>JAOPUP010000985.1:0-169443 GCA_026873135.1 Eucalyptus urophylla | reverse complement strand
TGTATTTATTAAAGACGTAGACAATTTGAGCTACTCTAGAATGCACATTTCAAAGTACAGTGAGGTTTTCATCAATTCAATCAAGGTTTATGCATAATGACTTTACCATATTTGCATCACCCAAATTTCCACTAGAGGGAATTGTCGTTCAAGACAATGACATGGATTTCTTAAGAATACTAAATGAGAGACTTTCAGTTAGAAAGGATTTTTACTCGCTCTCATTCAGAATGGCTATTTTACAAGAATCACTCCATCTCATTATCATCATACCAACAAGGGTCTGAGTATTCTCGCAAACAGTATGACCTTACCAATCTGAGAGGTCTTTAATGGGAATAGTAATGTAGGCTTGGTCAACGGCTTAACAAAGGGACCCCTTGAGTCAAGGCAATTGAAAGAACAATTCTATAATCATCTTTGGGTTTACAAGTCAAGAATTCTGCAAAATGAGAAAGAAATAATCTTGCTTGCACTTCTTCGAACAATGCTTATAAACATATGAACTCCTATGTTAATTCAAGTACCCTAATCAGAAGAGACTCTATAAGGGACGTAATATAGGCTGGGTTCATGGGTTGAGAATCAAAAGGATTGTTAAGCTCAAAAAGTGTATAGGGGTCAAAGTTGGTGATCATTTGGGCATTATCGCCGATCTTCTCCTTCACCAGGGATTATCATTATAAATGCACAATCAATCTTGACTCTTTAAGTATTGCTCCATTGGGATACAACCTTTTACAACCGATAGTCACCTATCTTGACTCTATTTTTCTATCTATGGGCATCGGCCTTACTTTTACTAGGCGCATCGCTTTTTCATGCCTCTAGTTCTCATTCATTTTTTCTTCACTTCCCTTTTCATGGGCATTGGCCTTACTTTTACCAGGTACATTGCTTTTTCATGCCCCTAAGTTCTATTTCAATTTCAATTCTTGCGCACAATGCATGTGTCAAGCAATTACACTTTGAATGACACTCGAACTTTCAAGGATCTTCATCTGCCTTTTGCATTGCCCTAATGTGGGGGATGATCACCAATTGGGTTTGAAGAAATGAAATTGCAGGCTCAAGCGGGCTATGCAAAGCATATAAGTATGTCGGATAGAGAAAGAAATGTTCTTCGTAATCCTATGACACTTAAATTACCACATGAATTCAATGTAATAGCATGACTTGAAGATTGATGCAAGAGAGAGTAAGAAAATTTCTTTTCATTTTTCTCACCTCATGATGCCATCTTACCTCCAATTTGCCCTGATGTGGGCTGGTTCTTAATAGGGATAATTTGAAAGAAATCTCCACAAGTGTATATGGCTCAAAGGGGTTAAGCAATGGATCATCTGTAGTGTTTGGGATAGAAAAATAATGCCTCTCATCACTTTGGTCATTGTACCTTTTGCAAGAAAACTCTTTACCTTGCGGATATGGAACTCCCTACACTCATCTTATTAGTGTATAAGTAGAGAACTATGTATAGGATAAGGTTTGACTTTCATCATCCTAACATGTCTCATTTTGCATTCTTAAGCATTTAATATCACTCAAATGAATTGTCCATGTTGACAAATCTCCACATGAAATTTGTGAGTTAAGTAAGTAAAATCACTATGGAAATTCTCCTTTCAAAAGAGTCCAGCAACTTTAAGCATGAAAGGCTTTTGTGACTTCAAAACAAACAATTCATCACACTCAAAACATGGTTTTAAACATTCATTCAGGGGATTGCCCCTCAAAGGGATTGCCTCCTTAAATGTTTTTGGATTATCCCTATCAATTAAGACTGAAAATCCATTTTTGCCTCTGCACAAGAGAACGTGTATGAATAGGATACTATGCAACATTAAAGTAAATTCAAATTGCACATCTATTTTTGGCTCGGATCGAGATTTTGTCTCAGTCATGTCACTACTAGAATCTGTAGTGCCCCCAATTCATCATTTCCTTCACCAAAGATGGATGGTCCTCTTTTAGTTGCCCCTCATTTTATTAATTCTTTAGAAGTGTGCTCTCAAACTTGTTGAGCAACAGTTGGACCAATTACAACCTAATGTGCCTTTTTCAGATGTTTTCTCATCAAGCCAAAATAGTAATGCTCATGAATCATGTGTGCTTGACTTCTTCACCCTCCTTGGTCTTGTGATGTGCACCCTCCAGGTCAGATATTCTTCCTTCCATCTATGTCACTAGTCTCTTTATGGTGGCATCAAATTCGGCTACCTCAGGAAAATGATATGGTTCAAAAGTCCTTTTGGCTCTCTTCTTCGAGTAATAATTTCTCACCGAAGATAGAGTACCTATGTCATCATAGCACTTTTGCTTGTCAAGATAAGCTACAGTAATAGAAAATTCATTGACTTGACTTTGGAGGCATGCAATTCGCTTGCTCATGTCATCGTCAATATCAATCATACGGTTCAGCGCCTCGTTTTGATTCATCCTTTTAGCTCTCGACCGTGTATGGATGTGTGAGCGAGATCGCTCCATAATCACTTAATTCAAATGAACGGGAACATGTAAGCATGAGATAAAGAGCCAATCCATGACAGCGATCTCCTATGATGGATGATGCACAAGACCTATGGAAGAGGTTCGACAACTAATTACTATCGCGGAACACGCAGAGGTAGGTATGTTGACGAAGACTTTCGAATTCCACGGAGGAATTAATTGAAAAAGATGCAGACTGCAAGAAATGTCCATCGTTCACGTTGTTTGAGATGCCATGCGCGGGAGCAAACTAGGGCAAACTACCCCACCTTTGTCTGTTTCTCCTAAGACTAATCTACCTGGGTTCTATCTGTTTCTCCACTAGATTCAGTTTTAATTCTACACTTTTAATTTTATCAATTTAATCTTATTGCGCAAAATTCTAACGTAAACCTTCTAATATTTTTTCGCCAAAAATTGTTGATGTGATGGTCTAGTTATCGCCGGTTGTCCATCTTATATGGCACACAGTCATGTTAGTATAATGTAGAAATTGATTGAAAAGACTGTCATTATAATTCTCATAAATGTTTATAATCAAATTAGCAAAATTAAAAAGTTTAGAGTTGAATTTATATCCATAAAATAAGTCAATAATTGATTGCATAAATTTTACTTGTCTAAACATATATGATAGATCTATATTTCCTGTGACGAGCTAGTCCACAGCATGCGCATTTAAGTACGTAAGAGAATGGAACCATTTTTATGCACATGGAAAATGCAAGTGAGAAAGGCCTTCTACCCCCGACGAGTCATTGAGTGCGAGTTGATTAAAATGCAGTGACCACTAGAAGTGGGGTCGATGCACGTGGAGGACGAAGAGTATGTCTTCTACTTAAAATCACGGACCACGCATGGGTAGACTCCGCGAAAAGACTTCGTTGACATTAGAGAAGACTTTCAAATTCTTTGGCGAAATTAATTAAAAAAAGATGTAGATCGCCGTTTGGGGTGCACATCGTGCAATATCTTAACTTCGTAAATTTACTTTCTCTGGAAAAGCTTCAGAAGAGACCGTACCAAATGAAATTTACTTCTGTCCGAACAAAATTGAATGCTCATGATTTTATGGTGATTTGATAGTTGAGTACGAATTGTATTTTCGTTGCCCAATCATGCAGTGCAGATTTACTTTTTTACCATAACATAAATTGTATTATTTATTTTTCTATTGATTAATTAACCAAATCAATTCTGTCTAATTACTTTTGTGCAAATAAATAAAGGTTAATATTACGAAAAACTTCAAACTAGTACATATGTGACAAATTTATCTTAAACTAATACACTTATGATAAATGATAAACTAATATACTTATGATAAATTTACTCTCTATTAGTTTCCGTTAAATTTCATTGGCAACTTACTAAATTGAATAACACGTGACAGTTAACTGAAATGCCGATTTAAAATTTTACTTTTCGTTTGTCATAGTTGTATTAGCTTTTTCTTTTGTGGTAATAATCCAATTTAACGGATGTCATATTTATTACAAATGTATTAATTTGGTATTTTTGAAGGTGAAAAAAATTAGTTTTTTATAAATTTATCACAAGTGTATCAGTTTAGAGATTTTTTGTGATTATTCGGGATAAATTAGTTACATTTGTATTAATTTGGTGTTTTTCATAATTAAAAACTAGTTTGAGATAAATTTATTGTTGGTGTAATAGTTTGTGGTTTTTTATGATATTAATTCAATAAATTATCCCTCTAGCGGAATTCTTTGTTACTTTTTTATTAACTGCTTGATACGCGTGCCAAGGATCTAGGTGAGTAGAGTAAATTGAGATGTGATGCATGGGAGCAAACTAGAGCAAACTACCTGGCCTTTGCCTGTTTCACGCTAGAGTAGCTTGGCTAAGAGGTAAACGAGAGGAACAGGAGAAAAAGAGAGAAGCTTGCGAAACCCAAAAAGTGACAAGTTACACAATTAAAAGAACCCGCTCAAACACCCTTCAATACTTTATCTATGACCCAATAAGAGAGAATCACAATGATAAGTGTAATCAAGATCTAAAAATTTGTTGTAAATGTACTATTAAGTTATAAAACTTTTAAAAAGTACAATCGAATTTATAAATTCTTTAGTGCCATAGAATTCCTCCATTACTTCTACCTAATTTGATTACGGAATATTTCAACATGTCATTTTCTTTAAGTTTATCACAACTAACAAGTCGGTCAAATTAATGCTCGCTTGTTTAGTGAATTAATAAATGGTGATCGCTCTGTCCTGATAAATAGAGGTCATAACTGACAAGTCAATCAGCACAGGGTCACTGATCAGTTCTTGGTTCTTTATGTTCTTTTGAAGGCCTTGGCACGGTGCCGAGAGGGTTTGCAAAACCACCGTTTTATCAAAGAGAAAAATGACAAACCGGAGGATGATGAACACCCTCTCACTGTTGGCTAAAAATTTTTGAACGCCAGCAATTGTATCAACAACTTCTCCTGCAGACCCTCGCGGCACAATCAAGCAACTTCCTTTTTCAGCCGAATTTTCCCTAGAGTTTAAGCCCGCTCTAGGTCTGGCCGTCTCTTTGTTGTCCTTGCTTTCTTGAGAAGAGAAATGAGCATGGAGACATGGATTGTAAAACTTATTGTGTGGTCATATGATGTTATTAAATGATGGTTTAATAAATATATAAATGCTAAGATGTATTGGTTATGAGAAGTTATAATTCTAATGAAATGATACAATTCTCATTAAAGTTACCGTTCTTCCGAAAAAGTGAAATTGTCATGAAAGTTAGTAGGCGCTTTGATGGAAGGCACTTATTGATAGCATGTATAAATAAAAGTCCGGTCTTCTCTCCACCCACAACATGAGTGAAAAAGAGCAATGTATTCTATCCTCCGTCAAACAAAATACATTAAGAAAAGCATGGGTTAAGGTAGAGAAAATAGATTTCATCTCTTCAGTTTTTCACGACTGTTGACACCTAACTTTTGGCGATCCAATCATTTATTTATTGCATAGAAAATTATGGGTTAATTTTATCCTTGAAAAAATAATTAATTGCATAGCATATAATTTTAGATACATTTATTTATTTATAATTTACATTTGCATTGGACCGGTAACGAATGGTTTTGAATTGGTGGTTCCGTGCTTTAAATTAATAGGTCAGACTAAGCCCACAAAGCAAGGAAATTGGCCTAAGCCCGATTTTTTTTTTTTAATGATCGAAAATTATCTCGTGAAAATAGAGATTTGAAGTTTTTCCAGGATATGATGGGAATTTTTTATCTTCGAATAGGGCTGGTGTGAAAAAAATATATTGCAAGCTTAACTTTGCAAGATTTGAAATTTCAAAAAAATCCTTTTGCAATCCTAAATCGTGTCAAAAGTAAATATTGCGTTCGGAAAAGATATCTTCGTGGATATTGATTTGGAAAAATTAAAACCTTAATCTGTGGCTTGTAAATAGGTTAAACGCGTAGGGTTTTTGGGGTTTTTTTTTTTTAATATTGAAATTTCAACACAAAAAGAGAGTCTTTTGTTTCTTCCTTTGTAGGGGTCAAAGGTAAAAAAATAAAAGGAGGAAATAGAAAAAGCTTGAGGAAACGTGAACAAGGGAGAAAACAAAAACAAAAGTACAATTAGCAAGGGGTGTGAGGTAGAGGTGGCAAATGGGTGGGTCGGGTCAGGTATGGGTCGAAAATGAATTGACCCATATTTGACCCATTTAACCCATTTAACCCGTTTTGATCCATATTCTTGTAGTGTTAATTTTATGACTCATACCCGACCCGACCCATATCCGACCCGACCCATATTATCGAAACACATTTATATTTAACTCAATTTAGTTAAATAAAAACTTCACACCAAATTTAAAAAGTACATAAAATAAAAAATGTGAAAAACCTTTAAATTAAAATACTTTTGAAGAACTAGTAATAAGAAAAAGTTTGATGAGTTAATAATTGATATGAAAATAATATTTTTTTTAAACAAATCTTCTTGAATGCAAGAATGCATAGTTTCTTAATTGTAATTGTTTTTAATTTTGGTTTATTTATTGATTTTAGTTCATCAAGTTAAAAATTAAATTATGATGGTTTGAATTTCTATTTATCAATCTAAACAGCATCGAGCTTCGTTTAAAAGTAAAGCTTTGTCTAAAAGTACTTCTCCAGTATGTATATGGATATCTATCTACCAAATATCATTAAAAAAAAATCGACTTTTTTATTATTATAATTTTTTTGAAATTATTATTATTATTATTATTATTATTATTATTATTATTATTATTATTATTATTATTATTATTATTATTATCATATTATTATTATTATTATTAATTTTATTTTCTTCTTATTTTTTTTTTCTTTTCTTTCTTTTTCCTCCTCCTTCTCCATTGTTACTCCATTGACGGTGACCGGCCAAGTTGTAGTCTGGCCAAATCAAGGCTTCGCCCGTCCGAGCGAGCTCGAGTTGCCGAGCTCCGTTGCAGTTGGTGAGCTCGGGGCTCGGCCGATCTAGGCGAGCCCGAGCTTCGTCGCAACTGGTGAGCTTGCAGCTCACCAGATCCAGGCGACCCTGAGCTCGGCCATGGCCAGCGAGCTTGCGGCTTGCTCGATTAAGGTGAGCCCGTGCTCTGTTGCGGCCAGCGAGCTTGTAGCTCGCCAGATCCAGGCGAGCCCGAGCTTGCCCATGGTCGGTGAGCTCGTGGCTCGCTTGATCTAGGCGAGCCTAAGCTCCGTTGCAGCCAACGAGCTCGCAGCTTGCTAGATCCAGGCGAGCCCGAGCTTGCCCATGGCTAGTGAGCTCGCGGCTCACTTGATCTAGGCGAGCCCAAGCTCCGTCGCAGCCGGCGAGCTCGCAGCTTGCCAGATCCAGGCGACCCCGAGCTTGCCCATGGCCGGTGAGCTCACGGCTCACTTGATCTAGGCAAGCCCAAGTTCTGTCGCAGCTGGCGAGCTTGCGACTTGCCAAATCTAGGCGACCCCGAGCTTGCCCATGGCCAGCGAGCTCGCAGCTCCCTCAATCCAGGCGAGCCTAAGCTCCATCACGGCCGGCAGGCTCGCGACTCACCACATCCAAGCGAGCCTAAGCTCGGCCAAGGTCGGTGAGCTCGCGGCTCACCCAAGCTCCGTCAAGGCGAGCCACGGCGGCGAGTGGTGGAGGTGGGTCGAAAATGGGTCACTGACGAAGGTGAAGGTCGCTGACGCTATTCATGATTTTTAGGTTTTAAAAATGGGTCGAAAATGGGTCAGAACACGTGACCCATTTTCGACCCATATAAAACTGAACTTAAAATGGGTGGAATGTGGGTTATGGCCTATAACAACTTCATAACCCATATTGGACCCATTTGTGAAAAGTAAGGGTGCAAAATGGGTCCATGATCCATTTTGCCACCTCTAGTGTGAGGGGATGTTTACTGTTCATCGTCTTCCCCTCACACTTGCTGCCCACATCTGCAACCCGCTGCTATCCCGACAATCGCCGACTTGTTCATGCTCGTCGCCCATGCCTGCATCCGGCCACCGTGCGGCACTACCGCTTGCCTGCGAGCTCCGAGCGCCAATGCCTAAGCTGCTCCAGCTCTGCTCCATCTCGCCACACCAGCATCACCCAACTCCGCCAGCCCCTGCGATCTGACGTCCGTGTAGCCCGTGAAGCCACCGTCTCAGCCTAGCGCCCTCAGCTCCGCCATTTGCCCCCCTGCGACGCTACTGCTGCTCCTGCTCCTGTCGCACGATACCTCTACCTGCGACACCGCTCTTGTTGCCGAGTTCCTTTTTGCCAGCCCGTGCCCTGCTTTTTCTGAGCCGCTGCTCCGCCCTTGCCGCAGCTCCTTTCTACCTGCGCTTGATGCCAGCAGGCCTTGGACTGTCCGAACGCCGATTGCCGCTCTTGCACTCCCTGTTACAAACTTGGTGAATCTGTTGCTGCTTCGCCGCCTACTGGCTTGTGCCTGTTGGCCCTCGCTAGAGTTCCAACGACTACGACCTCAGATCGACGGTGACCCACCACCACAGCCACCGTCCTTGAGCCGTGCTGCGCCTAGCCTCCATCGTTGGTCCATTCTACTGATCGGATTTTGGAAAAAAATTCAAATTTACGTAGAGATTTATTTAATTAGGTAGTTTTATTTTATCTTATTTTATCTTTTATATTTTATTTTCTTTATTTGAAATATTTCTCGATGGCTAATTGAAATTCCCGATGAACCACCTAATTCGCAACCGCACATGATTTTTTATTCCATCTAAGGCTTTAGATGGAATAATTAATTGCGCGGGAATAAAATTGATATCTTGATTTTTAAGGCTTAAGATCAATTTATTGATTTTATTAGTGAAATAATCAAGTTTGATTAAATATCGTTTCTAAATTCGAACAATGAATAATATCTTTGATGACCATTAATGATTTGATGTTAATTAATTAATTGTTTTATTTGTCCCAAAACTACAAAAATAAATTGCATTTGCATTCCATGTAGATTAGAATTGATTGCATGATAGGATAGTTAGATTTTTTTTTTTTAAATGCATGTTTATATGGCATCTAGGTTAGATAAAGTTTTTGAAATAAATTGCATGATGAGATAATTTTCTAAGTTAAGATAGGATTTAGATTAGTCTAATCCTACCTTAAAATAGATAATGGCTCGCTTAGTTTTTTAGCAATTTTAATTACGATTTTTTATAAAAAAAAATACCAAAAAAAATAATGCACTTGTCATATAGAATTAGGTTCATGAAATGCACATCATTTAGTGATTGTTGCTAGGTTCATTTGATTAGAAATTACCCATCATTAGGATTAGATCATTTTGGTTAATTTAGATTGCATATTTAATTATTGCATTTCTTTAAAAATTACTTTACTCATGTCATATAGTTTAGGCTATACTGCTATGTCTTATCACTTCATATTAGATTAGTAACATTGCATTGCATATAGATTAGATTCTCATTAAATAAGTTAAAACAAAAATTGAGTAATTGCTTGTTAATTAAAAATCATATCTAGGACCGTTGATGTGAATTATGATCTAACAATGCAGATGCTTTCATTGCTACGAGGTAAGTCCTACAATTTATTCATTACTTTTCCTCGATGTTAAATTGGTGGTTTGCGTATCCGTATGATCACCTCATATGTTATGGAAATAAATTTAAAATCAATTCAAGATGTCTGCAAAATATTTTTTCGAGATAAAAAGAGAAACGTATCAAAATGGCATTAGGAAAATCTAGTGTAACCAAGTTCCCGTATCTAAAGTCTCTAGTTCGTAGAGATAAAATAATTCTCTAATTATTTTACTTAGGTGTTTAAACGGCCTATTGTAAACTGATTAGTGGTGACTCCCTTTTGCATGCTAAATATTTGAACTTAAGTCACAAATTGGTATGGGCTTGGGAGAGCCCAAGCTAAGTTAGACTTAGTAGTCCATTAGCCTAATTTTAGGTGATACACTCGAAATTTTGGTCACGACAACAACAAATACTTTCAAAAGTATTATTATGAATAAAGGTATGTTTTCATCCCTCTCATTGTGAAAATCATAAAGATCAAAGATCCTGTGTTATGAATTCTCCGCATTATAGAATTACATTATCTCTAATAGTTGATATTATAACGTGTTTTAGGATCTCATGATTTTTTCTGCTTATTGAAATGTTATGGTTTATGGATGAAGATTTGTCGAATGACAACAATCATTTTCATGTTTTTTGATGTTATTGAAATGATTTAGACTTTGGAATTCTTCTTTCACCCACTCTATCGAACAATAGGAGAGTCCTCCTTAAATACTCCTTCATGCCTTCTCGACCGTTAACACATTCCAAAGGAATTCTTCCAATCAACCCGTTGGACAGAATCAATCAAAGAGATCTCGAGCCATTTGAAAATTATGATGAAAGCCCATTAATCATGTTCGCTCATACAATCAAGATCTTGCTTTCCATAAGTAGATTCTTTCCAAAATAACTTGCCTTCCGAAATGATTTGATGTATCTAAATTGATTCCAATAAAAATACTCGATCTCGTAGGTGATATTTCCAACTAGAAAGCTATATATATCCCGTACGAACCGAACCTTTGAAGAAAGAAAGATAATCCTGTGTCTGGATAAGTCTTCATTTCACTTGCGTTTCGTCTGTAATTTGTTAGAGTTGGCAAACTTCTGTTGTAAAATAGACTTTGGCACAAAAGTCTGATTGCTTAAAAGAAAGCAAATCGTATTTCCTATTCTGATTGCTTAAAAGATATCATGATTTGTCCTTTTCTTCCCTCCTTTTGACCGTGAGTCCATCTTTTGGGGATTCATGCATATCTCTTTCCTTTTGATCACGTATGCTGAATAATCTTTATCGATTTTATTTCTTTCAACTAAATATCAGCTCACGAGTTGGTCGATTCCATATATTATGCTAAGGATAAGTGCTTTGTTCATAGAAAGGAAAGATTCATATTTTCAATTGTCTAAAGTTCAAGATTATGCATACACAACCACAAAGGAATCCATGAAGTATATTCCACGACATTGTAAGAAAATATTTAGAGTCTCATTCTCCTTCACAAACTGTCCGGGTCGTCAAAATTTGAGTGTCAACAACTATCTACATTTATTTATAGTTAATTAGATTTGCATGGAAGTGACATTGTAACTTCAACCCACGAATCAAAGACACAGTTGAAGGAGCAAGGAATGGAGGAATGTAACGCTTTTCTTGAGCATAACGAACTTTAAACCACGAATATATTTCCCTTTTTGCGTCCTCCACTTCACAATAGGCAGAAACGAGTTCATGGAGAGTGATGATGACTCCTTCATGCCCAATGATGGTTGAGTGCTCCGGGACCGAGTGCATTCCCGAAGTAATTCCCATCAACGGCACCTTGCTCGTTGCCCCACAATATGGTCTCCATGCCAGAATGAAGTGCGATCTCCACGTTCATTTTTATCTACTCAAACAGCAACTCTTCAAACAAAAACTAAAGCAACTTTCACCATCCTGGATTCTGATGAGAAGACTGGTAAACATTTATTTTTCAGTGGACAATAGATCATTCTTTTGTGGAATTCGGGAGGATGAAGGTCCACGTTTTAGTAATGGAAAGATGGGTGGCGCCGTGGACTTTGGATCGATCTTTAGATCTTCACACAAGTAAGTAAAGAAGAAGAAGGGTGGAGACATGAAGAGTCGCATGATCTAAGGAGCTTATTTGGGTGTTCTTACACGGAATCTCTGCATCGATCCCAAGAAGATACGCATGGAATTGATCCATCCTCCCCGGAGTGACACTTTGCACAGATGAATGACGCACGAGGCGGAGTGAAAGAGTGATCGCCAGGATTTGACGTCTCAAAGGACGAAAAGTTGTGCCTCCAAGAACAGACCCTGGTCCCCCCATTAAGCTCACTAGCAGGGCCGCGAAACAACTTGATTTGCCAAAGAGGTAAACGAGAGGAACCGGAGAAAAAGAAGGAAGCTTGCGAAACCAAAAGGCAAAAAGTTACGCAATCGAGAGAACATAATTGAAAGAACCCACTCGGACACCCTACACCACACATATCCATGACCCAACAAAGGAGGACACCTAGGATAAACCATGGCAATAAGTGTGATCGAAATCTTAAACCTTATTACGAAAGTATAGTTGAATTACAAAACTTTCAAAAAGTGTGATCAAGTTTAAAAACTCATCTAATGTATTAGAATTCCTCCATTAATTCGATATAACTTCATTACAAGAAAATTCCGACATGCCATCTTTTAATAATTTTTTGAATACGCGTGGTATAGGTTGCAACTAACAAGTCAATCAAATTAATGCTTGCTTTTGGCAAAAACAATAAATAAATATTTGGTGATCGCCGTCTCCTAATGGATTTAATAATGGTTTGGGAGGAAAGTTACAAATGAAGTTATAAACCTATTGCACTTTTGTCAATTCAATTATAAAATATTTTCACATTATGCCAATTAAATCCTAAGTATTTTCACGTTTTACCAATCGAGTCCATCTGGCCTAATTTGGCTAGAAATTACTAACGTGGACACCGACCATCCTGCGAAGTATGACTGGCTCAAATGTGAAGAATTTTTAATAGTATATTATTTTTATATTCCTTCTTTACTTTTTTTCATTGCCAGCCATCGAAAAAAAGAAGAAGGAAAAAGGATAAAAAATTAAAAAAATTATCCATATTAACGTCGATCACGCTATATAAGACAGTTGGCGTGGGCCAAAAGTCTAAATCGATAAAAATACAATTGATTTCAAACTTTTTGAATAATTTTCCTAGCGTGAACCATAACAAACAAGTCAATGAGCCCAAGGTTTGTCATCAGTTCGCGGTTCTTTATATTCTCTTAAAGGCCTTGCCGCGGTGCCGTGCGGGTTTGCACAACCACCATTTTATCGAAGAGAAAAAACAACAAACCGTCGGTTCTTTATATTCTCTCACTGTTGACTGAAACACTTATGAATGTCGGCATTCGAATCCATAATTTCTCGTGCAGGCCCTCACGGCACGTTCAGACAACTCTTTCTTTTCAGCGGATTTTTCCCCAGGTTTTAAGCCCACTCTCTAGGCCGGGCAGTGTCTTTGCTTTCCTTGCTTTCTTGGAAAGAGGAGTGTCCTGTTGCACGAGGTCACAGACGACGTCGTTTTCGGCTTTCCGCTGAAGCAAACGTTCCGGACCGGAATGGAGGTACAAACGACCGGAGGAGGAAGCCAAGACCAGATCAGCGGAGAAACGGACCGCCATGTGATCAGCGGCCCAAGCGAGTGGTCATCGTCAATGGAGGTGCGGTTCAAGAAACCGCCCACTATTCTGAAACCCTCCGCCAGTAAATACTCCTGCTGTATTTTCAAAGCCCCACAAAGCCTGGTTCAGATAAACGAGAAGGCTTTCGAGCCACAGATCGTCTCCATCGGTCCGTACCACCATGGCAAGCAACAGCTAGAAATGGTCGAGCAGCACAAACCTCGATTCTTCTCTGCTCTCCTCGAACGAACCAAGGATAGCGGCGTGGGCCTCGACCAATATTTCAATGCCGTTGCGTCTAAGGAGAACAAAATTCGGGGTTGCTACTCCTCAGAGCTTTGTTCTTTGAAAAGCTCGGATCTAGTCACGATGATGGTCCTCGACGCCTGTTTCATCGTGGAGATGTTTCGCATCTTCGGGTCCGTAATTAAGCATGATAGCAGCGATCCTTTCTTCGGGATGCAATGGATCTTTACCTTCATGATAAGGGACTTTCTTCGGATCGAAAACCAGATCCCTTTCTTTGTTCTCCAAAAGGTCTTTGACTTATCGAAAGGCGACACAGCGGAAGAAGCTGCCCAGGGCTCCCTCAGTGCGCTCGCGCTAAGCTTCTTCAACATCGTGTTTCCAAGGCCACAGGAACATATGAAGAAGTGCGACGGGTTTCCCAATGTCAAACACTTGCTTGATTTGTTCCGACTGAGTTTCATCGGCCATCGGAATGGGGAACAAACTGGACATGTCGACGACAAATACTTACAATTGATCCCCCCAGCGACGCAGCTTCTTCTCTCCGGGATTAAATTCGAGCAAAGCGACAACCCGAATTTACTCGACATCCAATTCAACGATGGAGTACTTCAAATCCCTCCTTTGACTATAGACGATTTGATGAGCTCCTTCTTACTCAATTGCGTTGCCTTCGAGCAGTGTTACTGCCACTGCTTCAAGCACGTCACCAGCTACATCACCTTCATGAGATGTCTCGTGAACACAGAAAAGGATGCAGAGCTCCTATTTGAGAAACAGCTACTAGTGAACTATGTGGGATCGAATGCAGAGGTCGCGACTCTCTTCAATGATCTGAACAAGGACATTGCCTTTGATATCAACTCGAGCTATTTGGCCAATATATTTAGGCAAGTGAACAGATACCACCGAAGCAAGTGGCACACGCGTTGGGCGGGTATCAAGCGCGAGTATTTTGGGAGTCCTTGGTCCTTCATTTCGGCTGTTGCTGCCTTTGTTCTGTTGGTTCTTACAATCTTTCAAGCATTCTATGCGGTTTACGCGTATTACCGTCCCCCGAAGTAACTGACACTCCGCGACTCATTCTTGGGAAGAGAACTTATGAACTTATGGTAAAATGTGATCTATGTTCGAGGTGGACAGCCACGAGTCTTCTTGGCTATTATGCTAATGCTTTTTTAGCCCGGTTTTGTAGCTCATTTGTCAGTCGCCAGTCTTCCGTCGTCCGAAGATACTGTGGTCGGAGCACAGATCTTTCCCCTAGGTATGGGAGTTTGTCCTATGTCTACCACGAAAAGTCATGTAGACTTGATCCATCTTAACCATTCATTTCGTGGTTCCGTAGTAAGGTTCATATTATCGACTGTCGTATAATTTGTTCTATTCGATCTTATAATCATGAAATACTTTTCTGTTGAACATCTGTACGAAAATCATGTGTAGTTATATACCCCTTCAATGTTATGTCCAACTGTACATCATCCTCTTTCCGATTCCAGCAACTATGGCTGTCTAGTACTCCTCTTGGAGCTAATTCCACCTAAGGCTGATCTGGTAAATAGGTGACTGGGAAAACAAACTAAAGCTTTGTTCTCTGGTTCTGCCTCGACCCCAAAGTGATCAAAATATCCACAATTTTTTTTTTCAAAGATAGATAGAGTGATGGGTATATTAATGAAGTCGTATCAGATCCTACGAGCCAAGTTGAAATGGAAGTGGGTAGATTGAGCAAGATGACTGCAGGTAAATTGCTTGAAGAGCAAATTTCAAGGACCATAAAATTAAAGGAAATTAAAAGGACAGAGCCGGAATTAAAGGAAATTAATGATAAGAACACAAAATTAAAGGAAAACAAGGCAAACACTAGAAAAGGAAATTATCGGGAACTAAACTTCACTAGAAAAATTACAAATACCTAGACACTCAAATGAACACACACACACACACAAACACACACACATATTGGAAATTATCGGGATCTAAACTTCACTAGAAAAGTTACAAACACTTTGATGCTCAAACGAAAATGCGCACGCATCTATATATATATATATATATATATTATATGCATGTATATATGAAGAGCCATTGCTTAAAGAGAAAATTTGGCAGAGTTTTGGCATGTAATCTCCACTCTTCTTTTTCACTCCAACGGAGTGAGGATATAAGATCGATCCAAAGTCAACGGTGCCACCCATTTTCCCTTTACTCCTCGCGAAGTTAACCAAAAATTATTTCTTGCTCGCTTGTAAGTCTATCCTGTTCTTGTGTTTATAGTATTTCCCCATTTTTATGCCCTCTTTCCCATTCTTGCTGTCAAGGTGTTGTCCTCGTTTGCTCAGATTAATATGAACTGCGTACCTTCAATTGTCATTGGCATTGCCATAGGAGTTGAAAAGCTTCGACACTTTTTTGTGACGGTCAGTATAATCCTCCACCTCTCTCTCTTTTGATCGTGTCTTCGACTCGTGGATTAAAGTTATGAACACCATCTCCATGCATTTATAGTTAAATATAACTTAACGTAGATAATATTCGTGCTTGTAAACCATCAAAATAATATTATATAGGCTCAAGACTTTCTAATTTCCCGAATATATATACCAGCCAGGTAGTTGGCTAGTCCAAGGAGAAAGAGACAAAGGTCGGGTAGTTCGCTCTAGTTTGCGCACATGCATCGTGACTCAAACAATGGGAATACTGAACGGCGGTCTGAGCCCTATGCAATTAATTTCTCCATGGAATTCGAAAGTCTTCTAATAAGTCAAAGACACCCACCCCTGCGTGATCCGTGATGTTAAATAGGCGATGAACTCTCCTATGGGCCACGTGCATCAACCATCAGATTACGTCGTCCTTCAACATCACTGAAGTGCGACTCCACCGGCGATTTCTCAAAAATAATGTCCATGTCGGACTCCACGCCTTCCTTAAATTACTTATCATAGCAGTTTATGTAAGCAGGTATGTCACAATCAGATGAATGCTTGGTGTGAAAAATATGAGCTTTGACCTCTGTTGTAACTCTAGCTGATTGCAAGATTTGGGGATTGATGAAATAGTTTTGTGTTAGGTTTAAAATAGAATACTCCCTGCAAATATTAGTTTATTTGGATAAATCACTTGCCTACCTAGCACGAAGAAAACATATAAATCCCACATAACCGATGTTCTCCCCTACGTAGACACTGTTTAAATAGGAGATTTCATTTTCGCATGACTCATGTTAGAAAGTCTAGCCCAAGAGTTTAAGTTAATAAGTGAAAAGAGACCTCATAAATATATAGAGCATTAAGGAACCATTGTCAAGCGATATGGGACAATAGCGGCACATGAAATTTTGACTAATCACATTCATGTGGAATTTTGACCACACATATTCATGAAAGGGATCATACTAGCTCTAATATCATATTAATAAGTTCAACCCAAAAGCTTAAGCTAATAAATGGAGAGAGACTACATGAATATATAGAGCATTAAGAACCTGTTATCAAGTGATATGGGACAATACTTCAACAAATCAAAAAATGATATTATGACCAAAAAAAAGAAAAAAAAAACAAATTTGCAAGACCTCACTACGAGCAATTGATGTCACACCCCAAACCTCGAGCACGTGCACATCCCTTGGTGGTCGATAGAATTTTGCGACGTTCCCAGAGTCGTCTTTGACTCTCTTCATTTTATTGCACATGCGGAAGCGAATTCACTAATCCCCTCACAACAACATACATGGGATAGAAAAGCAGGACCATCAGTTTCAAATCAAATACACTTTCATAAACACTTCAAGCTTATACATAAGGTCTATCTTATAAAGAACTATTAAGCCACCTATGCTCCTGACCCTTCCGCTTCAAGCTCCGAGTTCTTCACACTAGGGACCTGAAAATGGTTATACAATAACTAGTTAAATATAAATCTCAGCGAGTTCTTTCCCTAAGCCCCCGGTTAATACACCAACTCAACTCGAGGTATCTCTTCATAACTACCCCACAAATAACCAACGACCCACAACCAGCAACCAGCAACCAACAAGCAACAAATCACAACAACCAGGGTCAATCACTAACCACATCGTCGGTTTGCATGCAACCTTACTTGGTATGCCATACCTTGCACGTTGGATCTCAGCACAATACACGCAATGCACATGGCCATTAGATGATGCAATTCATCAATCACATACGAGTCGTGTTGCGAGTGATCTCACCTAGCCATTGCCACACTCTGCACGTTGTCGATTTATGCGTGCGTGCCGTAAATAATGTGCTCAACTCATGCACATTAGTGTGTTGTACAGCCCATATCAATCAATCACACGGGTCCCAATTATAAGGTAAAATCGATATGACACATCCCATTTCATGCCACACAATTTTACATGATAATAAGCCCCAACTATCTCAACACTCATGCATTCCAATTGATCATCGCCACATAGGCTTGATTACCGCCATACAGGCATGTTTACTTAATCACCGCCACACAGGCATGTTTACTTGATCACTGCCACACAGGCTCGTTTATCGCCACACAGGCAAGTTCCATGCCACACAGGCACGATCTTATTATCGCCACACATGCATTTCCCAAAGGAGCATCGTCCACCAGACATAGTGGGGAACGGATTCAACTTAGTGATCACACCAACACACCACCACAATTCCCTTTTATCTTTGAGCACTTAGCCAATGCACCCATGCTTGCATTTACACTTTCAAATCATCATCTCCTCAAGGCGACCCATTTCGGTGTCCCTCGGACAAACCGTTTTCCCCTTTTTGTGAAAAACATATATTTCATGCGGATGTTTATGCAATAACACATCCAATCACTTCATAGAATCAAGACATGAATTTTAGACACTTTTCGCATTCTGGATGAACAATGCACGTGAACAGTGCGCATTAACAGTACTCGTGAACAGTATTTTGTGAACAGTGTCTCATCGCGTGAACGGTAAATTTCCAGAATTAAATCAATAATAAATTAAACTCAGAAATTAACAAAACAGTAATTAAAACAATCAAACAATTAATTAAGCAAAACAAGCTTAATTAAACACATAAGCACAATTAAGAAAATAAAGCAATATTAAGATAAACTAATCTAATCCATCCATCTAACCACCTATCTTAGGGCTAATAAAATTTAATTAAATCACCTAAACTAGAATTAAATCTAACTAAACCAACCTTAAGCAAGTTTCGGTACTAATCGAAGGATTAGGAGCTAAACTCACCCTTTAAGTGGGCCGGAGACACCGACGCCGCGGTGACGATGGTGGCTATGCACTGGGACCTCTACCATGTCGATCCAAGGCAATCCCAAGCTCATCATAGCAACCACAGCCTCTGCTTCTCTCTGCAACTCTTAAAAACTGACTGTCGGAGGAGAAACGAAGTTGAACAGGCTGATCGGAGCTCCGACGAGGGGGTGGCCAGCAACTGGCGGCACCAAGGGGTCAAGGGGGAGTGGTTGGTAGATGGGCTAGGTAAAAGCTCGGTCGAAATGGGAGAAAATGGGCTGAAATTGCAAACTAGGTGGAACCGGGCGGAATCGGGTGGTCCAGTAGTCGGTGGCTTGTCGCAGGAATTCGAGACGGTTGGCGGCTCTGATCGACTAGCGGCGACCACTTTCCATATAGAATCTCTCTCCTCGTCAAGATGGTGGGTGGAGTATAGGTTGATTCGTTTGGGAAGATAACTTTTAACTCAAGTTTTCGCAAGAAGGTTAGCTAGAGCATAATAACGCTAGGCGGTCAGGCTACCACTGGCTTCTGGCCGGCCGGCGGGTCAAACGGCAGCTCCGACCGGCGAACGGCCCAGTCCTCCTGCACGGTCTGGATCTCCTGAAGACAATGGTGGGTGGCATGAAGGCTGGTTCAACTGGGAAGACCACTTTCAACTTAGATCTTTGGAGGAGGGTCTGCTGGAATAGAAACTGGAGAAGAGGAAAACGAGGGAGAGGGAGCTTCGTCGAGAGAGAGCCGAATAAGGAGAGAGAGAGAGTGATGTGAGGGCTGTAAAGACCCCCATCAAGGCCTTCAATGCTTGCTTCAAGTCCCCATGCCATGACATTATCTTCTCTCTTCTTTTACCCTTATCCACTTGCTTTTTGGGGCAATTTGGTCATTTCCACCTTGCACAAATTACCAATCTATCCTTGGGCTGAAATTGGTGGATGGGCCTAAGAAATGGGCTTGAAGATGAATAGGAATGTGCTTGGAGATTGGTTGGGCTTTGAAATGGTTAAGGCTTGGCCCATGGACTTAGAAGATGAATAGGTTGTTTGGCCTAATGGGCTCACTTGCTTGCTTTGGGCCCATCATGGGCTGTCCCACCTTGGGCCTAAGGCCCGCACTGGCTTGGCCCAGCCCATGTCCTCACGGGTTCGCTTCCTCGGTCCGAAAATCCCTTTTCCAATTGCTCGGTTTAACTGGCTCTATCGACTATTGGAGTAGCTTCATCCAAATTCCGTCTCGGACGTTTCTGATAATTTGAAGCCCAATCTTTAGTTCTCATGCCATGTCAATTTAGCTCAATGCCATTTCGGGTACAACTCAAACTGATAGGTGGCTTTAAGGATTCATGCGTAACCGACTTGTGTCAAACCACGTTCAAGACATCTTAACGCATGGACGTCCTTGACTACATAAAATTACGGAGGATAGATTCTTATTTCAAAATACACGATTACTAAGGATCGACATAGGGTCGTTCGTGGATTCAATAACAGTAAACGGAATCACCCGTCGTTCCATTATGTTCTGTCCGCGAATTGACTTCTACTCGTCCTTAGAATCGGCCTGCCTATCTACAGGATCGTCCTCACGCAAGTCTCACAGTCAAGTCGTTTTCCTAGGTCGAGTCCTTTAGTCGTACGAGTTCTATCCTCATTAGCCTCTCTTCTCAAGGTTAGTATCTCAGGAGTGATCAATTCTGAGTGAGATCATCCAATAATGCATTGACGAAATTCACATTCATTCATCCTTCAGAGGGCTCGAATTTCAGGATGTCACAATTGATGTGTATAACGAACATATTCAGAGTATTATATCGAACAGTCTTATATATGTGGAACGTTAAGCATGTGATAAACTTTTATTTATTATTGAATACAATCCACTTATCAATGCCTGCTTATAGTTTGTCACATCCTATATAGTATAGTAATTTTGTGAACCAGTCACAGCATACCAGTCATTGCTTGCATTAGTTTTTCCTACCCTAACTTATTTCACTCAACGCAATCATCAAATGTAAATATGAATGCGTCATTTTCTTGAGGAAGCGATTCATGTCAATAGAATGTTACGACATTAGTTACTAGATACTCTTAATTATCACGTGACGGTTCTTCACAATTTACAGAAATTAATTATCTAAAAAATAATAATTAGAAAATAGAGTGTGATCACATGCAATAGAACCTTCCACCGAGTGAAATATTTATGACAAATGTACATTTCTTGTAACAGGAGCTATTTGACTGCATGATTATCTAAGCAGTACAAGGATGGAACCAATTTTTATTTACCGTTAAACTTCTCAAACCACCATGAATACAGGTGATCATGGGTCCTGGGTAGAATCAGGAACTAGATCAGACCAACCCTAAAAATTGGTCCAATTCCTGGTTCTTGGACTCCTTGGTCTTGTTTCTAGTTCCAAAATTTTTGGATCTGGTTTTCGGAACTAATACCATGAGGTTTGGTTCTCAGTTCCTTGGAAAAAACCTAACTAAACTAGACCGAGAAATGTGGAACCAAAGAATAGGACCGAACCAAGGTAACTCTAAAAGTAGTAGTATATATGGATCTTCTCACCAATTTTCATACTAGTAGTATCAAAATTTCAGAATTTGGGACATTATTTTATTACTGTTGTTATTCAATATGCTCCTCCATTATCGGGTTTAGTTGAAGGTGGAAGATTTGTACCTATTAGAATAAACCTGCGACGTATATATGTGTGCGTGTGCGCGGGTGCGTAGGAGAAATCTAATATACTATGCACTTTGATACCCTCAAATTAACTAATCACTATTTCCGACCAAAAAAAAAACACTAATAATTACTCTTTTACACACGCTTCTAGTTTACTCTTGAGTGAAACCCTTTCATTTATGGTACATGATAAAATAATATGACTTCTCTTGTTAGGTTTGATAGATTACTTCACTTATAAATGTTTTTGTTATGGAATAGATAAATCCGTTTTTGCTTTAATTTTCATTTTGCTTGACTAAAAATGAAGCAAAAAAAATAAGGAATAAAAGAATTGGTTGGTTCCAAAGTAAACCCTAGAATTGACCTAGAAATCGCAGGTTCGATTTCAGGATATAAACCGTAGAAGCCTGAACCTACCCTGAAACCGCTCACCCCTAACCACTAATAGAACAAATCAACCAAATGAGCAACCAAGTAGTCGCCAATTCACGTTGACTTATTGCATGGCCCTAGAAAAACATTGGAACAAGGTACAAATTTGTGTAACCCTATCTACCAAGATAAATCCAAATCGGATGTGACACTGTTTAACTAGAAATTGACTCATTTTGACCTATTTTTGTTTGAAACACTTTGTAATTATGTTAATAGAAGATAATAATCACATGATAAAAACAATAGATTATTAGATATGAATTGCTTTCTCAAGAAAATGACACATGCATATCTCCATTTGATGATCAAATTAAGTGAAATAAGTCACGCTTGAAAATGACGAGCAATGTTGGTTATACTACGACCGGCTCAGAAAATTGATATATAAATTGATACCATAGACTATAAGTGGGCATTACTAAGTGGATCATATTCAAAACAAATAAAAGTCAATCGCATACTTAACTTTTCTTAATTACAATATGAATTACAGTGTGTATTTTGGGTTCGTATGAACTATTAAATTATGTGAGATAAATGGACCTTTCACATATATAAGACTCACTTGATTCAATGCTCTAGAGGTGCGGACTCTTGGAGTGCCATAACTTGGCAGAAATGAACACTTAAGTGCCATAACTTTCGAAAGGTATACTTAAGTGCCAAAATCGGAGCAAAATAGATTACTTGAGTGCCAATCTGGCCAAAATCCGGTCAAATTGCATACATGGCATTTTTCCAGCGAAGCGAGTGCAAAACGATGTTGTTTTGCACACTGATGTGGCCAAATAATGCAAAAACAGCGTCGTTTAGAGTTGACGTGGTAATATATATATATAAATTAATTAAATTTAAATTTAAATTTAAATTTATTTAAATTATTTAAAAATAATAATTTTAATATTTAAAAAAAGGGGGGCCAGGGGGGGGGAAGGTGGTTGAGGGCTTAGCCCTGAACCACCGTCACCGCCTCCTTACCGTCGCTGGGAAGGGCCGGTGACAGAGGAGGGAAAGGTTGGCTAAGGTCGCTAGGCCTTAGCCAGGGGCTGTCGACCCCGGCCGATGGGCGGCGAGGGCTCGTGAGCCCTCGCCCAGATCCGGCCACCCGAGGGGGGGGTAGGGGAAGGAGGAGGAAGGAAAAAGGGGGGGGGGGGCAAGGAGGGAGAGGGAGGCAGCTGGTGACGAGGGCTGGGGCCGTTGAGTCGGCGACTCTAGCCGACTGGCGGCGAGGGCCTGCATGCCCTCGCCCCAGATCTGGGCGAGGGTCGCCGGCCCTCGCCGTTGGTCGGCTGGGGCTGCCGGCCCTCGGCTTGGGCTTTACGACCTTGGCACCTTTCGGCGACAGCGAGGAGGCGGCGATGGCAAGGGCTCAGCCCTCAGCCATCGGCTACCTTCCTCCTTCGTTTTTTTAAAAATAATAATAATAAAAAATATAAATTATATTATTTTGTTTTAAATTAAATTAAATTAACTTTTATATTATATTAAAATTTAAATTATACCAAAACGACGTCGTTTTGGGTGAATTAAAGCTAACTCAGCTCTCTAGTGAGCCACCTCAGCAAGAAATATTAATATTTAATTGCCACGTATGGTTTCCGGCCGGTTTCGCCGGATGTGGCACTCAGGTATCCCACTTTTCTTCAAATGTGGCACTTAAGTGTACATTTTGAAAGTTATGGTACTTAAGTGTTCCTTTGTGCCAAGTTATGGCACTTGTAGTGTTTTTATCCCCAATGCTCTAAATATCGTTATACCCTTCAACTCCATGTAGTGAGATGTCGCAATTTTGTTTAGTTTTGACTGTTCATTTTTCTTTTCTTTACCATAGTATTGTTAATTTTTTTTTAAGAACCAAATTTGCTATATAATAAATAATATCTACAAGGGAAGAACTTCGATCATGTAGGATTTATAAATTTTTCTTTCTAGCCAGTGATTTATAATTTTTTTTTGTGACCCAGGAACCTTGTACAGCCGGAAACTGACGAGTAAACCTGGGGGGACATGTAAGCGGGAGGACCTACTGTCCCTGGTGTCCCACTTAAGACCCCAAGCGACCGTGAGGGGATTCGAATTTCTTCCCTTCGTGAGGGGGAGAGAGCCTAAATCATCGCGGCCTTGGTTTATAAATTTTTCTTTCTAGCTAGTGATTTCTATAAATACACCGATGCGGTGAGTAATTCAAGCCTACTAGAAAACCATCACATCAATCCCCAAATCATGCAATCCGTTGGAGCTACGAGAGAGGTCAAAAAAGCTCATATTTTTCCACTTAGGATTCATATAACTTATGCGTGTTTACGCAACCTGCTACAATAAGTAATTTAAGGAAGGCGTGGAGTCGGATATGGACATTATTTATCGGAAATTGCCAGCGGGGTCGCACTTCATTGAAAATGAAGGACGATCTCCTCTGATGGATGATGCACAAGACCTATAGAAGAGGTTCGACAACTAATTAGTATCGTGGAGCACGCAGAGGTAGGTATGTTGACGAAGACTTTCGAATTCCACGGAGGAATTAATCGAAAAAGATGAAGACTGCACGAAATGTCCATCGTTCACGTTGTTTGAGATGCCATGCGCGGGAGCAAACTAGGGCTAACTACCCCACCTTTGTCTGTTTCTCCTAAGACTAATCTACCTGGGTTCTATCTGTTTCTCCACTAGATTCAGTTTTAATTTACACTTTTAATTTTATCAATTTAGTCTTATTGTGCAAAATTCTAACGTAAACCTTCTAATTTTTTTTCGCCGAAAATCGTTGATGTGATGGTCTAGTTATCGCCGGTTGTCCATCCTATATGGCACACGGTCATGTTAGTGTAATGTAGAAACTGATTGAAAAGATTGCCATTATAATTCTCATAAATGTTTATAATTAAATTAGTAAAATTAAAAAAATTTAGGATTGAATTGATATCTGTAAAATAAGTTTAGAATTGATTGCGTAAATTTTACTTGTCTAAATATATATGATAGATCTATATTTCCTGTGACGAGCTAGTCCACAGCATGCGCATTTAAGTACGTAAGAAAATGGAACCATTTTTATGCACAGGGAAAATGCAAATCATAAAGGCCTTCTACCCCCGACGAGTCATTGAATGCGAGTTGATTAAAATGCAGTGACTATTAGAAGTGGGGTCGTGCACGTGGAGGACGAAGAGTATATATTCTATTTAAAATCACGGACCACGCATGGGTAGACACCGCGAAAAGACTTCGTTAACATTAGAGAAGACTTTCAAATTCTTTGGCGAAATTAATTAAAAAAAGATGTAGATCGCCGTTTGGGGTGCACATCGTGCAATATCTTAACTTCGTAAATTTACTTTCTCTGGAAAAGCTTCAGAAGAGACCGTACCAAATGAAATTTACTTCTGTCCGAACAAAATTGAATGCTCATGATTTTATGGTAATTTGATAGTTGAGTACGAATTGTATTTTCGTTGCACAATCACGCAGTGCAGATTTACTTTTTTTACCATAACATAAATTGTATTATTTATTTTTCTATTGATTGGTACAATTCACCGAATCAATTCTGTCTAATTACTTTTGTGCAAATAAATAAAGGTTAATATTACGAAAAACTTCAAATTAGTACATATGTGACAAATTTATCCTAAACTAATACATTTATGATAAATGATAAACTAATATACTTATGATAAATTTATTTTTATTAGTTTCCGTTAAATTTTGTTGGCAACTTATTGAATTGGATGACACGTGACAGTTGACTGAAATACCGATTTAGAATTTTACTTTTCGTTTGTGATATTTGTATTAGTTTTTTTTTGTGGTAATAATCCAATTTAACGGATGTCATATTTATCATAAATGTATTAATTTGGTATTTTTGAAGGTGAAAAAAATTAATTTTTTGTAAATTTGTCACAAGTGTATCAGCTTAGAGGTTTTTTGTGATTATTCGGGATAAATTAGTTACATTTGTATTAATTTGGTGTTTTTCATAATCAAAAACTAGTTTGAGATAAATTTATTGTTGGTGTAATAGTTTGAGGTTTTTTATGATATTAATTCAATAAATTATCCCTCTAGCGGAATTCTTTGTTACTTTTTTATTAACTGCTTGATACGCGTGCCAAGGATCTAGGTGAGTAGAGTAAATTGAGATGTGATGCATGGGAGCAAACTAGAGCAAACTACCTGGCCTTTGCCTGTTTCACGCTAGAGTAGCTTGGCTAAGAGGTAAACGAGAGGAACAGGAAAAAAAGAGAGAAGCTTGCGAAACCCAAAAAGTGACAAGTTACACAATTAAAAGAACCCGCTCAAACACCCTTCAATACTTTATCTATGACCCAATAAGAAAGAATCACAATGATAAGTGTAATCAAAATCTTAAAATTTATTGTAAATGTACTATTAAGTTATAAAACTTTTAAAAAGTGCAATCGAATTTATAAATTCTTTAGTGCCATAGAATTCCTCCATTACTTCCATCTAATTTGATTACGGAATATTTCAACATGTCATTTTCTTTAAGTTTATCACAATTAACAAGTCGGTCAAATTAGTGCTCGCTTGTTTAGTGAATTAATAAATGGTGATCGCTCTGTCCTGATAAATAGAGGTCATAACTGACAAGTCAATCAGCACAGGGTCACTGATCAGTTCTTGGTTCTTTATGTTCTTTTGAAGGCCTTGGCACGGTGCCGAGAGGGTTTGCAAAACCACCGTTTTATCAAAGAGAAAAATGACAAACCGGAGGATGATGAACACTCTCTCACTGTTGGCTAAAACATTTTTGAATGCCAGCAATTGTATCAACAACTTCTCCTGCAGAACCTCACGGCACAATCAAAAAACTTCCTTTTTCAGCGGAATTTTCCCTAGAGTTTAAGCCCACTCTAGGTCTGACCGTCTCTTTGTTGTCCTTGCTTTCTTGAGAAGAGAAATGAGCATGGAGACATGGATTGTAAAACTTATTGTGTGGCCATATGATGTTATTAAATGATGGTTTAATAAATATATAAATGCTAAGATGTATTGGCTATGAGAAGTTATGATTCAAATGAAATGGTACAATTCTCATTAAAGTTACCGTTCTTCCGAAAAAGGGGAGAATTACCAAAAAAAAGTCCTAAACTTATTACAATTGTGCCAATTCAGTCATAAACTTTTTTTTTGGGCCAATTTAGTCCTAAACCTTTTATAATTGTGCCAATTCAGTCCATCCAGCCAAAATTGGCCAGCCGGCGCTAACGTGGACGTGGGCCATCTGGCGAACACTGATGTGACATTTTAATATATTTTTATTTTATTTTTTCGAATTTTGAATATATTTTTGAATTTTTTAATTCTTTTTTTCCCCATCATCTTCTTCGCCTCTTGGCCGACCGGCATTGGCTGGAGGCGAGGGCTGGTGAGGTCAGCCTCGCCGACCACTAGTGAGGCTCGCCCTTGCTGGCCGGAGGCGAGGGTCGGCGAGGGCGAGGCCCCACTAGATCTGGCGAGGTCAGCCTCGTCGGCCACTTGCAAAGGCGAGGCCCAGCCAGATCCAGTGAGCTTGGCCCTTGCCAAATCTGGCAGGGCCTCGCGTAGCCAAGGTGAGGGTTGACCTCACTAGTGGCCGACGAGGCGACCTCCTCAACCGGAGGATCTACGGGTGGCTATCTCTCTCTCTCTCTCTCTCTCTCTCTCTCTCTCTCTCTCTCTCTCATTTGAAGTTGCGAGTGTTCGCTCAGAATCGTTCTCTCTATCCACCTTAATCCATGCCTTGCGATTGCGCCTTCGGAGTGCGAGCGAGCTCGCGGCTTCCAATCGCCGCTGCATTGTGGAGGGCGGGTGGCGAGGTCAACCCTCGCCAGCCACTGGCGAGGTCAACCCTCGCCTTGGTTGGGTGAGACCTTGCTAGATCTGGCAAGGGCCGAGCTCGTCGGATCTGGTGAGGCCTCGCCCCCGCCAAATTTGGCGGGGCCTCACCCTCGCCGGCCCTCGTCTCCGGCCAGCGGGGGCGAGCCTCGCCATTGGCTGGCAAGGCTGACCTCACCAGCCCTCGCCTCCGGTCGGCGTCGGCCGGCCAAGAGGCAAACAAGATGATGGGGGAAAAAAAGAAAAAATAGAATTAAAAAAGAAATTAAAAATTCAAAAATAATATTAAAAATTCGAATAAAAATAAAAATAATATTAAAAATGCCACGTTAGTGTTCGTCGGACAACTGGTGTCCATGTCAGCGCCGGCCAGCCAATTTTGGCTGGATGGACTGAATTGGTACAATTGTAAATGGATTAGGACTAAATTGGCCACAAAAAAAAAAGTTTAGAGCTGAATTGATACAATTGCAATAAATTTAGGAATTTTTTGGTAATTCTCCGTCCGAAAAAGTGAAATTGTCATTGAAATTAATAGGCGCTTTTATGGAAGGCACCTATTGATAACATGTATAAATAAAAGTCTGGTTTTCTCTCCACCCACAATGTGAGTGAAAAAGAACATTGTATTCTATCCTCCGTCAAATAGAATACATTAAGAAAAGCATGGGTTAAGGTAGAGAAAATAGATTTCTTCATCTCTTCAATTTTTCACGATTGTTAATACATAAATTTTGGTGATTCAGTCATTTATTTATTGCATAGAAAATTATGGGTTAATTTTATCCCTGAAAAATAATTAATTGCATAGCATATAATTTTAGATGCATTTTTTTATTTTTAGTTTACATTTGCATTGGACCGGTAACGAATGGGTTCGATTTGGTGGTTTTGAGTTTTAAATTGACAGGCTGGACTAAGCTTACGAAGCAAGCAAATTGGCCCAAGCCCCCCCTTTTTTTTAATGATCGAAAATTATCTCCTGAAAATAGAGAATTGAAATTTTTCCGGGATATGATGGGAATTTTTTATCTTCGGATAGGGCAAGTGTGAAAAAAATATATTGCAAGCTCAATTTTGCAAGATTTGAAATTTCAGAAAAATCCTTTTGCAATCCTGAATCATATCAAAAGCAAATATTGCGTTCGGAAAGGAAATTTTCGTGGATATTGATTTGGAAAAATTAAAACACTAATCCGTGGCCTATAAATAGGTTAAACGCATAGGGTTTTTGGGGTTTTTTTTTTTAGATTGAAATTTCAACACAAAAAGAGTCTTTTGTTTCTTCCTTCGTAGGGGTCAAAGGTAAAAAAGTAAAAGGAAGAAATAGAAAAAGCTTGAGGAAACGTGAAAAAGGGAAAAAGCAGAAGCAAAAATACAATCACCAAGGGATGTGAGGGGACGTTTACTGTTCATCGTCTTCCCCTCACGCTTGTTGCCCGCGTCTGCAACCGGCTGTTGTCTCGACAGTCGCCGACTCCTTCATGCTCGCCGCTCATGCCTGCATCCAGCCATCGCATGGCACTGCCGCTCACCTGCGAGCTCTGAGCGCCAACGCCTAAGCCGCTCCTGCTTTGCTTCGTCTCGCCACACTAGCATCACCAACTTTGCCGGCCCCTGCAATCCGACGTCCTTACAGCTTGTGAAGCCACTATCTCAGCCTAGCGCCCTCAGCTCCGCCGTTTGCTCCCTTGCGATGTTGCCACTGCTCCTACTCCGGTCACACAACACCTCTACCTGTGACGCTGCCCCTGCTGCCGAGTTCTTTTCTGTCGGCCAGTGCCCTGGTTTTCCGAGCCACTGCTTTGCCCCTGCAGCAGCTCCTTTTTGCCCATGCTTGACGCCAGTAGGCCCTGGACTGTCTGAACGCCGGTTGCCGCTCTTGCACGCCTTGTTACAAACCTAGTGAATTTGTTGCTGCTTTGCCCACTACTGGCCTGTGCCTGTTGGCCCTCGCCAGAGTTTTGATGACTGTGACCTTCAATCGACGGTGACCCACCACCACAGCCACCGTCCTTGAGCCATGCCGCGTTGAGCCCCCATCGTTGGTTTGTTCTACTAATTAGATTTTGGAAAAAATTCAAATTTAGGTAGACATTTAGTTTATTAGGTAGATTCATTTTATCTTATTTTATCTTTTATATTTTGTTTTCTTTATATGAAATATTTCTCGATGCCTAATTGAAATTCCCGACGTACCACCTAATTCGCAACCGTATATGATTTTTTACTCCATCTATAAGACTTTAGATGGAATAATTAATCGCGTGGGAATAAAATTGATATCTTGATCTTTAAGGCTTAAGATCAATTTATTGATTTTATTAGCGAAATAATCAGGTTTGATTAGATATCATTTCTAGATTCGAACAATGAATAATATCTTTGATGACCATGGATGATTTGGTGTTTATCTATTAATTGCTTTATTTTTCCCAAAAATACAAAAAAAAAAATTGCATTTGCATTCCATGTAGATTAGAATTGATTGCATGATAGGATAGTTAGATTTTTTTTTTTTTAAATGCATGTTTAGATGGCATCTAGGTTAGATAATGTTTTTGAAATAAATTGCATGATGAGATAATTTTCTAAGTTAAGATAGGATTTAGATTAGTCTAATCCTAACTTAAAAAATATAATATCTCGCTTTGTTAGATTTTTTTATTTTTTTAGCAATTTTAATTACGAATTTTTATAAAAAAATACAAAAAAAAAAGATCATGCGCATGTCATATAGAATTAGGTTCATGAAATGCACGTCATTTAGTGATTGCTGCTAGGTTCATTTAATTAGAAATTGCCCGTCATTAGGATTAGATCATTTTGGTTAATTTAGATTGCATATTTAATTATTGTATTTCTTTAAAAATTACTTTACTCATGTCATATAGTTTAGGCTATATTGTTATGTCTTATCACTTCATGTTAGATTAGTAACATTGCATTGCATATAGATTAGATTCTCATTAAATAAGTGAAAACAAAAATTGAGTGATTGCGTGTTAATTAAAAATCATATCTTGGGCTGTTGATGTGAATTCTGATCTAACAACGCAGATGCTTTGCCTTAGAAATCAATGCAATGCAATGTTACTAATCTAAAAATTACTTTACTCAGGTCATATAGTTTAGGCTATATTGCTATGTCTTATCACTTCATGTTAGATTAGTAACATTGCATTGCATATAGATTAGATTCTCATTAAATAAGTGAAAACAAAAATTGAGTGATTGCGTATTAATTAGAAATCATATCTAGGGCCGTTGATGTGAATTCCGATTTAACAACGTAGATGCTTTCGTTGCTACAAGGTAAGTCCTACAATTTATTCATTGCTTTTCCTGGATGTTAAGTGGGTGGTTTGTGTACCAGTATTATCTTCTCACATGTTAGGGAAATAGATTTAAAATCAATTCAAGCTGCCTGCAAAACATTTTTTCGAGATAAAAAGAGAAATGTACCGAAATGGCATTAGGAAAGTCTAGTGTAACCAAGTCCCCATACCTAAAATCTCTGGTTCGTAGAAGTAAAATAATTCTTTCATTACTTTACTTAGGTGTCTAATCGACCTATTGTAAACTGATTAGTGGCGACTTCCTTTTGCATGCTAAATATTTGAACCTAAGTCGTGAATTGGTATGGGCTTGGGAGAGCCCGCGCTAAGTTAGACTTAGTAGTCCATTAACCTAATTTTAGGTGGTGCACCCGAAATTTTGGTCGCGACAATGACAAATACTTTCAAAAGTCTTTTTATGGATAAATGTATGTTTTCATCCCTTTCATTGTGAAAATCATAAAGATCAAAGATCCTGTGTTATGAATTCTCCGCATTATAGAATTACATTATCTCTAATAGTTGGTATTATAGCATGGTTTAGGATCTCATGATTTTTTCTGCTTATTGAAATGTTATGGTTTATGGATGAAGATTCGTTGAATGACAACGATCATTTTCATGTTTTTTGATGTTGTCGAAATTATTCGGTTGAAGGAAATCCAAATGATGGAAGGCATGATGGAAAACAAGGTGAAGAACATAGGAAATTTTTTAACAAGCGCCAAGGGGAAAAAGGCGAGTGGAAGACACACGCCATGCGCTTCCATTTGCCCTGGACAATTAGGCAAATGGAATCCATGCGCCCATATGCACGTTGGAGGGCCTGACGTGTGGGACCCATGAGCATGTGGTTCTTGCATGTCACGACCCCAACTCCATCCCTAGGGTCACAAAGCAGTAAGGGTTATTTTCGTAATATCCCAAGCACATCGTCGTCCCTTTTCTTTTTATCTTTTCATTAAACACATGTGGAAGCATACATATAACACTCGGATAACAACAAATAGATAGGAAAACAACCATTTATAAACACACAATTACATCAACTACATTTACAAGCCCTTCTATCACAGGCCATTATATTTACAACTACCACATCTTCAAAAGGTGGGGGTAAACCTTAGCTCCTCTAATGAGATTGCAACTCCCAAAATTGACGTGAGACTTCCACGCCTGCAAGACTGAAAGGATGAGGGGTGAGTTTTGGGGAAACTCAGTAAGTAAACTTATTGCTTTACCTCAACTACATGCAAATGTCCATTGCAACATACTTCAATGCATGCTTACCTTTAGCTTGTCAATGAACATGTCAACATATCATACTTATGCATATACCAGCACTCATGCAAATTCATTTATCGTCATCCTAGCTCAACCAGGCCCTCCTGACTCAACCAAGGCATCTAGCTTCAAGCTAGGCATCCTAGCTCAACCAAGGCATCTCAGCTCAACCGAGGTATCCTGGCGCTAGCTCACCAAGGCATCCTAGCTCAACCAGGGTATCTCGGTGCTAGCTTACCTGAGGCATTTAGGCTCAAACCTAGGCATTCGGGCTTAAGTAGGATATCTTGTTCAATGAACGAGGCATCGTTGCCAACGCTATGTGGCGACAGGCGCTTTTTCCTCTTTAAGTGCACACACAACTAAAAGCGCTAGTATGAACACCTAGATGGGGGTGAATAGGTGTAAAGACAATTTTCGCAAAAAGTAGTAAGAATATTTTGCTTTTGAAACTGAGTCTGATGATCAGAAGACTTTAAAAGATTTTAGACTTTAACTACAAAATTGAAATACGAATAAAGTAAAGGAGTTTAGGGAAGAGAAAAATAGACACAAGGTTTATAGTGATTTGGCTTAGATCAAGCCTACGTCCACTCTTCCATACTGACAGTTTTCTTGCTGGTTTCTACTAAGAATCAAAATAGAATTTACAATCTTGTGATCTTGAGTCTCTTTATCTTTTGAGTACAAATTTGAGCACAGTGTAAGGAATAACAAACAAGTGGGAAGCTTTAGACTTTGGAATTCTTCTTTCACGCACTCTGTCGAACAATTGGAGAGTCCTCCTTAAATACTCCTTCATGCCTTCTCGACCGTTGGCACTTTCCAAAGGAATTCTTCCAATCAACCCATTGGACAAAGTCAATCAAGGAGATCTCGAGCTGTTTGAAGATTATGATGAAAGCCAGTCAATCATGTTCGCCCATACAATCAAGATCTTGCTTTCCATTGTAGATTCTTTCCAAAATAACTTGCCTTTTGAAATGATTTGATGTATCTAAATTGATTTCAATAAAGATACTTAATCTCGTAGGTGATATTTCCAACTAGAAAGCCATATATATATCCTGTACGAACCGAACCTTTGAAGAAAGAAAGATAATCCTGTGTCTGGATAAGTATTCATTCTTCACTTCCGTTCAGTCTAGAATTTGTCAGAGTGGGCGAACTTCTGTTGTAAGATAGACGTTGACACAAAAGTCTGGCAATCTTCAGAATAGAACTCAGATAAGTTTTGTTAGCTTCAAAACAACATAGGAGTTTTCTCTAACAATCTCCTCCTTTTTTATGGTGACAAAACTTTCCTGCAGATTTAAAGAAGTATATCCTGCAAAACAATACTTTAGCAGTACATGATAACTTATAAAAATAGATTGAGGATCTGGATAATATCGATTATGCAACCACAGAAAACTCGTTAATCTTGAAAATTTAAACAAGATTCAATCAACCATATCCATAATCGCAATCACAACCACTAAAGATTACTGCAAAATATAAACAAACAAGTTCAATCCAAACAAGTTCAAAGTTCAAATTTGCAGTCATTTTCCCCCTTTTTGTTAACAGCAAAAAGAAAGAGAATCTAAAAAAAGAATTGAAAAGATGAAATCAATCAAGTGTGTCTGGGGGCTCGAACTAGTCGGAAATCCCAAGTGACTGTACTACCTTCTCTACTTTGGCTACAGCCTGGGACGTCTGTTGATTCAAAGTCTCAACTTTAGCATCAAGAGACTGTACCTTAACATTGAGAGTCTGTTGAGGACTTTAAGGCGGTGTAGATCTTCTGAATCTCATATTCCATTGCATATTACTGAGCCTTAACCTCCAAAAGAAGATCAACCAACCTTGTGTAGTTCGGATTAGTTTTGGTTTGAACACTGGCTTCAGCGAAGTGAGTTTGTGGAGTGTTAAGAGATGGAGGAACATCGACTTGAATACGAGTATCTTGTTGGTTGTCCTGATTGGGAGTCTCTTCTTCAATCTCAGTCTTAGGAAAGTGAGATGCAAAGACTTCTTCTGGATCTGTAGGGGATTTGCTAATGCCATCACTAGCAATAGGAATGTCATCACTAGCAGTATAAATTTTCTCAACAACTCCCCTTGACTTGTTGCCTTCATGTTGAGATGAGACTTCTCTTTTTGCAGCCTTCTCTTTGTAAGCACTGGATTCCTTCCCTTGTTGATTTTTTCGTCTTTGGAAGTAGCATCTCCACTTTCTTCTTCAGAAACTCATTTCTCAGTCTCGTCTAAAAGTGGTATGGCACCACTTGCTCCATCTGAGTTTCATCTTCATGATCCTCCTCCGTTGATCTTTCAAGCTCAACTTCTTCTTCTTCTGGTTGTTCTTCTTCTTCTTGTTCTTCCTCTTTTGTTTCTGCTTCTAGTTCTACTTCAACTTCTTCTTCCTTTGTTTCTTTAGAATCAACTCCTTGAAGATTCCTCAAGGTAAGAGTAGAGATGGTCGGGTCATCCTCCTCTTCTTCATCCATCAGGAGGACATGCCTCTTTTGCTTCTTCGAAGTTGATTGGGCAACACTCTTCCCTTTTCTTTTCTTTGCAAAAGTCAATTTTGCCTTGATACTGCTTGTTGATTCCTTCTTCAGACGCTCAATCACCTTGGTTAGATCCTTCATCCTTATCTTCGAGATCATCTTCAGTCCTATCACCATAGGACTAATGGTTCTTGTGCAGAGCAGAGAGGGGAATTGGATCTTGAAGTGGCGAAACAACTTGGTGATCAAAGCCGAGTAAGGCAACTGCCCTATTTTCCTTCATAACTATCCTATACATGTGCAGGAAAATGGTGTGGGGCAGAGAAAAAGGAACGCCATTGCAAATAGCCCACATGATTTTTGCTTCAAATCTGGACACATTAGTCTTTGATGCTGCCTTGGGTCTTAAGTAGTTAATGACGATTTTCTACAATAGAACATTGGTTGTTGGCAAAAGAGAGTAAGTGATACTCCTAATTGGCATACTGTCCTTCACCAAGAAACGAGTTGCCTGATCGATTGAGATTTGGATTGATTGAAAGCCAGTTCTTTCTACTGCCAAAATGTCAATTAGGGTGTCAACATCCATAACAAAAGCTTTTTCATAGACAGTGAACTGAATGTGAGTCTAGTCAAGGAAAGACAAATTGGAGTAAAAGTAAGCAGTTAACTCTGGATAGGCCATAGCAGTCACAACATAAAACTTTTCACGTTGAAGAGCAGCCAACTTTGCCCTTAGATCAACCCTGATCGAGTTTAGGAAATCGAAATCCACTGTTCAAGGGTTTATCAGCCCTCTATTCAACATCTGGGTATAAACCCTTTTGTGCTCCTTTAAACAAAACAAATTCGTTCTCTCTCCAGTAATATCAACAACCACACCCATTCTGGGTTGGAAATTCGAATAAATCCACTCATCATCATCCTTGCTTTCAAGATGCTCAAAATTGAATCTAGGGTCAGAAGGAAAGTAAAGAAATTCTTTTTTTGTCAAACCCTTTGGTGCTATACCCAAACCTTCCATCATTCTTAAGAATATTGTTTCGTTGCCATGCTTGTGTCCTCTTAGAAAATTAGTGATAAAAGTCATAGGAGAGCCAGCTTGTTTCAGATAAGTATAGTGCTTATAAAGGACCTGGGGGGGTTAAATTCTTGACAGGAACAACGTCTTGTTCAACTTCCTCTTCCAAAGGTTGGCGCGGATGGTTTTGTGGAGAGTTCTTCAGAGAGTTTTGTGGAGAGTCTTCTTCAGTGAGATCGAAATGCACTGGTCCTTTTAGCATGCTCTTTGGACCTTGACTGACTATCTGAGAGGACTTTCGCTGGTGTGACATGGATGTAGACTTGGAGCATTTCATCGACATTTTCGAGTAAAATTTTTGAAGCTCACAGAGAAATTTTGAGAGAAAAAGTTGAGGGAGAAGAGAATCGCGATTAGAGTTTCGAGAGGCAGCTTTCGAAATGAATTGTTTTGGGAGATAAAAAGCTTTCGAAACTGGGAAGTTGAAATGACACAAAAGAAAAATGCCTTTTCAAAACAAATATTAAAAAAGGTAATCGCTAAAAATTTAAAATCCGAAAATTACCAATAAAATAGTAATTTCAAAAAATAAAATAGGCAAGCGACGATTCAGATAATCATACATTTTCATACCAAAAATAAAATACCTGAATTTGAGAGATTCTCAATTGCAGTAGCTCCTTGAAGTTATGAGTTTGACCAACTTCTGACTTTATTCGATAGGAGAAATAATATATAGGTTATTGCGAATAGACTTAAATAGGCTTTTCTCCAGAGGCTTTGTGAAGATGTCTGCCAATGATTCTTTGACTCAATAAATTGAACCAGAATCTTGCCATTTTGGACATGATCGCTTATAAAATGATGTCGAATCTCTATATGCTTCGCCCTTGAATGAAGAATTGGGTTCCTGGTGAGATTAATAGCACTTGTGTTGTCATGTCTAATCTCGGTGCAGGATTCTTCTATTCCAAAGTCTCTTAGTTGTTGATAAAGCTATAGTACTTTGCTTCCTTGAGAACTAAGATACCGGCATATTTCCCAACAGTTGACAAGTACTAGATGTGTTCTTTCTATCGACTCTACAACCGGCTAAATCAGCATTAGAATATCCAAGTAGAGTAAAGTCTCAATCTTTTGGATACCATAGACCCAGCTTTAGGCAAGTCACAACATATTTAATGATATGTTTTACAACACTTAGATGAGATTCTCTTGGATCAGACAGAAATCTTGCACAAATACACACACTGAAAAGAATATCAGGTCTAGAAGTAGTAAGGTAGAGAAGTGAACTGATCATGCTTCTGTGTAGCTTCTGATCTACTTTCTTCCCTTCTTCATCATTGTCTAGTTTTGAAGAACTTGACATAGGTGTCTCTGTTTTCTTGCAATTCTCCAATCCAAATTTCTTGATGAGATCTTCAGCATATTTCTCCTGGTGAATGAAAATACCTTTCTTCGATTGTCTGACTTGTAATCCCAGAAAGAAGGTTAATTCACCCATCATGATCATTTCAAATTCATCCTGCATAGTGTTGGAGAAAACTCCTTTACTATTTTGAAGTTGACAAAACCTTTCCAAAGTCTAGTTTGAAGACTTCCAGACTAAAGTGTCAAAGTCTGAAGACCGCCAGACTTTAGGTTCAAAATCTGCCCACACTGACAGTTTCCAAACTGAAGTATGAAGACTTATTTAGATGCGAAATTATCTTTATTTCTTCAAGGATTCGATTCGTATGGCCTATGGATGATTCTCTGGTTGGATATAGCACCTACATGATTGATTATCCTTAATGGAATCAATTTCGAATCTTTTGGAAGGCAAGCAAACTTAGAGAATTCTACTTATGGAAACCAAGATCCAGATTGTATGAACAAATATGATTGACGTGCTTTCATCTCAATAAATCAATCAATTCGAGATCCCCTTAATTGATTCTGTCCAACGGGTAGATTGGAAGAATTCTTTTGGAAAGTAACAACGGTCATGAAGGCATGAATGATTATTTAAGGCAAACCCTCTAGTTATTCGAGATAGTGCGTGAAAGAGAAATTTCAAAGTCTGAAGCTTCCTAGTTCCTTGCTATTTCATTCACCGAGCTTAAAGTTGTATATAAAAGAGAGAAACTCATAGTGGGACTTTGTGTGAGACTAGTAGAGGTTCTTTACTGTGAAGTCAAGACTACAAGACTGTAAAATCTCTTTTGATTCTTAGTGGAATCCAGCCAGTAGGCTGTCAGCGTGGGAGAGTGGACGTAGGTTTGATTTAAGCCAAACTACTATAAACCTTGTGTTCTTATTCTCTTCCCTCAACTCTTTTATTTTGACTCGTAGCTCCATTTAACTGTTTAAGTTTAAACTCCTTTATTTTGTTTGAAGTTTTATCTAATTGCTAAAGTCTAAATTCGTCTTTAGTCTGTCTTTTTCTAAAAGCAATTATTACTTCTGAATCTTGCGAGAATTTTTATTACACCTATTCACCCCCTCTAGGTGTTATTACTAGCTATTTCAATTGGTATCAGAACTTGTGTACTTATTCTATTGAAGTATTTTTACTTCTAAAGCTAAAGATCTATTGCTAGTATTTTGGCTCCAAGTTTGGTTGAAGGCCAAAGCAACACCAGACCTCCTTACTTTGATGGGAATGAGTATAATGTATGGAAAAACAAGATGAATGCATTCCTAAGATCAAAAGATCCCCTAGAATGGGTTGCAGTAGAAAAAGGGATCAATCCTAAAGCTACATTAACCTCAGAAAAAAGAAAGAAAGTTGTAGAGGCTGGTGAAATGACACAAGAAGAATTAACCAAGAGACAAGCTCTTGATGATAAAGCTATCTACTCTTTATACTGTGCCTTATCTCCTACTGAGTATAATTGAATTTCTTCCTTTGAAATAGCAAAAGAAGTCTGGGACAGATTGCATGTTACCTACGAAGGAACTGATCGAGTAAAGGAAACAAAAATCAATATTCTACTTGGATAGTATGAAACCTGGAGAATCCATTATTGATATGTTTAGTCGCTTCATAGAGATTGTAAACGGCCTAGCATACCAAGGATAGCCAATCTCAGGACCAATGAAGGTCAATAAACTGCTGTGTGGACTCTCCAAAGACTAGAATCACGTGAAGACATCAATTAGAGAAACTCAGAGGATTATGCCTCTTTTAGTAGATGAACTTGTTGGCACACTTCAATCATATGAAGTGGAATAGATCAATGAGGATGAAGATCCTAAAGGTTGAAAGGGCTAATAAGAACACCTAAAGGGGGGTGAATAGGTGTGAAGACAATTTTTCGCAAATTCTAGTATAAGTAATTTTGCCTTTAGAAGATAACATACAATGAATGAATTTAAAACTTAAACAATTAAATAAAGCTACGAATTAAATAAGGAGTTCAGGAAAAAGAATAAAAACACAAGGTTTATAGTGGTTCGGCTTAGATCAAGCCTACGTCTACTTTCCCATGCTGATAACCCTTTAGCTGGATTTCACTAAGAATTAAAAGAGATTTTACAATAGTATGATCTTGACTTCACAGTGAATTAGTTTTTACCTTTAGGTTTAGGAATTAGTTCCCAAACATTATTGATGCTGAATTATCTGAGCTCTTTTTGTATAGCTTCAATCTAGCTTTCATCAAACAGAGCTTCTTCTATACTTTTGGGTTCTATTTCAGAAACACGTGCTAGTGCACTCGACTCATCTCGCCTTTTGGATTTGGTACGAACTCCTTCATCAATGTTTCCAATGATGAGTTCTTTGGGATGATTAGACCTATGTTTCCAGTTGCTGGTTGGTTTGAGAGTCTGCTGATCCTCTGTTTGAGTTGAATCTTCTAGTTCTGCTTGTTGCTGATCTTCAGAAGTTTGAACCACTTCGGGGGAGGTATACTTTGTAAAGTCTAAAGCAAGTTCAGATTCTTCAAGTTGAGTCTAATCCAGTTGATTCTGCATAGAATCTTGAAACTTGACGTTCATAGATTCTTCTATAGATTGAGTCTTCTCGTTAAATACTCTATAAGCTTTGCTTGAAGTAGAATAGCCAAGGAAGATTCCTTCGTCTGATTTTTCTTCAAACTTCCCAGTTCGATCATTTGCATTTTTCAAAACATAACATTTACAGCCGAACACATGAGAGTAAGAAACATTTGGTTTCTTCCCTTTATACGCTTCATAAGGAGTTTTCTCTAGAATAGGCCCCAAGAACACTCTGTTGATGATGTAGCAAGCTGTAGAAACTGCTTCAGCCCAAAATCAAGAGGAAATTTTACTCTCATTTAAAAAGGTTCTTTGCCATCTCCTGCAAGGATCTATTCTTTCTTTCCACAACCCTATTTTGCTTTGGAGTGTATGGAGAAGAGAAAACATGCTGGAAACCAGATTTATCACAAAACTCTGCAAAGTCTTGATTTTCAAACTCACCTCCATGGTCTGTTCGTATGCTTGAAATAACATATTCCTTTTCATTCTGAACCTTCTTAGCAAACTTTGAGAAGTAAGAAAAGGCTTCAGACTTATTTCCTAGGAAGTAAACCCAAGTAAAGTGAGATTGGCTTACTAGTTCGTCTACTGAAAGAGGCATGATCCTTTGAGTTTCTCTAATTTATGTCTTCACGTGATTCCAGTCTTTGGAGAGTCCATGCAATAGTTTATTAACCTTCATTGGTCCTGAGATTGGCTGTCCTTAGTATGCCAGGCCGTTTACAATCTCTGTGAAGTGACTAAACATATCAGTGATAGATTCTCCAGGCTTAATCTTGAAGGCTTCATACTGTCTGAGTAGAATATTAATTTTCATTTCCTTTACTTGATCAGTTTCTTCACAGGTAACGTGCAACTTGTCCCAAACTTCTTTGACTGTTTCACAAGATGAAATTCTGTTATACTCAATAGGAGATAAAGAGTAGATGGCTTTAGCATCAAGAGCTTGTCTTTTAGTTATTTTTGCTCGTGTTAATTTGCCAGCATCCGCATTCTCCTTTCCTCTTTCTAAGGTTGATGTAGCTTTGGGATTGATCCCTTTTTCTACCACATCCCATTCCAGGGGATTTTTCGATCTCAGGAATGCATTCATCTTGTTTTTCCACACATTGCACTCTTTTCCATCAAAGTAAGGAGGTCTAGTGTTGCTTTGGCTTTTAACCAAACCTGGAGCCAAAATACTAGCCATAGATCTTTAGCTTAAGAAGTAAAACACTTCAATAAAATAAGCACACAAGCTCTGATACCAATTGAAAAGGGCTAGTAAGAACACCTACAGGGGGTGAATAGTGTGAAGACATTTTTTTGCAAATTCTAGTATAAGTAATTTTACCTTTAGAAGATAACAAACTATGAATGAATTTAAAACTTAAACAATTAAACAAAGGTACGAATTAAATAAGGAGTTCAGGGAAGAGAATAAAAATACAAGGTTTATAGTGATTTGGCTTAGATCAAGCCAACATCCACTCTCCCACATTGACAGCCCATTAGTTGGATTTCACTAAGAATCAAAAGAGATTTTACAATAGTGTGATCTCGACTTCACAGTGAAGAGTTTCTATCGGTCTCTCACAAAGTCTGACTAGAGTTTCTCTATTTTGTATACAACTTTGAGCTCAGTAAATGAAATAGCAAGGAACTAGGAAACTTCAAACTTTGAAATTTCTCTTTCACGCACACGTTTAAACAGCTGAAGAGTCCACCTTAAATACTCCTTCATACCATCATGACCGTTGGCACTTTCCAAAGGTATTCTTCCAATCAACCCGTTGGATAGAATCAATCACTAAGATCTCGAGCCGTTTGATAGATGAAAGCCTGTCAATCCTATTGACCATACAATCAAGATCTTGGTTTCCATAAGTAGAACTTTCTAAGTTTGCTTGCTTTCCAAAAGATTTGATTATTGGAATTGATTCCATTAAAGATGATTAATCATTTAAGTGCCGTATCCAACTAGAGAATCATCCATAAGCCATATGAATCGAATCCTTGAAGAAATAAAGATAAACTCACATCTGGATAAGTCTTCATTCTTCAGTAGCATTCAGTCAGGAATCTGGCGGCCTTCAGACTTTGACACTTCAGTCTGGAAGTCTTCAGACTAGACTATGGCAAGGTTTTGTTAACTTCAAAATAGTAAAGGAGTTTTCTCCAACAAAGGTAATAAGCCAATTGCTTTAAAATCTAATGATGATTTTGATGATACAGATTCAGAAGATGACATGGATGATGAAGAACTAGCACTCATGATTAGAAAGTTCAGAAAGTTGAATAGAAAGGGAAGAAGATTCAACTGGAAAAAGCGAAGCATATAAAATTTCCTGAAAAGACCAACTGAGGACAATGAGATCAGCAAAGATGTAATATTCTTCGAATGCACGAAAAATGGGCATATTAGACTTAACTGTCCTTTGTTGAAGAAAAAGAAAGAAAGAACTGAGAAGTATAAGAAGGCTCTCAAAGCTGAAACCTAGAGCGACACTGAATGCGATAAAAGTGATGAAGAATATGCCAACATTTGTGTAATGGCCAATTAAGAATTAGACTCAGACTTGGAAACATATTCTGACTCAGACTCAGACAAAGAAGTTGAGGTTAGCAATTCAAAAATTCCTGTTAAAGTCTCGAAATATACATATGAACTCTATCTAAGCCTCAAAACATCTCTTAAAAGGATTTTTGAGCTAAAGAGGAAAAATTCTAAAGTAAGGCAATATGAAACTTCTTGGAAAGAAAAGTTTGAAAATTTGAATAAAAGTTTTCTTGATTTGAAAGAAAATTCAGATTCTCTTTCGAAAGAAAATGCTTTTTTGAAAGAAGATATTTCGAATGTCACAAAAAGATTTTCAAAAGGATCTGAGAAGTTGGAGAAAATTCTTTCTGTACAAAGACCTTATTTTAACAAAACTGGTTTGGGTATGACTTAAAAAACTATTCATTTAATTGATTTTCCCAAATTTAAAGAAAGGCTTAAACAAAGACCTACAAAGGTATCTTACAAAAATCATTTTCAAAAAGTTTTTGTAAAACCTATTGGCCGAAGTGCTCTCAAATGTTCAAAGTGTAACAGTTCAGAACATTTTGAGAAGAAATGTTCTAAGGTTTGGAGACTTGTTAAGAGGGATTGGGCAAAGATTGTTTTTAATACTAATTCTCCTGGACTCGAGAAAATATGGGTATCAAAGAAAGCTTGAGTTCTTCTTTTGATCACAGGTCACTATGAAAATGAAAATCAAATGGTATTTGGATAGTGGTTGTTCGAGACACATGACTGGAGTGGATAGTGGCTATTCGAGACACATGACTGGAGATTTAAGTTGTTTTATAAAGCTTATTCAAATAAATGGTGGAGAAGTCTCCTTTGGTGGGAACAACAAAGGAAGAATTGTTGGTTGTGGAACCATGAAAATTGGAACCCTGATTATCAACAATGTCTCATTGGTGGAAGGATTAAATTACAATCTACTCAACATAAGTCAGCTTTGCGATACTGAATTCAAAATTAATTTCCAAGAATGCATCTGTTCGGAAACAAGTAAAGATTTTTCTCAATCTTTCACCGGACGAAGGCATGGGAACATTTACCTTTTGGATATAAAACCAGAAGTTCTCAATGTCTTATATCAATTCAAGCAGAAGCAAATCTTTGGCATCGAAAGCTTGACTATGTTAACATGAAGCAGATTGCCGAGATTTCATCCAAGAAACTTGTCCGTGGTCTTCCCAATCTAACTTATCAAAAGTCTGAATTATGCACTTCATGTGTTTTGGGAAAACATGCTAGAAGTTCCTTTAAACTTGTAAATCGAGTTTCTACTAATCAAGCTTTGCAGCTTTTGCATATGGACCTCTTTGGACCAAGCAAAACTCAAAGCATTGGTGAAAAGAGATTCTGCCTAGTAATCGTGGATGATTACTCTCACTTTACTTGGGTTTACTTCCTGGCAAATAAGTCTAAAGCCTTCTCTCACTTCTCAAAGTTTGCTAAGAATGTTCAGAATGAAAACATAAATGTTATTTCAAGCATATGAACAAACCATGGAGGTGAGTTTGAAAATCAAGACTTTGCGAAATTTTGTGATGAATTTGGTTTCTAGCATGTTTCTCTTCTCCATACACTCCGAAGCAAAATGGGGTTGTGGAAAGGAAGAATAGATCCTTGCAGGAGATGGGAAGAACCCTCTTAATTGAGAGTAAAATTTCCTCTCGATTTTGGGCCAAAGCAGTTTCTACAACTTGCTACATCATCAACAGAGTGTTCTTAAGGCCTATTATAGAGAAAACTCCTTATGAAGTGTATAAAGGAAAGAAACCAAATGTTTCTTACTTTCATGTGTTTGGCTGTAAATGTTATGTTTTGAAAAATGCAAATGATCTAACTGGGAAGTTTGAAGAAATATCAGATGAAGGAATTTTCCTTGGCTACTCAATGTCAAGCAAAGCATACAAAGTTTTCAACAAGAGGACTCAATTTGTGGAAGAATTTATGAATATCAAGTTTCAAGATTCTATGCAAAATCAACTGGATCGGACTTATCTTGAAGAATTTGAACTTGCTTTAAACTTTACAAAGTTTACTTCCCTCGAAGTGGTTCAGACTTCTGGAGATCAACTTCAAGTAGAGCTAGAAGACTCAATTGAAGTAGAGGATCAGCAGACTCTCAGACCAACTAGTAACTGGAAACATAAGTCTAGTCATCTTAAAGAACTCATCATTAGAAACATTGATGAAGGAGTTCGTACCAGATCCAAAAGGCGAGAAGAGTCGAGTGCACTAGCACTTGTTTCTGAGATAGAACCTAAAAGTGTAGAAGAAGCCTTGTCTGATGAAAGCTGGATCGAAGCTATGCAAGAAGAGCTCAGACAGTTCAACATCAACAATGTTTGGGAACTAATTCCTAAACCTAAAGGTAAATTTATTATCAGGACTAAATGGGTTTTCAGGAGCAAGATGGACGATAAAGGAAAAGTGACCAAGACAAAACAAGACTCGTGGCCAAAGGATATATGCAAGAAGAAGGGTTAAACTATGACGAAACATATGCACCAGTAGTGAGGTTAGAAGTAATTAGACTATTACTTGCTTTTGCTTGCTATAAAAATTTTAGGTTATTCCATATTGATGTAAAGAGTGTCTTTCTCAATGGATTTATTCAAGAAGAAGTCTATGTGGAACAAACACTTAGATTTGAAAATCCAAGAAAGATAGACTCAGTCTATAGACTGAAAAAGGCCTTGTATGGATTGAAGGAAGCATCTTGAGCCTGGTATGAAAGGTTAAGTAAATTTCTAACCCAAAATGATTTTGTTAAGGGAAATGTAGATATTACTTTGTTCATAAAAAGAGAGGGTAAAGACTTCTACTGTTTCAAATTTATGTTGATGATATTATCTTTGGATCCCCTAATGAAAATCTATGCAAGAAATTTTCTAAATGTATACAGGATGAATTCAAGATGAGTATGATGGGTGGGTTAACTTTATTTCCAGGATTGCAAGTTAGACAATCATAGATGGTATCTTTATTCACCACGAGAAGTATGCAAAAGATCTCAACAAGAAATTCAGATTGGAAAATTGCAAAAAAAAAAAAAAAACAGAGACACTGATGTCAAGTTCTTCGAAGTTGGATAAAGATGAAGGAGGAAAGAAAGTAGACCAAAAGCTTTACAGGAGCATAATCGGTTCTCTTCTTTATCTTACTGCATTTAGACCTGACATTTTGTTTTGTGTTTGCATATGTGCTAGATTCCAATCAGAGCCCAAAGAATCTCATTTAAGTGCTACAAAACGCATAATCAAATATATTGTGACTACTTCAAAATTAGGTCTATGGTATCCCAAAGAATGAGACTTTACTCTTCTTGGATATTCAGACGCAGATTTAGTAGGTTGTAAGGTTGATGGAAAGAGTACTTTAGGTACTTGCCAATTGCTGGGTAGCATGCTGGTGTCTTGGTTCTCAAGGAAATAGAGTACTATGGCTTTATCAACTGCAGAAGTAGAGTATGTAGCTCTTGGGAGTTGTTGTTCTCAAATCTTGTGGATAAGACAACAGTTAAGAGACTTTGGAATTGAAGAATCGTGTACTGAGATCAAATGCGACAACACCAGTACTATTAATCTCACGAAGAACCCAATTTTTCATTCAAGGGCAAAGCATATAGATATTTGATACCATTTCATAAGAGATCATGTTCAAAATGGGGAGATTATGATTCTGTTCATTGACGCGAAGAATCAGTTGGCAGATATATTTACAAAGCCTCTGGAGAAAAATCTACTTGAGTTTATTCGCACCAGACCAAATATTTTATCTCTTACTTGTTAAAGTCTGGAGTTGGTTAGACTAAGATTTTCCAGACTTAAGTATAAGAAAGTCTCGAATCCAGGCATTTTATTTTTGGAATGAAAAGGTATGTTTATTCGAATCGTTGTTTACTCTCAAGCTTGTTCTAAAAGTTTTCATCTATTTCATTCGAACGTGTTTGTGGAATCCTCCTTGACTATGAAGATATCTTTCCAAAGGAAGTCGTCTCGGATCACAAGTAGGGGACCACATAATATGCCATAAGGTCCTACCCATTTTGACTCGACTGAGGAAGAAGATTCTCCTCAACAACAACAACATTCTCAACAACGTCATTTTCCACAGCATGCCACTTAAAATCCTCCACGCCAACCAATGGAAGAGGAGATCGTGGAAGATGTCGAACCTATAAGAACGTCAAAACCCGAGTTTATTTTTAAACTCTACAATACGTCAAAACCCGAGTTTATTTTTAAACTCTACAATTAGTTGAAGTAGGGTGGTTCTGCGATGATCTCTATTGACAAATTTTTGCGAGAATGAGGATACTGAAATGAGACTATGTTTTTGTGAACGATGGAAAGATTAGGCATTGCACCTGAAGGAATGACAGACAGAACGTTTGCTAACTTTCTCGCTGATCACCAGTTTAGTTCTTTTAATCAACCAGAGGTGAAGGATGATGATGAGAAATTGTACGCGAATTTTCAGCCTAGAATGGGCGTTGCTACTAATATGAGTGCACCAACAGAAACAACTGCAAACTTTCAAAGGCTGCTAGAGCTCCTTCTGGAGTTAAAGGCACAACAATATGATATGGATTTTGAGATCAAGAACCTCTAATCAACTTTGAAATCTTCTTCAGATTCTCTACACAAGCAGGTACAAGCCCTTAAGCTTCAAGTTCAAGAGATTGCCAAGGGTGAAGATATTGAGAAGCTGAAGGAGAACGTGAGAAAGCTGGAGGAGATAGTTTAGTCTATGCGGGATTTTCAGATCGTTCAAATTCCCAAAAACACCTGATTTGATTGAACTTTTTTATCCTTGAATTTTTTTATCCTTCTCCACTTTTTGCTGTTGACATAAAGGGGGAGAATGTGCAGATTTGACTCTTATTGGTTGAATTTTTGTTGAACCTTCGTTGTTTGGTTGTTTGCTGAACTTTTTGATGTTGACGGGTGTAGCAACTTACTTTTGTGATACTATTATGGTTGGATAGTTATTTGTCTTATCAGGATTAACATGTTTTCTGTGGTTGCAGAATCGATACTATCCAGATCATAATCGACTTATTTTTATAAGATATTATGTATTGCTTAAGAGTTGTTTTGCAAGTCAAAAGTTCTTAAATTTGTATGAAAGTTTTGTCATCATAAAAAATTGGGAGATTGTTGGAGAAAACTCCTTTCCTGATTTGAAGTTGGCAAAACCTTTCCAAAGTCTAGTCTGAAGACTTCCAGACTGAAGTGTCAAAGTTTGCAGACCGCCAGACTTTAGGTTCAAAGTCTGCCCATACTGACAGTTTCCAAACTGAAGTATGAAAACTTATCCAGATGCGGCATTATCTTTATTTCATCAAGGATTTGATTTGTATGGCTTATGGATGATTCTCTGGTTGGATATATCACCTACACGATTGATTATCCTTAATGGAATCAATTCCGATAATCAAATCTTTTGGAAGGCAAGCAAACTTGGAAAGTTCTACTTATGGAAACCAAGATCTTGATTGTATGGGCGAACAAGATTGACGGGCTTTCATCTAAATCAATCAATCAACTCAAGATCCCCTTGATTGATTCTGTCCAACGGGTAGATTGGAAGAATTCATTTGGAAAGTGCCAACGGTCGTGAAGGCATGAAGGAGTATTTAGGGCGGACTCTCTAGTTGTTTGAGATAGTGCGTGAAAGAGAAATTTCAAAGTCTGAAGTTTCCTAGCTCCTTGCTATTTCATTCACCAAGCTCAAAGTTGTATACAAAAGAGAGAAACTCATAGTGAGACTTTGTGTGAGACTAGTAGAGGTTCTTCATGGTGAAGTTAAGACTGCAAGACTGTAAAATCTCTTTTGATTCTTAGTGGAATCCAGCCAGTAGGCTATTAGCGTGGGAGAGTGGACGTATGCTTGATCTAAACCGAACCACTATAAACTTCGTGTTCTTATTCTCTTCCTTTAACTCCTTTAGTTTGACTCGTAGCTCTATTTAACTGTATAAATTTAAACTCCTTTATTTTGTTTGAAGTTTTATCTAACTGCTAAAGTCTGAATTTGTCTTTAATCTGTCTTTTTCTAAAAGCAATTATTACTTCTAAATCTTGCGAGAATTTTTATTACACCTATTCATCCTCCTTTAGGTGTTATTACTAGCCCTTTCACATGGATCTTGAAAATTTCTTACAGAGACTTTCGTTAGGAGAACCAAATATAATATCGTCTACATAAATTTGTACTAGCAGAAAGTCTTTCCCTTCTTTCTTTATAAACAAAGTAGTATCAACTTTTCCATTTTCAAAACTGTTTTGAGTTAGAAACTTACTCAACCTTTCATACCAGACTCGAGGTGCTTGCTTTAGTCCACACAAGGCATTTTTTAGTCTGTAGACTGAGTCTAGCTTTCTTGGGTCTTCAAATCCCGGTGGTTGTTTCACATAGACTTCTTCTTGTATGAACCCGTTCAGGAATGCACTTTTGACATCCATCTGGAATAACTTGAAAATTTTAAAACAAGCAAAAGCAAGTAATAATCTAATTGCTTCTAACCTCGCTACTGGTGCATAGGTCTCGTTATAATCTATCCCTTCTTCCTGTGTATATCATTTCGCCATGAGTCTTGCTTTGTTTCTGATCACTTTTCCTTTCTCATACATCTTGTCCCTGAAAACCCATTTCGTTCTAATCACATATTTGTCTTTGGGTTTTGGAATCAACTCCCATACATCGTTGATATTGAATTATCTGAGTTCTTCATGCATAGCTTCTATCTAGCTTTCATTAGACAAGGCTTCATCTACTCCTTTTGATTCTATCTCAAAAACAAGTGCTAGAGCACTGGACTATTCTCTTCCTTTGGATCTAGTGTGAATTCCTTCATCAATATCACCATAATGAGTTTTTTGGGATGACTTGACTTGTGCTTCCAGTTGCTGTTTGGTCTGAAAGTCTGTTGATCCTCTGCTTCGTTAGAATCTTTTCAATCTGCTTGTTGCTGCTCTCTAGAAGTCTGAACCTCTTCAGGGGAAGTAGACTTTGTTAAGTTCGGAACGGGTGCAGACTCTTCAAGTTGAGTCTGATCTGGTTGATTTTGCACAAAATCTTGAAACTTGACGTTCATAGATTCTTCCACGGATTGAGTCTTATTGTTAAAGACCTCATAGGCTTTGCTTGAAGTCGACTAGCCAAGGAAGATTCTTTCGTATGATTTTTCCTCGAACTTTTCAGATCGATCATTCGCATTCTTCAGAATAAAACATTTACAGCCAAAGATATAAAAGTAGGAAGCAATAGGTTTATTCCTTTATATACTTCATAAGGAGTTTTCTCTACTATAGGCCTTAAGATTATTCTGTTGATAATATAGCAAGCAGTAGAAATTGCTTCTGCCCAAAATCGAGAGGATATTTTTCTCTCTATCAAGAGAGTTTTCGCCATCTCTTATAAGGATCTGTTTTTCCTTACCACAATCCCATTTTGTTCTAGAGTGTACAGAGAAGAGAAAATATGCATCACAAAACTTCGCAAAGTCCTGATTTTCAAACTCACATCCATGGTCAGTTCGTATGCTCGAAATAACATAACCCCTTTCATTCTGAACCTTCTTGGCAAACCTTGAGAAATAAGAAAAGGTTTTAGACTTACTTGCCAAAAAGTATACCCAAGTGAAACGAGAGTAATCATCCACAATTACTAAGTAATATTTCTTTCCACCAATAGTTTGAGTTTTAATTGGTCCAAAAAGTCCATATAGAGTAGCTGCAAAACTTGATTGGTAGAAACTTGATTTACAGGTTCAAAGGAACTTCTGACCTATTTTCCCAAGACGCAGGGAGTGCATAATTCAGAGTTCAAATAAGCCAGGTTAGGAAGTCCCCGAACTAGCTTCTTAGAGTCAATTTTAGCAATTTGCTTCATATTAACATGACCAAGCTTCTGATGCCAGAGACTTGTTTCATCTTGAATAGAAATAAGACACTGAGAACTTTCTTGGTTTACATCTAGAAGGTATATGTTGCCATGTCTTTGCCCAGTAAAAGATTGAGAGAAGCCTTGACTCGTTTAAGAACAAATGCCTACTTGGAAATTTATTCTGAAACTAGTATCGCAAAACTGACTTATGCTCAGTAGATTGTAGTTCAAACCTTCCACCAAGGAAACATTATTGATAGTCAGGCTTCCAATCTTCACAGTTCTACATCCTACAATCTTTCCTTTGCCGTTTCCTCCAAAAGAAACTTTTCCTCCATTCAGTTAACAAGTTTTATGAAGCAGCTTGAGTCTCTTGTCATATGCCTCAAACAGCCATTATCCAAATACCATTTGATCTTCCTTTTGATAGTGACCTGTGATCAAAAGAAAAGTTCAAACTTTCTTTGGTACCCAGATTTTCTTGGGTCCATGAGAGTTAGTATTAAAGATGGTATTTGCCCAGTCCTTCTTAACCGGTGTCCAAACCTTGGGACTTTCTTTCTCGAAATGTTCTGAGCTGTTAGACTTTGAACATTTGAGTGCACTTCGGCCAACAGGTTTTACAAAAACTTTTTGAAAGTGATTTTTGTAAAATGCCCTTGTAGGTCTTTGTTTAGTTCTCTCATTTACTTTGGGAAAATCAATTAATGAAACAGTTTCTGAAGTCATACCCAAACCAGATTTGTTAAAGTAGGATATTTGAATCGAAATAATTTTCTCCAGTTTTTCGGATCCTTTTGAAAATCTTTCTGTAATACTTGAAATGTCCATTTTCAAAATAGCATTTTCCTTCAAAAGAGAATCTGAATTTTCTTTCAAATTATCAAAACTTGTATTCAAACTTTCAAACTTTTCTTTTCAAGAAATTTCCTGTTTCCTAAGCTTAGAATTTTCCCTTTTTAGTTTGGAAATCCTTTTAAGAAAGGATTTAAGACTGAGGGAGAGTTAATCTATATATTTAGAAACTTTAACAAGAATTTTTGAGTTACTAACCTCAATTTCTTTGTTTGAGTCTAAATCAGAGTCCGTTTCTGATTCTGAGACTGATTCTGAATGAGCCATCAGACATATGTTGGCATATTCTTCTTCACTTTCCTCACACTCAGTGTCGCTCCAAGTTTCAGCTTTGAGAGCCTTTTTGTACTTCTCATTTTTTGTTTTCTTCTTCTTTAACAATGGACAATTTGGTCTAATATGCTCTTTTTTCTTGCATTCGAAGCATATTACATCTTTGCTGGTTTCATTGTCCCCCATTAGTCTTTTCTGGAAATTCTGTATGCTCCGCTTTTTTCAGTGGAATCTTCTTTCTTTTCTATTTAGCTTTCTGAATTTCTTAATCATAAGTGCTAGCTCCTCATCATCCATATCATCATCTGACTATGTATCATTAGAATCAATATTAGACTTTAAAGTAATTGACTTCTTACCTTTAGGATCTCTTCATCATTTATCTGCTCCACTTCGTATGACTAAAGCGTGCCTATCAGTTTGTCAACTGATAGAGGCATGATCCTCTGAGTTTCTCTAATTGAAGTCTTCACATGATTCCAATCTTTCGAAAGCCCACGTTGTAGTTTGTTGACTTTCATTGGTCCTAAGATTGGTTGACCTTGATAAGTCAAGCCATTCACAATCTTTGTAAAGCGACTGAACATATCAGTAATAAATTCTCTAGGCTTCATTTTGAATGTTTCATACTGTCCAAGCAGAATGTTTATTTTGGTTTCCTTCACACGGTCGGTCTTTTTGCAGGTAACATGTAATATGTCCCAAACTTCTTTTGTTATTTCACAAGAAGAAATTTGGTTATACTCAATGGGAGATAATTCACAGTGTAAAGAGTAGATTGCTTTCGCATCAAGAGCTTGTTTCTTGGTACTTTCAGCTTGTGTTGTTTCGTCAGCATCAATAACTTCTCTCCCTTGGTCTAAAGCTAATGTTGCTTTACAGTTGATCCTTTTTTCTACAACATCCCAATCAAGAGAATCTCTAGATCTGAGAAATGCCTTCATCTTATTCTTCCATACATTGTACTCATTTCCATTGAAGTAAGGGGGTCTAGTGTTACTCTGACCTTCAACTAAACCTAGAGCCAAAACGCTAGCCATAGAGGATCTTTAGCTTAGAAGTAAAAAACTTCAAAAAGTAAGCACACAGACTCTGATACCAATTGAAAGCACTAGTATGAACACCCAAAGGGGGGTGAATAGGTGTGAAGACAATTTCCGCAAAAAGCAGTAAGAATATTTTGCTTTTGAAACTGTGTTTGATGATCAACGAACTTTAAAAGAGTTTAGACTTTAACTACAAAATTGAAATACGAATAAAGTAAAGGAATTTAGGGAAGAGAACAATAGACACAAGGTTTATAGTGGTTTGACTTAGATCAAGCCTACGTCCACTCTCCCATGGTGATATCCTTCTGGCTGGTTTCCACTAAGAATCAAATAAGAATTTACAATCTTGTGATCTCGACTTTACAGTGAAAAGTGTGACACCCTGAACCCTTCTAGGGTTGCCATAGGCACCTGGCGTTACACGTAATTACATCTTCTATGCCGAAGCATCGTAATTCATAGACATTTTAAAAAAATAAAACATCACCATCTCTCCCCCTACCAACCATGATACAAACACACACCACTAATCACCATAATTTTATAGACAAGCCACGACACTTTATTTACATATATTTTCAAGATGGGACTTCTTTTGGGTCGGTACATCAAAAAGGAAAAGCTAGAACTCGGCCATGTCCAGCCTAAAACCTCAAAAAAGAACCCTCGACCCTCTACATTTCACGTGTACAACCCCCATCATAAGTGTCGGCTATCTATCCAAAAAGAAACAGCCCCTACTTGTCACGCATAGGCCTCACACCCAGTCCGGTGTGTCAGGCGGCGGCGATGGCAGCATCCCTCTCATCACCCCATCGTGGCGAACGTGGACGGAGACAAACTCCTGGACAATCGGGCCCCTAGCCAGGCCTATGTCGTACGAGACAAAATAGCGCACATGTATGTATGTCAGTCCAGGCACAGAAGGACAGCTGTACTCCTCACACTCTACCTCGACGTCGGACGGTAACCCGTAAAATACACCCAGCATGACGGCAGGAAGCGGCATACTGCTAATATGAAATGTTGGTCCCCAAAAGGGGTGAGTACAACCACTCAGCAGGTAAAGAAATCCAATAACAACTCAATGCATCATGCAAATCATACATGCATTGTAGGCGTTACTTACCTTGAAGCCATGCGCATACTATCATTGCATCATCATATCATACGTGTTATCATCATCATGGCATCATTATATCATACATGTCATCGTCATCATGACATCATTATATCATACATGCCATCATCATCATGACATCACCACATCACACATGTCATCATCGTCATGGCATCATTATATCATACATGTCATCATCATCATGACATCATCACATTACACATGTCATCATGCCATATCATATATCATCATCATTATCATCATCGTGTATATCATCATGCATGTCATGCCATGGGTGATCATCATTATTTCACATCACATATCATCATCATCATCATCATCATGCATATCATCATCATTATCATCATCATGCATATCATGACATGGTTTAATTTCCACTTTTAGCTTTCAATTTGATCACCACATCACCCATTCCTCAAATCATCAATTTCATCATCCCCTCGGGCAAAGACCTCCGAGGCTTCCGGCATTCAGCCTCCCAGGCCACCGGGCATCCGGCCCCCCACATTCCGGGCATCTCGCATCCCAACTGGCATCACGAGGCATTCCCTTCGGGCAGAAACCTCCGACAGGGCTTCCGGCATTTACACTCCCTGGCCGGGCATCCCGCACCCCAATCCTGGCATCGCGAGGCATTCCCTTCGGGCAAAAACCTCCGACAGGGCTTCCGGAATTATGTACCGACATACCACAGGCCTCCCCTGGAATTACGTACCGTATACCACCGGGGTCCCGACACTCCCGGGGAATCTCCGGAATCACGCCACTACACCGGGCATCATCATCCACCACAACCATCTCCTCATTTTACCATTATCCATGTTCACCAATTTCGGTCTTAATTTAGCATGGCATATGACGTGGCATCAAACAAGTCATACTTGGCATAGAATTCACACATGCATCTCAATTCAATGTCATGCATACATCAAGACCTCATCATACATGCAACATGGTATAATTATTTATGAAATAAAATTAATGGAATTTATGGCCAATAAAATAATCCATTTTTCATGCCCTTTTTCATTTCCATAAATATTAAATTTAATATCAACAAATTCCCAAAATTATAAAAATTACAACAAATATTAAACAAGCCAATAGGATGATAACTTCATACAAAATACATGGCCAAATAGCATTTCACACAATTTCCCAATTTTCACAAAACCTCATATAATTTTCGGATGAAACCAGAATGCACGGTTTTCAAAGAAATTCGATTAAAATATCCATACGTCCTCCAAAAATTACGAAATTTTACCGAGTTATAGCCAAGACATTTTCGCACATCTTTCATGGAGAACTCCAAGCCAGATTCTTTTTAGATTATTTTATACAGTCTCACGAAGCTTCTGGACCCATTACTGCATCGTCCAGTGTACATATCACCGAAATATTGAGATTTCACCTACCTATTCTCTTTCGTTTCCTCTGAAATTTGGATATGTTATACATCAAGATGTCCTATACAAGTTTCATGAAGAGATATAAGTCAAATAACCAGAGTATAGTCATCATCTATGTCCATGAAGTCTCGGGTGTCTCGGAATACATCACCAGAATCACCGTCTTCAAGATCTAGTTGATTTACTAGGCTATTCTTTTTAATTTCACTTAAAATTTGAGTATGTTATATTTTATGATGTCCCCTACAACTTTCATGAAGGAATCAAAGTGATATTCTCAACACAAACCAACATGCAACCACAAATCCAACAAAAAGTCAGTAAAATCTTTCCAGATCTGGGGTCTCCGTAGGATGAGACTTTAACCCCTCAAATCTCCATAATTTTCTACGAAATTTTAGTATGTTATAGTAAAATATGTTATCTACAAATTTTATGAAGAAATAAAATCCAAAATCGGACTCTACACACACATGCAAGCTCAAACAACATTCTGACTCACAGGGTACGAGCAAGAACAGCCACACCATTCACACATAAATCGACCATGCTTCGGTTTTTCTCACCTAACACCCAAGAATTTAACATGCAAGCATCATACACACATGCAAGAGAAGCTAGAGGACTCCCACTTGCCTCTAGACCAGTCGGTCGACGGCGAAAGGCGGCGAACACGGCGGCACACGGCGGACGGACGGCGGTTCCTCCTCCTCTCTCTCGGCCACTTCCTCTCTCTCTCTCACCCTCTCTCTCGGCCGAATGGGAAATCCGGCCACCCTCTCTCTCTCTTCCCTCTTATACCCCCAAACTCTCATCATTGATAATCATTACTTGCCTTAACCATGGCCAATGCATGGCCTTCTTCCCTAAGCCAATACATGAGAGTCTTGTGCCACTTGTCTTATGGACTTTTGAATTTGGGCTTGGGCTTGGGCCGGTCGACACTTCCTCTTGGGCCTCCATTGGGCCAGCTAACTTGGCCCATTAAAAGCTTAGGCCAATGGGCCTAAGGCCCATCCCAAAAATTGACTTTTTCCTCTCTCTTTTTTGAAATTCTTTTATAAATATTTTTAAATTTCAATTTTCATCTTGGCCAAAGTCTTGAGGCATCTTGTTTATTGAAATTTAGTTTATAAAGTACATGGCCAAGCATAGATTATTAATCTATCAAATTTAAATTTTCACAATCATATGCACAAATCATCTAATTAAAAGACTAATGGCTAAAGCATAAGCCATGGAAATTTTTATCACCTAATTAGAGACTTTAACACACCTTATGGCTTGTCATTGAATTTTGGGATGCCACAATTCTCCCCTCCTTAGAGAATTTCGTCCTCGAAATTCAAACACCACTCGCGCCTTCTTGAAACAAATAGGGGTACTTTTCCTTTATTTGATCCTCACTTTCCCATGTGGCTTCCTCCATATCATGATGTCACCATAATACCTTAACCAATGGGATCTTCTTGGTCCTAAGAATTTGCTCCTTTCGATCCAATATCTGCACAGGCTCTTCAATGTACCTTACTTTCTCATCCACTTTGATGGCTTCATGATCGAGTATGTGACCAGGATCTGGCTGGTACTTCCTCAACATCGATACATGAAAAACATCGTGCAGATTTTCTAACTTAGGAGGTAACGCTAAACGATAAGCTACATCCCCTATCCTCTCGAGTATTTCAAAAGGTCCAACAAATCTAGGGCTTAACTTACCCTTCATCCCAAATTGAGATATTCCTTTCATTGGAGATACCTTAAGGAATACATGGTCTCCTACACTAAATTCCAAAGGCCTTCTACGCCTATCTGCGTAGTCTTTCTGTCTACTCTGAGCTGTTCTAAGTCTTTCTCTGATAATTTCAACAGCCTCAGTGGTAACTTATACCAGTTCAGGTCCTGTCAATTTCCTTTCACCTACTTCGCTCCAACAGACAGGAGTTGTACATCTCCTTCCATATAATGCTTCATAGGGAGCCATGCCTATACTCTTCTGAAAACTATTATTATAGGCAAACTCCACCAAATGCAATCTTTCATCCCAATTCCCTTTGAAATCAATTACACAAGCCCTTAACATATCCTCTAATATCTGGATCACTCTTTCTGATTGACCATCTGTTTGGAGATGAAAAGCAGTACTAAACTGAAGCTTAGTTCCTAATGCAATTTGAAGACTTTGCCAAAAGTTCGAAGTAAACATCGAATCCCAATCTGAAGTAATGGTCACTGGAACACCATGTAAGTGTACCACTTGACTTACTTACACGTCCGCATATTTATCCATTGAGTAGTCCATGCGAACCGCTAAGAAATGAGCCGACTTAGTCAAACGGTCCACTATTACCCAGATAGAATCATGGCCACTTGATGTCCTTGGCAATCCTTGCACAAAGTCCATCGTTATATGTTCCCATTTCCATTCTGGGATGTCTAATGGTCTCAAGAGTCCTGCGCGTTTACGATGTTCCGCTTTTACTTGCTGGCATGTCAAACATTGAGAAACGTGCTTAGCCGTATCTGCCTTCATACCATTCCACCAAAATTGCTGACGCAAATTTCTGTACATCTTTGTACTACCTGGGTGGATACTATAATTACTCTTATGTGCCTCCGACAAAATTTCCTTCCTCAATTCTTCATTGTCGGGAACACAAAGTCGTCCTTGACATCTTACTATTCCATCATCAGAGACTTGAAATTCCGGTCTTTTTCCTAAAGATACAGCATCTTTCACTTTCAAAATCTCCGGGTGAGATTCTTGCAGGATTTTAATTTTCTGAATAATTTCAAGCTCTATCCTTAATGCACTAAGCATGCCAGTAAGACAATCCATTTCCAATTTAAATTCTGAGTCTGCTACAGACTTTAACAATTCCCATTCTGCCATCCTCAAACTGGCCATCTCCATAGCCGACTTTCGACTAAGAGCATTCGCTACTCTGTTCGCTTTCCTTGGATGGTATCTTATCTCACAATCATAGTCTTTTAACAACTCCATCCACCTCCTTTGTCTCATGTTCAACTCCTTTTGTGAGAACAGATACTTCAAACTCTTATGATCCGTATAAATTTCAAACTTCTCTCCATACAAATAGTGTCTCCATATCTTCAAGGCAAACACTATAGCTGCTAGTTCTAAATCATGCGTCGGATAATTTAGCTCATGGGGTTTCAATTGTCTGGATGCATAGGCTACAACTTTGCCATGCTGCATCAACACACATCCTAGTCCTTTGTGAGATGCATCACTATACACTGTAAAACCATCAGGTCCAGTAGGTATAGTCAGAATTGGAGCTGAAGTCAATTTCCTTTTGAGTTCCTGAAAACTCCTTTCACATTCCCCACTCCATTCAAATTTCACATTATTTCGGGTCAACTTAGTTAAAGGTCCTGCCAGTCGTGAAAATCCTTCAATGAACCTCTTATAATAACCAGCCAGTCCTAAGAAACTTCGTATTTCAGTAGGTGTTGTCGGTCTCGGCCAATTCACTACCATTTCAACTTTTGCCGGGTCTACTGCAATCCCTTCTCCTGACACCACATGTCCTAAAAATATTATCTGGTCCAACCAGAACTCACACTTACTAAACTTAGCATACAACTTATGCTCTCTCAGGGTCTGCAAAACTATCCTCAAATGTTGCTCATGCTCTTTAGGCCCTTTTGAATATACCAGAATATCATCAATAAAAACAATCACAAATTGGTCTAAATAAGGCTGAAATATTCTATTCATCAAATCCATAAATGCAGCCGGCGCGTTAGTCAATCCAAATGGCATAACAAGGAACTCATAGTGTCCATAACGAGTTCTAAACGCAGTCTTAGGAATGTCCTCCTTCTTAATTCTCAACTGATGGTATCCCGACCTCAAGTCAATCTTAGAGAAGATCGAACTTCCCTGGAGTTGGTCAAATAAGTCATCAATTCTAGGCAAAGGATACTTATTCTTAATGGTCACTTGATTCAACTGCCTATAGTCAATGCACAAGCGCATCGATCCATCTTTCTTTTTCACAAACAAGACCGGTGCACCCCAAGGTGAAGCACTTGGTCTAATGAATCCTTTGTCAAGCAACTCCTGTAGTTGCACTTTCAACTCCTTCAATTCAACTAAGGCCATCCTATATGGGGCTTTTGATATTGGTCCTGTTCCAGGCATTAATTCAATTTCAAATTCAATCTCCCGCTCTGGCGGCAATCCAGGCAATTCCTCAGGAAATACATCTTGAAATTCGTTAACTACACGAACTTCCTCAAGTTTAGGCTCCTCCCTTGCATAATCTCTAACTATGGCTAGGTACCCTTGACATCCTTTGTCAAGTAACTTACAGGCTTCTACTGCCGAAATAAGTGCTACAAGAAGATGGGTCTGACCTCCTAAAAATTCACAACTAGATTAATCAGGTAAAACGAATTGAATCACTCTTCTATAACAATCCATCCTAGCTCGATACTTACGAAGCCAGTCCACTCCTACAATAACATCAAAATCATACATGGCCATTACAACTAAGTCTATTTCCATATCTTTTCCTTCTATTGATATCTTACAATTTCCACACACCAGCGTAGACAATACCATATCCTTTAAAGGCGTGGAAACATAAAGAGGCATCTCAAGAGGCATAACTTCTATCTTATTCAAACGTCTATGTCTTTCAGACACAAATGCATGCATTGCACCTGTATCAAACAATGCATATGCCTTTTCACCATTAATAAGGATCGTACCTGAGATAACATTTTTGGAAGCTTCTGCTTCCTCCTGGGTGATCGCATACACCCTTCCTTGTGCAGGTGGTCTCTGAGGATTTCCTTGTGGGTTTGACCTAACAGCACTCTGATATCCCTGTCGCACCGAGCCAACACTCACTTGAGACCTCTCTTGTGGGCAATTTCTCCTAAGATAACCCACTTGTCCACAGCCAAAACATTTCAATTGTCCCGTGCAAGGTCCTGGGCCATGGCGTCCATTACACTTTTGACAAATACCAGGCTGATAGGGTGCTTTCCCTATATTCAAACCACTTCTTGCCCCTCCAAAATTTCCAAAATTACTCTTCTTCTTCACATTCCAGGTCTGACCTTGACCAGAATAAGGTCTCTTACCCCTTTCTCACATCATTAAAATTCATCGGTTTCTTAAACTCCGACCGCTCTCTCAACAGTTCCTGTTCCACTAACTGTGCCCTTTCATAAATCTCATTATAATCTCTTATGTTCAAAGGCACCAGTTGCTTTCTAATGTCAGTCCTCAGCCTTTTCAGGAATCTCTTAGCCTTTTCCTCCTGATCCTCAATCAATCTAGGAGCATATCTAGACAACTCAGAAAATCTAGCCTCATACTGATCTACTGTCAACCCCTTTTGTTCTAGCTGAACAAATTTAGTAATCTTCCTATCCTTAGCACAATCAGAAAAATGCTTCCTATTGAAAGCTCTAACAAACTCCTCCCAGTTAACATCAGTACCAGGTGGAAAGATTATGTCCTTTGAAGCTCTCCACCAAAACTTCTCATTTCCCTCCAACTGGTATTCTGCTAAAACTATTTTCTCAACATCAATGCAGTCCAACAGCCGGAAAATTCGTTCCATCCCATCAATCCATTGCTCCGCCTCCTCTGGACTTCCCATTCCATTGAACTTAAGTGGCTTCAGCTTCAGAAACTACTCCACTAGTCCTTGAGTACTGCGTTCTGCTCCGGGTTGTTGCTGCGCCTGCCATTCCATCAGTTTTCCAATATTGGCCAATGCCTGCAGGATGTTGCAGCAGAGGCTTCAACCCTCGATGGATGAGCACTTCCAGCTCGCACCATGACTTTCCTGCAATTTCCAAGCATTGCCTCAGGAATAATCTGAGACTCACTGCCTCCATTCAAAGCAACTACTACTACTACATTAGTAACATATACATGTTACTGGTATCTAAAGGCAACTCAAAGTAAACTACTAGGGATCTACGAGTGAATACTCATCACCCGTTATTCAATTATTTCATTTTATATCCTATGGTGTGCATTGTCATCATGTTCCTCAATTTCCAATTGAGGCTCCTTATCACTCCACCTATAACCATTCGCTCTGATACCAAAAAGGGTGGCTGTGACACCCCGAACCCTTCTAGGGTCGCCACAGGCACCTGGCGTTACACCTAATTACATCTTCTATGCCAAAGCGTCGTAATTCATAGACATTTTTTTTTTAAACAAAACGGTCCCAGCGCGACTCATTAGCGGAAGCAAAATAAAACATCACCATCTCTCCCCCTACCAACCATGATACAAATGCACACCACTAATCACCATAATTTTATAGACAAGCCACGACACTTTATTTACATATATTTTCAAGATGGGACTTCTTTTGGGTCGGTACATCAAAAAGGAAAAGCTAGGACTCAGCCATGTCCAGCCTAAAACCTCAAAAAGAACCCTCGACCCTCTACATCTCACGTGCAACAATTCCCCATCATCAGTGTCGGCTAACTATCCCCAAAAAGTTCTAGCTCCTACTCGTCACGCACGGGTCTCACACCCAACCCGATGCATCAGGCGGTGGCGGCGGCGGCGGCAACATCCCTCGCATCGCTCCATCTCGACGAACATGGACGGATATGAACTCCTGAATGACAGGCCCCCCAGCCAGGCCCACGTCGTACATCACTAGACAGCGCACTCGAATAAAAGTCAGTCCAAGAACAGAGGGACAGTCTATCTCAGTGCACTCGACCTCTACATCGGATGGTAGACGGTAAAATACACCCCGCATGACGGCAGGGAGCGGCATGCTGCTAATTTGAAATGTTGGTCCCCAAAATGGGTGAGTACAACCACTTAGCAGGTAAAAGAATCCAATAACAACTCGATGCATCATGCAAATCATACATGCATTCCAGGCGTTACTTACCTTGAAGCCATGCGCATACTATCATGCATCATCATATCATATACATGTCCTCATCATCAAGACATCATCACATCACACATGTCATCATCATCATGGCATCGTTATAATCATATTCATGTCATCATCATCATGACATCATGACATTACACATGTCATCATGCCATATCATATATCATCATCATCATCATCATCATCATGCATATCATCATGCCATGGGTGATCATCATCATATCACATCACATATTGTCATCATCATCATGCATATCATCATGCCATGGGTGATCATCATCATATCACATCACATATTGTCATCATCATCATGCATATCATCGTGCATATCATCGTGCATATCATCATGCATATCATCATGCCATGGTTTAATTTCCACTTTTAACTTTCAATTTGATCACCACATCACCCATTCCTCGAATCATCAATTTCATCATCCTCTCGGGCAAAGACCTCCGAGCCTTCCGGCATTCAGCCATCCCAGGCCACCGGGCATCCGGCCCCCCCCACATTCCGGGCATCTCGCATTCCAACTGGCATCACGAGGCATTCCCCTTGGGTAGGAACCTCCGACAGGGCTTCCGGCATTTACACTCCCTAGCCGAGCATCCCGCACCCCAATCCTGGCATCGCGAGGTATTCCCTTCGGGCAGAAACCTCCGACAGGGCTTCCGGCACCCCCACATTCCAGGCATCCTGAATCTCCCAGGGCCATCCGACAATGCATCTCTATACATTTCGAGCATTATCCTCCACCACAACCACCTCCTCACTTATCATTATCCATATTTACCATTTTTGGTCTTAATTTAACATGGCATATGACGTGACATCAAACAAGTCATACTTAGCATGGAACTCACACATGCATCTCAATTCAATGTCATACATACACCAAAGTCTCATCACACATGCAACATGGTAAAATTATTTATTAATAAATTTAATGGAATTTATGGCCAATAAAATAATCTATTTTATTTTATATATTTTTATTATTTTTATATTAAATTTAATATCTATAAATTCCAAAAATTATAAACCAATTACTTTTAGATTATTTTATACAGTCTCACGAAGCTTCTGGATCCATTACCACATCGTCCAGTGCAAGCTTCTCCGAAATACTGAGATTTCACCTACCTATTCTCTTTCGTTTCCTCTGAAATTTTGATATGTTATACATAAAGATGTATTATACAAGTTTTATGAAGAGATCCAAGTCAAATAACCATAGTATAGTCGTCATTTAAGTCCATGAAGTCTCCGGTGTCCCAAAATACATCTCCAGAATTACCGTCTTCAAGATCTAGTCGATTTACTAGGCTATACTTGTTCATTTCACTTCAAATTTGAGTATGTTGTAGTTTAATATGTCCCATACAACTTTCATGAAGAAATTGAAGAGAGATTCTCAACACAAACCAACATGCAACCACAAATCCAACAAGAGGTCAGTAAAATCTTTCCAGATCTGGGGTCTCCGTAGGATGAGACTTTAACCCCTCAAATCTCCATAATTTTCCACGAAATTTTAGTATGTTGTAGCACAAGACGTTAGCTACAACTTTCATGAAAAAATTGAAGCCAAATTCGGACTCTAAACACACATCCAAGCTCAAACAACATTCTGACTCACACTGTTTGAGCAAGAACAGCCATGCCATTCAAACATAAATCATCTATACTTCGGTTTTTCTCACCTAAACACCCAAAAATTTAACATGCAAGCAACATACACACATGCAAGAGCAGTTAGAGGACTCCCACTTGCCTCTAGACAGGTCGGTCGACGGCGTACGGCGGCAAAGCACGGCAGCACACGGCGGACGGACGGCGGTTCCTCCTCCTCTCTCTCTCGGCCACTCCTCCTCTCTCTCGAAACCTCTCTCTCTCTCTCATTCTCTCTCTCTCGGCCGAGTGGGGTAACCGGCCACCCTTCTCTCTCTCTTCCCTTTTTTATACCCCCTAATTCTCATCATTGATAATCATTGCTTGCCTTATCTATGGCCAATGCATGGCCTTCTTCTCTAAGCCAATACATGAAGGTCTATTGCCACTTGTCTTATGGGCTTTTGAATTTGGGCTTGGGCCGGCCACTATTGGGCCTCCCTCTTGGGCTGGTCGACAGCCCCTCCGTTAATTGGGCTGGCCATTCGGCCCACTAAGCTTAGGCCAATGGGCCTAAGGCCCAATCCAAAAAAATTGACTTTTTTTTTGAATTTCTTCTATAAATATTTTTAAATTTTAATTTTCAATATGGCCAAAGTCTTGTGACATTTTGTTTATTGAAATTTAATTTATAAAGTGCATAGCCAAGCATAGATTATTATCATTAATCTATCAAATTTAAATTCTCACAATCATATGCACAAATCATCTATTCAAAAGACTAATGGCTAAAGCATAAGCCATGGGAAATTTTATCACCTAATTAGAGACTTTAACACACCTTATGGCTTGTCATTGAATTTTGGGATGCCACAAAGAGTCTCTATTGCTCTCACAAAGTCTCTCTTTGAGTCTCTCTCTCTCTCTCTCTCTCTCTCTCTCTCTTTTGAGTACAAATTTAAGCACGGTATAAGAAATAACAGCCAAGTGGGAAGCTTCAAACTTTGGAATTCTTCTTTCACGCACTTTATCGAACAATTGGAGATTCCTCCTTAAATACTCCTTCATGCCTTTTCGACCATTGGCACTATCCAAAGAAATTCTTCCAATCAATCCGTTGGACAGAATCAATCAAGGAAATCTCGAGCTGTTTGAAGATTGTAATGAAAGCCCGTCAATCCTATTCACCCATACAATCAAAATCTTTGTTTCCATAAGTAGATTCTTTCCAAAATAACTTGCCTTCCGAAATGATTTGATATATCTAAATTGATTCCAATAAAGATACTCAATCTCGTAGACGATATTTCCAACTAGAAAGCCATATATATATATCCTGTACAAACCGAACCTTTGAAGAAAGAAATATAATCCTGCATTTGGATAAGTCTTCATTATTCACTTATATTTAGTCTGGAATTTGTCAGAATGGACAGACTTTTGTTGTAAGATAGACTTCGACACAAAAGTCTGGCAATCCATAATAGAACTTATATAAGTTTTGTCAGCTTCAAAACAATATAGGAGGTTTTCTCTAACAACAAGTGCATCACACAAGCTGATTTTTCACCTCTTATCTTAACCAACGTATGCAAGGCTTGAGGACGTGCTCATTCAAGTGAGTGTGGCATGATCCTCAACATCATACTATAAAATATGCCAGGAACGATTCTTGATTCGTGGCTTGGGTCGCATGCTTAGGCCATCGCGAGTTGATGTCGATTTCAATCCGACCAAACCTTGTCCTCATCTTGGGGCGTGAACACACCCAAACATGCAAACATGAGCAAACACACAAAAGAACATTACAACATACACATGGCTTGCACGGGTGAGCACACTACTAAACTCAATGATGCAGGCTATCGCCTTAGCCAAGAGTTAGAGATTCTACTTACCTTCAATAAATCTCGATGAACTATAAGTGATTTTACCAAGAGAGGGTCGTCTTGCGAGGTGGTGGGCGAGCAAGGCCGAGAGAGGAAGAGGGCATGCAAGAAAGAAGGAGGGGAAAATGTGAGCCAAGGGATGAGGATGAATGGGGGTGGTTCTCCATTTATAGGCCAAGCCAAGCTTCATTAATAGCCCGAACTTATTCTTCAAGGAAGATCCTATCGTCATGATTACTTAATCTTCTCCTTGCCACCTAAGTTAGTGAGTCACACCTTCATTTAAGGACTAGCCTCCAAGGAACATGTGCTACTTATTCTCCAAGCCACTCCTAATTGGTCCACCTAAGCTTGTGAGTCATCATTTCATCATTACTTGCCCTAATTTAATCTCCAAGGAAAATCGTATGCAATGATGATCAATTCCTCAAATGGCCACCTAAGCTAGCGATTCATCCCTTTATTTAATGCCTAAGATATGGCCATCATAAGTCTTGGATTCTTGGGCACATTTTTTTTCTTGGCTTTTCTTGATCATTAAGCCAAGCATTTTAGAACCTTCCATGGTATGGTTCACTTAAGCCATAAATCATTAACTTATTTACCAAGGAAAATCTTTTGGCATCATTACATAATCTTAAGATGGACACCTAAGAGGTTGACAAGGCTTCCTCCTCAAGTTGGGCATGCAACCCCTTCCTCTCCAAGTTTGGCATGTAACCTCCCATTCTAAGTTGAAGAATAGTTTCGAGCAACTTTTGAAATCAATGTCATTATCTTATCAAACGGACTTGAAAAATTATAAAGTGTTAATATGTTGTAGAGAAGACCTTAATGACATTTTTCATGAAGAAAGTCAAGTCAAATTCGTGTTGTGGAAAGAGCAACAAATCATTAAATACAACCCAAAAATTTGTCCGTCGAGCAGATCCAAAGTCAGAGAGAGAGAGAGAGAGAGAGAGAGAGAGAGAGAGAGAGAGAGAGAGAGAAAGAGAGAGAGAGAGAGAGAGAGAGACTCATTTCGAAATCCAAATCTTCACCAAATTCTTTGAAATTTGAATATATTGTAGATATATATTTCATTTAAAACTTTATGAAGGAAGCATGTCCAAATTTGAAATGAAAATTTTTATAAGAATTTGAGAAAGCAACTTGGTTACCCTTTTCACTACATAGGAAAGGTTCCATATGGTGAATGATTGGGCCTTCGTCCCTACCATTTTACCTCAGAAAAATATGAAATTTAAGTATGTTTTAGATAAAGATATTTAGAACAAATTTTATGAAGGAAAATTATTTAAATTCACACCACAAAAATCTGTGTAAAATTGACAAATAGCAGAGGTCCATAAATTTCGAAAATCAAAGGTGGCAATCTTAGTTGGGCAAATGAGGTGTCTCACTTGGTCAAGAAGTATTAATTGTTCGACATCCTTACCCTTTAGGTTTCCAACTAGGTCGTAGATTAGCTTGGACACTTCATCTTGCTCATTGAATAACTAGAAGCCAAATATAATTAATATGCTTTTAGCTTGTCTAAGAAGGTTTTGTTAGAGAAAATTCCTATGATGTTTTGAAACTGACAAAACTTATCTAAATTCTATTCTAAAGATTGACAGACTTCTATGTCAAAGTTTGCCTACTCTGACAAGTTCTAGACTAACGCAATAATGAAGACTTAATCAGACTCATGATTATTTTCTTCAAGATTTCAGTACGTATAAGATATATCAAGCTTTCTAGTTGGAAATATCACTTACCATATTGGTTATCTTAACTGGAATCAATTTTGAAGAAGCAAATCATTTTGGAAGGCAAGCTTATTTGGAAAGAATTTACTTATGAAAACCAAGATCCTGATTGTATGGGCGGACAGGATTGACGGGCTTTCATTAAAATCTTCAAACGGCTTGAGATCTCCTTGATTAATTATATCCAATGGGTTGATTGGAAGAATTCCTCTGGAAAGTGCCAAAGGTCGAGAAGGCATGGAGGAGTATTTATGGAGGTTTTTCAAGTCATTTGAAGTGTGCATGAAAGAAGAATTCCAAAGTCCAAAGCTTCAAAATTACTTGTCCTTCATCATTTGGTGCTTAAACTTATATTCAAAAGTGAGAAACTTTAGAGAGTGATTTTGTGAGAATAGTAGAGACTCCTCACTAAGCAATTGAGATCACTAAGCTATAACATTCTCTTTCGATTCATAGTGGAAACCAACCAGAAGGCTGTCAGCGTGGGAGAGTGGACGTAGGTTTGATCTAAGCCGAGCCACTATAAATCTTGTATTTATTTTTCTTTTCCCTGAACTCCTTTACTTTATTTGCTGCGACATACTTCTGTGTTTTAAAATAGTTGTTAAAGTCTGAATCCTTCTGCAAAGTCTGTAGTTAGTCAGACTCAGTTTAAAAGCAAAGCATTTTTATTGCATTTCGTGAAAAACTATTTTCACATCTATTCACCCCCTCCAAGTGTTTTACTAGCCCTTTCAATTGGTATCAGAGCTCGTGTGCTTGCTTTATTGAAGTGTTTTTACTTCTAAGCTAAAGATCTTCTATGGCTAGTATTTTGGCTCCAAGATTGGTTGAATGACAAAACAACACCAGACTAGCTTACTTCGATGGAAATGAGTATAATGTGTGGAAAAATAATATGAAGGCATTTCTCAGATCCAGAGATTCCCTAGAGTGGGATGTTGTTGAAAAAAGAATCAATCTTAAAGTAGCATCAGTTTTAGACAAAGGGAAAGAAGTGATTGATGCTGATGAATCAACACAAGCAGAAATTACCAAGAGATAGGCTCTTGATGCAAAAGCAATTTACTCTTTATACTGTGCTTTGTCTTTCACAGAATATAACCAAATTTCTTCTTGTGAAACAACAAAAGAAGTTTAAGACAGACTTCATGTTACCTATGAAGGGACTGACCGTGTGAAAGAAACAAAAATAAACATTCTGCTTGGACAATATGAAGCATTTAGAATGAAGCTTGGAGAATCTATCTCTGATATGTTTAGTCGCTTTACAGAGATTGTGGATGGCCTGGCTTATCAAAGCCAACCAATTTCCGGAACAATGAAAGTCAATAAACTACTGCGTGGACTTTCAAAGGACTGGAATCATGTGAAAACCTCAATCAAAGAGACTCAAAGGATTATGCCTCTATCAATAGATGAACTAATAGGCACACTTTAGTCGTACAAAGTGGAGCAGATCAATGATGAGAAAGATCCAAAAGGTAAGAAATCAATTGCTTTAAAATCTAATATTGATTCTGATGATACAGATTCGGAAGAGGATATGGATGATGAAGAACTGACCCTTATGATAAAGAAATTAAGAAGACTGAATAGAAAAGGTAGAAGGTTCAATTGGAAGAAGCAAGGCTCGCAGAATTTCCAGAAGAAACCTACAAAAGAAGCTGAAACTAACAGGGATGTAATATGCTTTGAGTGTAAGAAAAATGGACATATCCGACCAAACCGTCCCTTGTTGAAAAAGAAGAAAGGGAAGACTGAGAAATACAAAAAGCTCACAAAGAATAAACTCGGAGTGACACCAAATGTGAAGAAAGCGAAGAAGAATTCACAAACATATGTCTAATGGCTTACTCAGAGTTAGACTTAGAATCAGAGACAGACACTGATTCAGACTCTAACAAAGAAATTAAGGTCACTATTAAAAGAAAAATCAAATGGTATTTGAATAGTGGCTGTTCGAGGCATATGACAGGAGACTTAAGCTGTTTTGAAAAACTTGACAGCTTGAAAGGAGGAAAAGTTTCTTTTGGAGGAAATAATAAAGGAAAGATTATAGGTTGTGGAATTGTGAAGATTGAAAGTCTGACTATCAACAATATTTCCTTGGTGAAAGGTTTACATTACAATCTTCTGAGCATAAGTCAACTTTGTAATATTGGCTTCAGAATAAACTTCCAAGAAGGCATTTATTCTGGAATAAGTCAAGACTTCTCTCAATCCTTTACTAGGCGAAGACATGGCAACATATATCTTTTGGATGTAAATCTAGAAAGCTCTAAGTACCTTATTTCTATTGAAGATGAAGCAAATCTCTGGCATCAGAAGCTTGATCATGTAAATATGAAGCAAATTGCCAAGGTTTTCTCTAAGAAGCTAGTTCGAGGGCTTCCTAATTTGGCTTATTAGAAGACTGAGTTATGCACTCCTTGTGTCTTGGGAAAGCAGGTCAGAAGTTCTTTTAAACTAGTAAATCAAGTTTCTACCAGTTGATTTTTGCAGCTTCTTCAAATGGATCTTTTTGGACCAATAAGAACTTGGAGTCTTGGTGGAAAAAAATATTGTCTAGTAATCGTTGATGATTATTCTCATTTCACTTGGGTGTTCTTCTTGGCAAACAAGTCTGAGACTTTTGCATACTTCTCAAACTTTGCCAAGAAAGTGCAGAACAAAAAAGATTATGCAATTTCAAGCATAAAAATAGCTCATGGAGGTGAATTTGAAAATCAAGATTTCGCAGACTTCTGTAATGAATCTGGTTTTCAGCATGTTTTTTCTTCTCCATATACTCTAGAACAAAATGGGGTTGTAGAAAGGAAAAATAGATCTCTACAGCAGATGGCCAGAATTCTTTTGATAGAAAGCAAAATACCCTCTCGCTTTTGGACAGAAGCAATTTCTACTACATGTTAGATTATCAACAGGGTGTTTTTAAGGCCGATCCTAAAGAAGACCTCCTATGAAGTTTATAAAGGAAAGAAGCCAAATGTTTCCTCCTTTTATGTCTTTGGCTGTAAATGCTTTATTTTGAAGAATGCGAATGATTGATCTGGAAAGTTTGAAGAAAAATCAGACAAATGCATTTTTCTTGGCTATTCAATTCAAGTGAAGCCTACAGGATCTTTACAAGAAGACTCAATCTGTGGAAGAATCTATGAACATTAGATTTCAAGAAAATATGCAGATTCAACTAGATTAGGTTCAACTTGAAGAGTCTGAACAAAATCTGTCTCCCCCAGCAAAGTTCAAACTTCTGGAGTACAACAACAAGCAGAACAAGAAGATTCAAACGGGACTGAGGATCAACAGACTCTTAGGACAAATAACAACAAGAAGCACAATTCAAGTCATCCTAAAGAACTCATCATTGGCAACATTGATGAAGGAGTTCGCACCAGATCCAAACGAAGAGAAGAGTCCAATGCTTTAGCACTTGTTTCTAAGACAGAACCAAAAGGAGTAGAAGAAGCATTGTCTGATGAAAGTTGGATATAAGCTATGCAAGAAGAACTCAAACAATTCAGTATCAATGACGTATGGGAGTTGATTCCAAAATCCAAAAGCAAATCTATTATTGGAATGAAGTGGGTTTTTAGAAACAATATAGATGAGAAAGGAAAAGTGATCAGAAATAAAGTAAGACTCGTGGTGAAAGAATACACACAAGAAGAAGAAATAGACTATGACGAGACTTATGCACCAGTAGCAAGGTGTTGACACCTAAATTTTAGTGTCATCAAGTCCCCGACCCTAGATTCTTTGGTTGCGTAGAAAGTGAGGTACACTCCCATGCCTCACTTGGTTTCTAGCCGACCCCAATAGGCTAGTGGCGACTCCTTTTGTGCAAAATTCCTAAACAATATCCCAATGTCATGCGGGGTATGGACTTGGGAGAGCCCGCGTCTAATCATAGGCTTTAGGCCCGTCCTTTAGGCAATACCCCTAAAGCTGTTCCCTCCCCCCCAAGGGTAGGTCGTGACAGCTTGGCAACTCCGTTGGGGGACTTGGTTTTAGACCTTAGAAGACTTAGGCCAAAATTAATCTTGTTCAAAAAAATTTTTGCTTGGCAGCGAGGATTCCAGGTATGTCCCTAACATTAAGGGTGTTAAATGTTTTTGCAGAATGAGATGTATACGGGGAAGTGTTTGCTCACATTTGTCTTGTAGTGAGGTGCAGGAATGTATGGTTTATTTTTTATGTATGAAGTGCTGATTGCTTATAAATTGTCATGTCTGCGTTTCCTACATTGTACTACATCATGGCACACACTACGTGCCGCCGGACCTGGGCTACATAGGATCACTTAAGATGGTGTTGAGATGGATACCACTCCGACTACACTCATGTAGTACGAGTCGCCCATCTCTATCCTGAAATTTCTTTCTTCATGTCAAAGGTACCCACCCCGGTCTGCAACCACTCGACACGGGTCAGTTCTTTGGCAAAGCTGGAGTCATGGGTACCCCAACCCAACCGCAACCTTGTTGGTTCGGTCCAATGATCCCATGGCTCCATTTTGAGCCGTATAGAGTAGAAATCGAACCACATCTCATGTGCATGTCTATGTAATTAAAAAAAAAAAAAGAGACAAAGGTTCGCACCCATTGTAAGTATCATTTTCCTTTTTATTTGCCCATTTTGTATTGCATTTTCATCTTGAAATTCGCGGAAATCAATCGAATGCCCTCGGCAATGTAGGCTTATGATTGAAAAAATTGGCAATCACTTTTGATAAGTGAACATTGAAGGCAAGTTCTAATCACTTTGATTTGGCCTTGTTGAACATATGGTTTTTGTTTAAATTTCTAATTATGGGCTCGAAATCATTTTAAAAAAAAAACGAAAAAAAACTTTCAAGTTGTGATTATATATTGGGGCACAAAAATTGAAATTGCATTTTTTTTTTATCAAATTCTCTCATTCTCACATTTTGGGACTAAAATGCAAATCATTTTGTGTACAAATTTCTCAAAATAGAAGCCACTTCATCTTTCTAGGAGTAAAATCACAAATCAATCTTTCAAAAATCAATGCTACTTTTGCATATGAAAATTTTAGAATAAGAGTGGACATTCGATTGATGGTCGTGGATTGATTTTTAATGATGTCTCCACTTATGATAAAATCTTGGTGAAATACAAAAGCCCCGTAATAAGGACTGTGGGGACATGTACCGTTGCCTTGATTTTATTATAAGAAGCGACCTCATTGAGATATCATTTCTCTCATTCAAGTACTGACATTGTTGTCTTTTTGCAGGTTATGCACGATGCTCCTTGACATTCTCGTGGTGACCACATAAAGAAGTGAATTCTAGAGCTAGGACAATAGTTGATTTTTACTTTCATCTGTGCAAGAGTTTCTTGTATTTTATCATTATCTTTATTTTTGTCAAGAATCATGTTTTCCGTTTTGGATTTTGATTGCGAATCCAATTGATGCTTATGTAAATCACGCGACTCTTTTTTTTTTTTTTTAATGATGGAATTCAATTTTATGAAAATCATCCTAAAAAAAGAAAACCAAAACAAAACAAATTCAGAAGTGTTTCAAGCGAACCTTTACATCTACCTTCCAAAATGAATTTGAAGAAAGTTTTGCTTGGGGCCCTCTCTTCATGTGGTCGCTTTCTCAAGCTCATGGAACTTGAGGAGCAAGCATGCGTTGAGGCTTCGTCAGCGCCAATCTTCCAATAGAGGCGGAACGAAATTGAATCCCATTCTAGGAAGTTTCTTTATTTGGAGATGCATGACGTGCCAAAATAGCATATCTATCTCGTTCACTAATTAAACATGACTTTCTAATGAGACAAATTAAGGGAGTTGCCAAGCATCCAAAAAGACGAATTCGAAGGAAGAGTAAACTGTATTGATTCCAATTATTCATTTATGATATCGTTTCTGAATGACTTTCTCTTCATTGTCAAGGAGACATCAAGAGTGCCAAGTTTTGTAATGTTCCCAACAAACGTGATGGAACATTTTTAAGTCCTGTTCATCTTAAACAAAGAAAGATTCAAATGAAACATAGGGGCAATATTATCCATTCCTCCATGAGAGATACTTTCGGATGTTGATTGCCCGACTTTGAAAAGGATGTATCTTGTTCCTAAACTTGATTCTCTTCAGCATAAAAAAGGACATGTCCTTTTCTTTGGTATGGACAGATTCAAACGGAACAAAGGTTTGTCATATAAAGAGTGGGAGAACAACATTTGATTTAGAGAAAAATCTCTCATTCACCCACCAATGAAGTGTGCTGGAACAACATTGTCAAATCCATCAAGTAAGGATGTATCGTTCCTCAATTGAACCTAATTAAGTATGGAGATAACCTATTTCATCTCCTTTTCCTATAGGGTGATAAATAGGGAAAAAGTTGCACCTTGATTGTAGAAGTAGCACCTTCCACCAAGGAATCAAGAAAACATCAAACACTTAAAAGTGAATGCAAGGAAAGGGTATTGTCGAGTTACCAAACATCCACAAAGGTGAATCGAAGAGATGTTAGCGCGCAAAGGATGAAAGCGAATGGAGGGTAATAATGTATCGTTTCCAACATTTCAATCCCCAAAGATCTTCGCACTAACATATTCTTTTACATTCTTTACAGAATTACCGAGTCACCATGCCGTAGGTAAGTATCCTTCTAAAAAAAAACAAAGGAGAATTTCCATTAGAAAAAAAAAACCTTTGGCACTTTCCAAGAGACTAGCACAAAAATGAATAATAAAAAATTTCTACAAACTTTTTTAGTATCATTTTTATCTCAAATTTTTTTTCTCGTTTTGTGGATTATTCATTTTGAATCAAAATTCCCTATGGAGATTAATCTACTTAGATGATCTTAGCAAAGTGAAATAGAGATGTTAATCATGCCAAGCAGAGGATACTTAGGATGAGGAAAGGCAAGCCATTTCCAAACACATCCTTCAAACACTTTTGATAGTTGAGTGAAAAACAACATTCTCTTAGGACGAATGATTCATTCGCATCGAGTGTAAAGATCGAAATGATAAAGGCATTTCCTTCATTAATCCCAAGCATCCCATTAATCTCTTACTATCCCTTTGGGTCGAAAAAAAAAAAAAAAGATGATACTTCAAAGTGCCCTTGTCAAGAACGACCCTACATTGGGGCAGCATAAGGGGATATGATCATGTTGTAGAGCGAAAGATTGAGAAAGATTCTATTACTTTCACTTGCATCAACCTTCTGGTGATAGCTTTAGAGGAATTCTCATTAGAGCTTGACTCATCCTAAAGTGAAGAAGAGCATTTCATTCTCTACCCAAACATTGATACCCATTACTTTAACCAATTCGGGCCTAATTATTCATTTTTGAACCCCGAGCAGTGATCATCTCCCTTCACTGGGGCAAGTCATAAGAATTGACCAAATACAATTGACAGTCACGAGAAAATGTGAAAAGCATCTCGAAAGTCATAAGAGCTACAAAAGTTCAAAGAGCAAAAAATTTGACAAATTAGGGGCATGAAAAAGCAATTTGCCTAGTAAAAGCAAGGTCATTGACATTAAAAAAAAAAGGCCAAAAAGCTACATCTTATGTGGAAGAAAACAAAATTATCAAAGTCCAAGTGCCTGCAAAAAAAAAATTCATCTCAAGAGCAAATGACATTAGAGAAAGGAGCGAAGCTTTAATGTATAAATGATTAGCCAAGGGACTTTCGAGATGTGCTGTGTTTCAAAAGCCAAATGCTTTCAAAAGTTCGAGTGACCCAGTCACGATGCCATGATGATCATCGACTCTTAAAAACCCTCTTGAAAATTTTAAGCCTTTCGAGCCTCTCCCAAGCCAACGTTACAACCCTCTTCCAAAGTCTCTGCTGATTGGGATGGTTTGAGTGAAAATGAGAGTACCATAAATAAGCTATTGCTTGAAGGAGTGGAAGTAATTCTATCTTGTCTTATCTTCCAAGTTCTTGACTCGTAAACCTTATGAAGATAGCGACAAATGTTCCTTTATTGGTCTCAAAGCAATCATTCCTTTGTGTAAGCCTTAATCGAGCCTATATTGCGATCCTTTCAAAAGACCATTTTGATCAATCAGATTATGCTCATTGTGAATGTTTCTAGAAGCCTTTGACATGGGCTATGTGAGATACCCTCAGCAATCAGTTATTCAAGCAGTCATTCTATCGAGAGTGTGTGAGAAGCCCTTTCTGACTAAGAAGCTTTAGTTTGGCATGCTTAATGAGTCTTTTTCACGAGTCGTAGCCATTTTGATATGAACTTGACTCCTAGAGAATTTGATGATTAATAATATATCGATGAGCAAGATGACAGTTTTGCACCACATGATATTGATTGACATCGAATGTTTTTCTAAAGCAGTCGGACTCAGCTTGATTAGCTTGTTCAATTAATGCTGCAATATTGCCAATACGTCTCTTGATGACGTTTCTAATGACATTTGCTTAGGTTGAGTTTGACAGGATTCCTCAGTGAGGCCATGCAGTTTTCAAGGGGTTAGCAGATACTTCCCTAAAAACCAAAGGTTCATGGTTAACCTTAAACCATGTCATCTCCAAAGGTTCATGGTCAGCCTTAAATCATGCCATCTCCAACGGTTCGTGGGTCATCCTTAAACCACAAGATTGGTGGGTTTATCCTCAAAACCACGTGGTTGGTTGATTTTCCTAAACCACACGACTTGTGAGTTCATCCGTAAACCACGCTTGTCCGCATCCAGTTGAAACTCGTTCGTACACGGTGAGACTATCATACCCGGTCAAAACCCGTTCGTACAGGGTGAGACATTTTTCCTAGTCAAAATCCGTTCGTACACTATGAGACTATCATACCCGGTTGAAACCCGTTCGTACATGGTGAGACCTCTGTTCTAGTCGAAATCCATTCGTACACGGTGAGACTACCATTCGGTTGAAACCCGTTCATAAATGGTGAGACCTCTCTTCCAGTCGAAACCCGTTCGTACACGGTGAGGCTATCATCTACTTGAAACCCGTTCGTACAGAGTGAGACTACATCCAGTCGAAACCTGTTCATACATGGTGAGACCATTTTTCCAGTCTAAAACCATGTCATCTACAAAGGTTCATGGTTAGCCTTAAACCATGTCATCTACAAAGGTTCATGGTCAACCTTAAACCATGTCATCTTCTTATGACCTGGCAGGCTTCTGTAGCCCGGAGTCCTTCTTCCTATGACACGGTGTGCCTTGTAGCCCGGAGAGCTTTGTAGCCCGGAGTCCATCTTCCTATGACACGGTGAGTTTTGTAGCCTGGAGTTATTCCTATGACACGATGTGCTTGTAGCCTGGAGAGCTTTGTAGCCCGGAGTCCTTCTTATGACACGGTGTGCTTTGTAGCCTGGAGAGCTTTGTAGCCCGGAGTCCTTCTTCCTATGACACGGTGTGCTTTGTAGCCTAAAGATCTTTTGTAACCTAGAGAGCTTTGTAGCCCGGAGTTCTTCTTTTTATGACACGGTGAGCTTTGTAGCCTGAAAAGCTTTTGTAGCCTGGAGAGCTTTGTAGCCTAGAGTCCTTCTTCCTATGACACGGAGTGCTTTGTAGCCCAGCGGTGTGCTTTGTAGCCTAAAGAGCTTTTGTAGTCTGGAGAGCTTTGTAGCTCGGAATCCTTCTTCCTATGACACGGTGAGCTTTGTAGCTCGAAGTTATTCTTCCTATGACACAGTGTGCTTTGTAGCCCGGAGTCCTTCTTCCTATGACACGGTAAGCCTTGTAGCCCGGAGTCCTTCTTCCTATGACACAGTGAGCTTTGTAGCCCGGAGTCCTTCTTCTTCTTATGACACGATGAGCTTTGTAGCCCAAAGAGCTTTTGTAGCCCGGAGAGCTTTGTAGTTCGAAGTCCTTCTTCTTCCTATGACATGGAGAGCTTTTGTAGCCCGGAGAGCTTTGTAGTCTGGAGTCCTTCTTCTTCCTATGACACGGAGAGCTTTGTAGCCCAGAGAGCTTTTGTAGCCTAGAGAGCTTTGTAACCCGGAGTCCTTCTTCTTCCTATTACATGGAGAGCTTTATAGCCCGGATTGCTTTTGTAGCCTAGAGAGCTTTGAAGCCCGGAGTCCTTCTTGACACGGTGTGATTCTGTAGCCCAGAGTCTTTCTTCCTCTTATTGACAAGACGCGCTTCCATAGTTATGAGTTCTTTTCGTCAACCTGATATATGCCTATGCACCTAGGGTCTCTCTATTGCCAAAATAACTTATTGACAAGACGCGCTTCCATAGTTATGAGTTCTTTCCGTCAACTTGATACATGCCTATGCACCTGGGGTCTCTCTATCGCCAAAATAATTTAGGTGTCTTTTGTCTTTAAATGGAACCTCTTCGAGCTCCCATTCAAAGAGGGGCAGTTGTTGACACCTAAATTTTATAATTTTATTTAGTACTTAATCATGTACAAAATTAGGAATTAATCACAAAAACAAAAAAAAAAGTAAGAAAAAAAAAACAAACAAAAGAAAGAAAACAAAAACAAACAAAAAAGAAGAGAAAAAAAGAAAACGTGGAAGGGGTCGGGTTAGATCTCGCTTTGGCCTGGCCCACGCCGCCTTCTCCCTCGCCCATCTTCGCAGAAAACCCTAGGGGGAGAAAAACAGCAACGGCAACAAGTGAAAATGGGGATTGAGCATAAGGTGAGGGGATGACAGAAAAGACGAAAAAAAAAATAGAGAATAGAGAGAGAGCTTTGTAGAGAGAGAGGGGAGCTCGAGAAAGAGGAGAACTCACCACCTCAACCCAACATTGTCGCCACCGTCGTCGCCGTCGCTGTGTCTCCTAGCCACCGACCCTTGCTGCCACCTCCAACACCTCTGGAAACCAGTCGTGAAGTAAGGGCTGCAGCCGCCGGCCTCGATCGACGTCCTCGTCGCATCCGCCGGCAACCCTCGACCTCAGAGGTTGGGGGTTGCCCCCGCTCGCCCAGTCAAGGTGGCACCGACGCGGTCCTAGCCAGAGGAGCCGCCTATGCCTTCACCTGCCACATTTCTCTAGCCACCACTGTGGCATCCCTCGACGGCCCCCGATCCGTTAGGGTCGCCACAGTTCGCTTTCCTTTCACTTTCCTTATTAACATGTCACTCTGATACCATTTCAATTGCAGTGGGTCCATACAACATAGGGGGTTCACATTTTTTTTTGATAGGTCCCTTGCACAATTCATATACGGAAACACATCCAACAAGCTCCCTTCCCTATATTCAGAAAACGATACACACCTACTAAACATCTTATATAAGCTAAAGCCGAACACGTTTATTTACATAGAGTAGATGGACATCTTTAGTCGGTACATCAAAATGCCGTAGTTTTCTATACTTGGCTACACTTCAAAGGATGACCGACATCTTCTCCAACAATTGAATACTTAAAGTCCATCGATTAGTGTCAGCTTCTAAAAGCTCCTTCCTTTGCTATCCTCCTTCTCACGGTCATATCCAATCACTCGATCCGTCTAGTGGTAGCAGTAGCAGCAGAGGTATCTTATCTAGTCTGAAATGTTGGTCCCCAAAAGGGGTGAGTACAACCACTTAGCAGGTAAAAGAATCCAATAACAACTCAATGCATCATGCAAATCATATATGCATTGCAGGCGTTACTTACCTTGAAGCCATGCATATACTATCATGCATCATCACCACAATCATAACACATACATGTGTATCATCATGTCATACTCATATCATCGTCATCATGAAATTATTATATCACACACATGTCATCATCATCATATGCATGACACCATCATACCATATACATGTCATCCTCATCATGACATCATCATATCACAACATATATGCATATCATCATGCCATATCATATATCATCATCATTATCATCATCATGCATATCATCATGCATATCATGCCATGGGTGATCATCATATCACATCACATATCATCATCATCATCATGCATATCATCATGCATATCATGCCATGGGTGATCATCATATCACATCACATATCATCATCATCATCATGCATATCATCATGCATATCATGCCATGGGTTCAATTTCCACTTTTAGCTTTCAATTTTGATCACCACATCACCCATTCCTCAAATCATCAATTTCATCATCCCCTCGGGCAAAGACCTCCGAGGCTTCCGGCATTCAGCCTCTCAGGCCACCGGGCATTCGGCCCCCCACATTTCGGGCATCTCGCATCCCAACTAGCATCACGAGGCATTCCTTTCGGGCAGAAGCCTCCGACAGGGCTTCCGGCATTTACACTCCCTGGCCGGGCATCCTGCACCCCAATCCTGGCATTGCGAGGCATTCCCCTCGGGCAAAGACCTCCGACAGGGCTTCCGGAATTATGTACCGACATACCACCAGGCCTCCCCTGGAATTACGTACCGTATACCATCGGGCATCCCGACACTCCCGGGGAATCTCCGGAATTACGCCACTAGGCCACCGGGCATCATCATCCACCACAACAATCTCCTCATTTAACATTATCCATGTTTACCGATTTCAGTCTTAATTTAGCATGGCATATGGCGTGACATCCAACAAGTCATACTTGGCATGGAATTCACACATGCATCTCAATTCAATGTCATGCATACATCAAGACCTCACCATACATGCAACATGGTATAATTATTTATGAAATAAAATTAATGGAATTTATGGCCAATAAAATAATCCATTTTTCATGCCCTTTTCATTTATTTAAATTCCAGCTTTTTGTTATTTTCAAAAATATTAAATTTAATATCTATAAATTCCCAAAAATTAAGGCAAGTCATAAACTAGCCAATAGGATAATAATTTCATGCAAAATACATGGCCAAATAGAATTTCACAAAATTTCACAATTCTCACAAAATGGCATGTCATTTTCGGTAAAATCAGAATGCACAGTTTCTGAAGAAATTCGATTAAAATATCCATATGACCTCCAAAAATTACGAAATTTTACCGAGTTATAGACAAGACATTTTCGTACATCTTTTATGAAGAACTCCAAGCCAGATTCTTTTTAGATTATTTTCTACAGTCTCACGAAGCTTCTGGATCCATTACCGCATCGTCCAGTACATGCTTCTCCGAAATACTGAGTTTTCACCTACCTACTCTTCTTATTTTCCTCTGAAATTTGGATATGTTCTACATCATTATGTCCTCTACAAGTTTCATGAAGAAATATAAGTCAAATAACCAGAGTATAGTCGTCATATAAGTCCATGAAGTCTCGGGTGTCCCAAAATACATCTCCAGAATTACCGTCTTCAAGATCTAGTCGATTTACTAGGCTATACTTGTTCATTTCACTTCAAATTTGAGTATGTTGTAGTTTAAGATGTCCCCTACAACTTTCATGAAGAAATAGAAGAGATATTCTTAGCAAAAATCAACATGCAACCACAAATTCATCAAGATGTCAGTGAAATCGTTCCAGATCTGAGGTCTCCGTAAAATAAGATTTTAACCCCTTAAATCTCCATAATTTTCCACAAAATTTTAGTATGTTGTATTTTAAGATGTTAGATACGACTTTCATGAAGAGACCAAAGCCACAATCGAACTCTAAACATGCATACAAGCTCTCACAACATTCTAACTCGAGCGGATTCATGCGAACACATTCCAGATCTGACATCTCCGTAAGATGAGAGTTTGACCGCTCAAATCTCCATCATTTTCCACCAAATTTTATTATGTTGTAGTTTATGATGTTAGATACAACTTTCATGAAGAGATGAAAACCAAAATATAACTTTAAACATGCATGAAAGCTCTCACAACATTCTGACTCGAGCGGATTCATGCGAAAACATTCCAGATCTGACATCTCCGTAAGATGAGAGTTTGACCCCTCAAATCTCCATCATTTTCCATGAAATTTTACTATGTTGTAGTTTAAGATGTTAGATACAACTTTCATGAAGATACCAAAGCCAAAGTCGAACCCTAAACATGCATGGAAGCTCTCACAACATTCTGACTCGAGCGGATTCATGCGAAAACATTCCAGATCTGACATCTCCGTAAGATGAGAGTTTGACCCCTCAAATCTCCATCATTTTCCACCAAATTTTACTATGTTGTAGTTTAAGATGTTAGCTACAACTTTCATGCAGAAATTGAAGCCAAAATAGGACTCTAAACATGCATGCAAGCTCTCACAAGATTCTGGGTCGAGCAGTTCACACGAAAACAGCAAACATTCTCAAGAACAAACCTCATGTACTTCGATTTCTAACCTCTAAACATCCAAAATTCAACCACACATGCAAGGCACACATGCAAAGGGGTGGAAATCAGTCCCAACTTGCCTCTAAGACCGAGCAAATACGAGCACACGGACGGCACACCGGCGACGGACGAACAGACCTCCTCCCCCGCGCGGCTTCTCCCTTTCTCTCTCGGTTCCTCACTCTCTCTCGGCAACTCTCTCCCTTTGGCCGAATCCTCCACCAGCCATTCTCTCTCTCTCTCCTTCTCTCTCTCTCTTTTGGATGCTTATATATTTGCATGCACCCCCTCTTTGCATGGGGGACACTTGTCCCTAAGAAGGAGACAAGTGTCTCCTTGGTTGAAGACACTTGGAGGCCATGCGGCTGCTCCTCCTCCCCCTTCATGCGCCGATGGCCCAATGGGCTTCATGGGCCGGGCTTATGGCCCACTTTAGGCCCATCTCACTTGGGCCTAAAGCCCAAACTTAAATAGCCCAAGATAAGTCCATTTCACTTTTAATAATTTACCTTAAATCCCCATTTATATAAATACTAAATTACGATTTCATATGGCTATAAAACTTGAAATCATAAATCCATAAATTCGAATTTATAAAACACATGGTCAATTATAGGATTTTTTTTCCTATCAAATAATTATCCATTAAAAGCTTGGCCATATATCTTATTGCAAATTATGGATTAAATGGCCATAAAATAACTTAATGGTACTTCCATCTCCTATTCATAGACCTTAATGTGACTAAAGGTTGCCATGAATTTTGGAATGCCACAACCGCCACCGTCGCCGACGAGCCACCTAATCGACGCCGTTCGCCACCATCTTCCTTGGAACCCAGATCTGGAGCAAGAGGGAAAACAGAGAGCATGGAGGAGCAAAGGAGGAGAAGAGGGGCCTTCGACACCGTCGTGTCGTTTTCCCCCGCCGTCACCCGTCGCGACCGTTTTGCCACCAGACGCCGTCCCTCGGTCGAACCCCCTCCTGCTCGACGCTGTTCGAGCCTCCTCACGCCAGCCGCCTGACCCCTTTAGCGTTGTTGCAACACCAGTTCAGCCCTATCGTAGCACCAACACCACACCATTACCGCCCGTGCCGTCGCGTTGCCGCCGCCATGAGTGCCGCCAGCAAACCCTAAGGGTAGGAGGTACAAGTTGGGTCACGGCTGTCGATCCGAGTCGGGCGTTTGGTCACGAGCCGAGTAGGGTTTCGATTAATGTGGGCTAGTTTTAGGCTTTGAACATGTGGGCTTAGGCTTTTGAACTTGTGGGCTTATAGGTTTATGGGCTTGTGGGCTTGCTTTGTTTTAAAAAGAGAGGAGGGGGCCTTTTGGGCTGGGCCTGCGATTCGGGCCCACTCGCTCCTAATCAGACCAGACCTGATCATTGCCGACCAGGTCGAACCTGGGTTGGGTTGGACCGCACCGGACCCGATCCGATCCCAAAAAAATTATTTTATTATTATTATTTTTAAAAATTTCGAAAATACAAAAATATTAAAAATTAAAAAATTAATAATTAATAATTAATAATTTAAAAATTAAAAATTTATTTATTTAAAAATTTATTTAAAAAATTTAAAATTTTTGAAAATCCAAAAATTATGGGGGTTTGGTTTGAAATTACTATGTTTTTCCATTTTAGTGTAATTAGGCCTTTATTTGCTCGTATATTGACTATATTTGCATGTTTAATTTACATGTTTAACTATGTTTGTAATTGTTTAGTTTCTTATGTTAATTTTACTGCAATTAGGATCTTGGTAGTTATGACTGTTACTTTAATGATTGCACACTCGTATGATCACCTCACATGTTAGTGGATAGGTATAAAATCAATCCAAACTACTTGTCAAAAAAATCATTTTGTCAAAATGAACAAGATTAGGTACCAAAATGGCACTAATTAGTCAATTAGTGTAATCAAGTGCCCGACCCTAGATTCTCTAGTTGCGTAGGAAGTGAGGTACACTCACATGCCTTACTTGGTTTCTAGCCGACCCCAATAGGCTAGTGGCGACTCCTTTTATGCAAAATTCCTAAACAATATCCCAATGTCACGTGGGGTATGAGCTTGGGAGAGCCCACGTCTAATCATGGGCTTTAGGCTCGTCCTTTAGGCAATACTCCTAAAGCTGTTCCCTCCCCCCAATGGTAGGTTGTGACACAAGGATAGAAGCAATTAGATTATTGCTTGTTTCCGAAATTTCAGGTTATTCCAAATGGATGTCAAAAGTGCCTTCCTCAATGAATTCATTCAAGAAGAAGTCTATGTAGAACAACCACCAAGATTTGAAGATCCAAGAAAACCAGACACAATCTACAGACTGAAAAAGGCTTTGTATGGTCTGAAGCAGGCTTCACGAGCCTGGTATGAAAGGTTGAGTAAGTTTCTAACTCAGAATGGTTTTGAAAAAGGAAAAGTTGATACTACTCCATTTATAAAAAGGGAAGGAAAAGATTTTCTATTTGTACAAATTTTTGTAGATGATATAATCTTTGGTTCTCCTAACGAAAGTCTCTATAGGAAATTTTTAAGATCTATGCAAGATGAATTCAAAATGAGCATGATGGGTAAATTGACCTTCTTTCTGGGATTGCAAGTTAGACAATCAAAGAAATGTATATTCATTCACCAGGAGAAATATGCCAAAGATCTCATCAAGAAATTTGGATTGGAGAATTGCAAGACATAAACTCCTATGTCGAGTTCATCAAAACTGGACAAGGATGAAGGAGGGAAGAAAGTAGATCAAAAACTATAGAGAAGCATGATCGGTTCTCTTCTTTACCTCATTGCATCTAGACCTAATATTTTATTCAGTGTGTGCATATGTGCTAGATTTCAGCTTCATCCAAAGGAATCTCTTCTTAGTGCTGTTAAACGCATCATAAAATATGTTGCAACCATTCCAAAGCTAGGTATATGGTATCCAAAAGAATGAGACTTTACTCTTCTTGGTTATTATGGCGTTGATTTAGTCGATTGTAGAATCGACAGAAAGAGCACATCTGGCACTTATCAACTATTGGGACAAATGTTGGTATCTTGGTTCTCAAGGAAACAAAGTACAGTGGCATTATCAATAGTAGAAGCAGAATATATTGCTCTTGGAAGTTGTTATTCTCAAATTCTTTGGATAAGAAAACAACTAAGAAACTTTGGAATAGAAGAATTTTGTACAGAGATCAGATGCGACAACACAAGTGCTATCAATCTCACTAGAAATCCCATTAGTCATTTAAGGGCAAATCATATAGAGATTAGACATCATTTTATAAGAGATCATGTCTAGAATGGCGAGATTATGGTTCAGTTTATTGATTCAAAGAATCAGCTGGCAGACATATTCACAAAACCGTTGGAGAAAAAACTTATTTGAGTATATTTGTAGTAAGCTGAATATTATCTCTCCTATTGATTAAAGTCTAAAGATGGTCAGACTCAGAACTTCAAGAAGCTACTTTAGTATGCGAATCTCTCGAATCCAGGTATTTTATTTTTGGTATGTAAAATATGAAAAGGTATGATTATCTGAATCATTGCTTGCCTTTTTCATCTTTAGAAATTACTATCTGGTTAGTAATTTTTGGATTTCAAAGTTTTAGTAGTTACATTTTTTAAATTTGGTTTGAAAAAGGCATTTTTCCTTGTGACGTTTCGTATACCCCCTTTCAATTTCTTTAAATAACTTCTAGTATTTCTTTCAAGCACATCTTTTCAAAATCCTAAAATACCGATCTCTCTCTCTCTCTCTCTCTCTCTCTCTCTCTCTCTCTCGATTTTACTCACAAACTTTCTCTGCAAGTTTCCATCTCTTCTTCACTCGAACATATCTACGAAATCTTCCAAGTCTGCATCCATGTCACACCAAATGAAATCTTCTTGGATTGCAAGTCAGGGGCCACGGAACATGCCAGAAGGATCGACACACTTCGATCTTATTGGTGAAGACTCTACGCATAACACTCCTTGTCAACCTCTAGAAGAAGAAGTTGAACAAGATGCGGTTCATCTCAGAATTTTGACACCCCGGGTTCTTTACAAGCATTATGGTTATCTGAAATAGAGTGGTTCTCCAATGTCCTTTATCACTAGTTTTATGAAAAGCCATGGGCATGGGAACAAAACCCTATTCTTAAGAGCCATGGAGAGAATAAGAGTGGCGCCGAAAGGATCGGCAAAAAAGGTTTTTCTTCATTTTTCTTCTGATCCATAGAGATATATGCATGATCATTAAGGCATTGAATGGATCTCATGGAGATATATGCATGATTGCATGGATGATATGTGCATTTCACACGAAATCTTGGCTGTCTTGCTTGTTGCATTATGTAGTTTGATGGATCTTTTACTGCTGAGTGGTTGTACTCACCCCTTTTGGGGACTAACATTTCAGACTAGGAGTTATGTCTCTATCGCTAGTCACCCCCAGTACTTTCTATGGCATACTGACCGACGTCGAGGTTGAGTGTTCGGAGCATTATCACCCTGGGATACGGGGGTTAGTTTTTGTTTGTGTGCAGGTTCTGGTTTTGTATGACGTTGGATCACCCACCAGCCCTATCATTCAAGAGTTCTTGTCTGTGCATGTCCGTCACGTTGGGGTTATGCTGGGGATGCTATCGTCGCTGCCGGCTGACGGACCGAGTTGGGAGTTACTGAGCGCGATGGAGGGAGGATGAAGCTTCTTTTTGGACTGCCGACACCGAATGATGGACCAATGTACATGACTGCTGTGGTGTCGGGTACTTTTGGTTATAGCCGAGCTTAGTAAAGCCTTGGCCTTTTGATGTACCAACTCATGATGTCCATCAAGTTATGTAAATAAAAGTGTTTGGCTCTAACTTATATAAAATGTGTAGTTGGTGTGCATTGCATTATCCTGTTGAGCATGGGGTAGGGAGATTTTGATTATGCTTCCACTATATGAACTGCGCTGGGACCGATTTAAATGATACAAACCCCTAGGATTGATGGACCCATTATAATTCAATGGCATTAGAGTGACATGTTATTAGGATAAGTGAAAGATAAGTGAACTGTGGCGACCCTAACGGATGGGGGGTTGTTTTGGGGGTGCGACAGCAGGTGGTATCAGAGCAATGGTTATATGTGGAGTGATAAGGAGCCTTATTTGGAAATTGAGGAATATGATGACAATGCACACCATAGCATACTAACTGGGATAGTTGACTAACTTTGAACAAGGGGTGATGGGCATTCACTCGTAGATCCCTAGTAATTTTTATGAGTTGCTTTTAGGAGCCAGTAACATGTTTATGTTACTTATATATAGTTGTAGTTGTTTTTAAATGGAGACATTGAATCACAGATTATTCCTGAGACAAATGCTTGGAAACTGCAGGAAAGTCATGGTATGAGCTGGAAGTTCTCATCCATCGAGGGCTGAAGCCTCTGCTACAAGGGCTGAACCCCGAATGGAAGACATCCTGCAGGCATTGGCCAATATAGGAAATCTGATGGAAAGACAAGTGCAGCAACAACCCAGAGTGGCACGTCGCTCTCAAGGACTGGTGGAACAATTTTTGAAGCTGAAGCCACCTAAGTTTAGTGGAACAGGAAGTCCTGAGGAGGCGGAACAATGGATAAATGGAATGGAACAAAATTTTCCGGTTGTTGGTTTGCAATGATGCTAAGAAAATAACTTTGGTAGAGTACCAGTTGGAGGGAAATGCGAAGTTTTGGTGGAGAGCTTCTAGAGATACAATCTTTCCACCAGGTATTGACATAAATTGGGATGAGTTCGTTAGAGCTTTCAATAGGAAGCATTTCTCTAACTGTGCCAGGGATAAGAAGATCACTGAATTTGTTCAATTGGTTGAGGATTGAGAGGAAAAAGCTAAGAGATTCCCGAAAGGGTTGAGGACTAATATCAGGAAACAACTGGTGCCTTTGAATATAAGAGATTATAATGAGATTTATGAAAGGGCACAGTTGGTGGAACATGAATTGGTGAGAGAGCAATCAGTGTCTAAGAGACAGTTGACCTTTAATGATATCAGACGGGGTAAGAGAGCCTATCCTGGTCAAGGTTAGACCTGGGAATCTAAGAAAAAGAGTAATTTTGGAAACTTTGAAAAAGCCAGGGATGGCCTAAATTTAGGAAAAGCACCCTATCAGCATGATGCTTGTCGAAGATGCGATGGGCAACATGGCCCGGGACTTTGCAATGGACGGCTGAAATGTTATGGTTGTGGACAAGTAGGTCACCTTAGGAAAGATTGTCCACAAGAGAGGTCACAGCCAAATGTCAACTCGATGCGATGAGTACAACAACGTACTATTGGATCATAGCCACGAAGGAATCCATAAAGGCCACTAGCACAAGGAATGGTGTATGCGATCACCCAAGAGGAAGCAGAAGCTTCCGAAAATGTTATCTCGGGTATGATTTTCATAAATGGCAAGACGGCATATGCATTGTTTGATACGGGTGCTACACATTCATTTGTATTTGAAAGATATAGGAAAATGAGTAAAATAGAAACTACACCTCTTGAGACACCTCTTTGTGTTTCCACGCCATTAAAGAATATGGTATTGTCCACAATAGTATGTGCAAATTGTAAGATAACTACAGAAGGATGGGATATGGAAATAGATCTAGTTGTGATGGCTATGTATGAATTTGATGTTATCATAGGAATGGACTGGCTCCATAAGTATCGGGCTAAGGTGGATTGCTATAGGAAAGTAATCCAGTTCATGTTACCTAATCAGTCTAGTTTTGAATCTTTCGGAGGTCAGACGAACCTATAGCCATTATTTTGATGGTAGAAGCTCATGAACTACTTGACGAAGAATGTCAAGGATACCTAGCAGTAGTAAGAGATCTTACTAAGAAAGAGACTAAAAATCGATGAGATTCGAATAGTCAGGGAATTTCAGGATGTGTTTCCTGAGGAGTTGCCTGGATTACCACTGGAATGAGAGATTGAGTTCGAAATTGAACTAATGCCTGAAACAGGAGCAATATCGAAAGCCCTATATAGAATGACCTTGGTGGAGCTGAAGGATATAGGCAAATGAGTAAAATAGAAACTACACCTCTTGAGACACCTCTTTGTGTTTCCACGCCATTAAAGAATATGGTATTGTCCACGATAGTATGTGCAAAATGTAAGATAACTACAGAAGGACGGGATATGGAAATAGATCTAGTTGTGATGGCTATGTATGAATTTGATGTTATCATAGGAATGGACTGGCTCCATAAGTATCGGGCTAAGGTGGATTGCTATAGGAAAGTAATCCAGTTCATGTTACCTAATCAGTCTAGTTTTGAATCTTTCGGAGGTCAGACGAACCTATAGCCATTATTTTGATGGTAGAAGCTCATGAACTACTTGACGAAGGATGTCAAGGATACCTAGCAGTAGTAAGAGATCTTACTAAGAAAGAGACTAAAATCGATGAGATTCGAATAATCAGGGAATTTCAGGATGTGTTTCCTGAGGAGTTGCCTAGATTACCATCAAAATGAGAGATTGGGTTCGAAATTGAACTAATGCCTGGAACAGGACCAATATCAAAAGCCCTATATAGAATGACCTTGGTGGAGCTGAAGGAATTGAAGGTGCAACTACAAGAATTGCTTGATAAGGGATTTATTAGGCCAAGTACTTCACCTTGGGGTGCACCAGTTCTATTTGTGAAAAAGAAGGATGGGTCGATGCGTTTATGTATTGACTATAGACAGTTGAACCAGGTGACTATAAAGAATAAGTATCCCTTGCCTAGAATTGATGGTTTATTTGATCAATTGCAAGGAAGTTCAGTCTTTTCTAAAATTGACTTAAGGTCAGAATACCATCAGTTAAGGATAAAGAAAGAAGACATTCTTAAGATTGCATTTAGGACTCGTTATGGACGTTATGAGTTCCTAGTTATGCCTTTTGGATTAACGAATACACCAGCCGCATTCATGGATTTAATGAACATGATATTTAAGCCTTATCTGGATCAGTTTGTAATTGTCTTCATTGATGATATCCTGATATATTCTAAAGGACTTGAAGAACATGAATGACACCTGAGGATAGCATTGCAAACACTAAGAGATCATAAGTTATACACCAAATTCAGTAAGTGTGAATTCTGGTTAGACCAGATAATATTTTTAGGACACGTGGTGTCGGGAAATGGAATTGCAGTAGACGTTGCAAAGGTTGAGATGGCAGTGAATTGGCCGAGACCGACAATACCAACCGAAATACGGAGTTTCTTGGGAATGGCCGGCTATTATAAGAGGTTTATTGAAGGATTCTCACAATTGGCAGGCCCTTTAACGAAATTGACCTAAAAGAATGTAAGGTTTGAATGGAGTGGAAAATGTGAAAGAAGTTTCTAGGAGCTTAAAAGGAAGTTAACTACAGCTCCAATTCTAACTATACCATCTGGATCTGATGGATTCACAGTGTATGATGCATCTCATAAAGGACTGGGATGTGTTTTAATGCAGCATGGCAAGGTCATAGCCTCTGCATCAAGGCAATTGAAACCTCATGAGCTGAATTACCTAACGCATGATTTAGAATTGGCAGCTATAGTGTTTGCTTTGAAGATATGGAGACACTATCTGTATGGAGAAAAATTTGAAATCTATACAGATCACAAGAGCTTAAAGTATCTATTCTCACAAAAGGAATTGAACATGAGACAAAGGAGGTGGATGGAGTTGTTGAAAGATTATGACTGCGAGATACGATACCATCTAGGAAAAGCAAATAAAGTGGCAAATGCCTTAAGTCGAAAGTCGGCTATGGATATGCCTAGTCTAAGAATAACAGAGTGGAATATGTTAAAGTCTATTGTGGATTCAGACTTTAAATTGGAAATGGATTGCCTTACTAGTATGCTTATTGCATTAAGGATTGAACCCAAAATTATTCAGAAAGTTAAGATCCTACAAGAATCTGACCCGGAGATTATGAAAGTAAAAGATGCAGTGTCTTTAAGGAAAAGACCAGAATTTCAAGTCTCTGAAGATGGTGTGATAAGATGCCAAGGACGACTTTGTGTTCCCGACAATGAAGAAGTGAAGAAGGAAATTTTGTCGGAGGCACATAGGAGTAATTATAGTATTCATCCAGAAGTACAAAGATGTACAGGAATCTGCGTCAGCAATTTTGGTGGAATGGCATGAAGAAGGATATAGCTAAGCATGTCTCTTAATGTTTAACGTGTCAGCAAGTAAATGTGGAACACCGCAAACCCACAGGATTGTTGAGACCATTGGATATACCAGAGTGGAAGTGGGAACATGTAACGATGGACTTTGTGCAAGGACTGCCAAGGACATCAAATGGTCACGACTCTATTTGGGTAATAGTGGATCGTTTGACGAAGTTTGCTCATTTCCTAACTGTCCGTATAGACTACTCGATGAGTAAACTTGCTAAGATGTATGTAAGCCAAGTAATACGCTTGCATGGTATTCCTATAACGATCACTTCTGATCGAGACTCTAGGTTTACTTCAAATTTTTGGCGAAGTCTTCAAGATGCCTTAGGGACAAAGCTTCAATTTAGTATTGCTTTTCATCCTCAAACAGATGGACAAACAAAAGAGTGATTCAGACTCTAGAAGATATGCTGAGAGCATGTGTCATTGACTTTAAAGGAAATTGGGATGAGAATTTACCCATGATAGACTCACCTATAACAATAGTTTTCAGAAAAGTATAGGCATGGCTCCGTATGAGGCATCATATGGAAGAAGATGCAGCACCCCTATCTGTTGGAATGAAGTAGGTGAAAGAAAATTGACAGGACCGGAGATAGTACAAGTTACTACAGAAGCGGTCGAAATAATCTGGAAAAGACTTAAGACAGCCCAGAATAGACAAAGAGATTATGTTGATAGGCGTAGAAGGCCTTTAGAGTTTAATGTGGGAGATCACGTATTTCTTAAGGTATCTCCTATGAAAGGAATATCCCGATTCGGAATGAAGGGTAAGTTAAGCCCTAGATTTGTTGGACCTTTTGAGATACTTGAAAGAATAGGAGATGTAGCTTATCGTTTCGCGCTGCCTCCTAAATTGGGAAATTTACATGATGTGTTTCATGTGTCGATGCTGAGAAAGTACCAGCCGGATCCTGGTCACATACTCGATCATGAAGCCATCAAAGTAGATGGGAAAGTGAGGTACATCGAAGAGCATGTGCAAGTACTGGATCGAAAGGAGCAAGTTCTTAGGACTAAGAAGATTCCTTTGGTCAAGATATTATCGCGACATCATGATGTGGAGGAAGCCACATGGGAGAGTGAAGATCAGATGAAGGAAAAGTACCCCTACTTGTTTCAAGAGACATGAGTGATGTCTAATTTCGAGGACGAAATTCTCTAAGGAGGGGAGAATTGTGGTATCCTAGAATTTCATGAAAATCCCTAAATATGACATGAGCCATGGATAGGCGATGGAAACACAGTTATTGTACTTTTGTAGCCTTTTGATCCATGATTCTCAATGAGATTTATGGCCAAACTTTTAATGGATAAATTTTGGGAAAGAAAGTTCTATCTTTGGCCATATGTATTATAAACTGGAACTTATGGATTTATGATTGCAAGTGTATAGCCATTTAATTTGGAATTTAGTACTTTGATTTAATAGGGACTTAGTTAGTTTTTAAAAGGGTTAATCTTAGGTTATTTAAGCTTGGGTCTTAGGCCCAAGAGTGTTGGGCCTAAGATGGGCCAAAATGGCCCGCCCATAAGCCCATGAAGGGGCCATCGATCGCACGAAGAAGGGGGGAGAGACCGGTTTGCATGCACCCCATTTGTCCTTTGAAGTTAGCCAAGTGTCACCCATGCACAACTAATGATGGCTAATGATGGAGGGAAGGAAAATTAGGGGAAAATGATGGCCGGCTTAAGCAAGAAAGAGAGAGAGAGAGAGAGGAGAGAAAGAGAAGGAAGAAAGGAAGAAGAAGGAGGCTGTGCGTCTTGAGAGGAAGGAGAAGGGCAGTCCACCGTCATCCATTTGCTGCCGTCGAGTCCGCCTCGTCTAGAGGCAAGTGGGATCTCTTTGTCTACTCTTGCATGCTGTGCCTAGTGTGTGTGATTGAATGATAAAATTTCGGAGGTTTAGGATGTGACAAATTGAAGTTATAAGGGTGGTGCTCTAGCCTAGTGTACTGTTCTTGAGAAAACAGCTCAATCTTGGATGTTCTAGTGACTTGCATGTGATGTTCGAGTTGGATTTTGGCTTTGACTTCTAAATGAAAGTTGTTAAGTACTTCTTGGAGTATAGAATACTCAAACTTGGGACAAAAAAAAAACAAGTATAAGTGGGTTAAATCGTTACTCTTTGGAAAGACTGGATCTGGAAATTTCGGTACTAGGAACAGGGGTTTTCAACCGCCTATATTTCATTACCTAGGACGAATCTAACTTTGTTGCCTTCATGAAGTATCTACCTCATGGTCTTGGCTATTACATAGTCGAATTCATAATTTTTTAAGGTCATTTGGGTATTTAATTGGAAATGTTTTTAAAACTGTGCAATCTGATATGTTCGGACCTTGTAAGTTGCAATGCATGGTCTATACCATTTTGTATGAGCTTCTTTTGGAAAAGTGTTCTGCATGAAATATCTTTATTTATGTCTTGCCTACAACATATTCAAATTTTGTAATTTTTGAAGTTCATTTGTCTATTTAATATAAAAATGTTTCAAAAATTGTGCAAGTGGAACGGACAGAATTAGTAGTGCTGTGATGCGTGTTCTGTATTGCATTATATGGGAATATTTTGGTGTAGTGTTCTTCATGAAATATCTGCCCTTATGTCTTGACTATCACATGTTCGAATTTCATAATTTTTGAAGTTCATTTGGGTATTTAATCGAAATGTTTTCTGAAACTGTGCAAACAGAATTGTTCGAATTTCAAAATCTGCAATGCATGGACCGTACTCAATCTTGTAGAGTTCTGTTGGCATAATGTATTTATGAGATAACTACCTTTAAGTGTCGTTAATAATCTATCAAAATTTGATAAATTTTGGAGTTCCGGTTATGCATTAAATTGGAAGTATTTTCGGAATTTTGTATGATGCTTCATCCGAACATTCATATATTTTCAAAAAATAAAAATAAAAGAACTTGTTTCATGTGATGTGATGTATTGTGTTGTATATATGATATCATATAGCATGGTACATAATGTCAAAAGTTGAAATAGACCTTGTTGCCATTACATCATGTGCCATATTGGTATTGAGACACAAATGTGAACATGAATTATGATAAATGAGGATACCGTCGGAGGTGTGAGCCGATAATGCCCCGGGAGTGTTGGGATGCCCGGAATGTGGGGGTGCCGGATGTCCTCGGGAGTTTTGAGATGTCCGGAATGTGGGGGTGCCGGAAGCCTTAGAGGTGTGTGCCGGGGGGATACCTCGTGATGCTAGTTGGGATACGAGATGCCCGGAGTGTGGGAGTGCCGGATGCCTGGAGGTGTGTGCCGGAGGTTCCTCGTGATGCCTGGTTGGGTGCGAGCGATAGAATGTGGGATGCAAATTACTGGTCCTGGGAAAGAAAAATGTGGTGAACCAATTGAAAGATAAAAAGGTGGAATTGAATCATGCATGGTATGGTGACATGTATGCATGGTTGTATGATATGATGTGCAAGACATATACCCATCATATAGTTTTGTGATCACAATCTCCATCATGCCATAGGGTGTGATCGAAAAGGACTTTTGAGTCATTCATCGTCACTCTTTTTAGGATTAGATGATACTTTAATCACCCAACTATTAGCGATCTATTCATGCCGAATGTCTTCTCAATTTTTCGTTGCCCGTTGGCCTGAAGCAGGGTGGGATCAATATTTCGATGCGGGTTGCTGCCACTGTTGTTCATGACCAAGAAATTGAAGCTTTCTTGAATGTTATTGCAGGTTTGAGTAGGGAACGTGGGGATGAAACCTCTTCTTGGCTCTGATTCTCCTTATCATCATCAATGCTGGTAACATCGAAAACATTGGACAAAGAGGCCATTGACGGTGCTGGCGGCAAGAGGTTGATGACAATTGCAGGTATTTTGCAGTCAAAGAAATCGAACATCTTAATGGGTTTCTTTTACTTTCTCGCGATCCATATTATTTCTTTCATCGGAGAGACAGCAAGAAATTAGAATTGTGGAAATCCCACAGATTTTGGGTTGTAGATCATTGAGAGTGATAGAACTATGGTTGCACAAAATCAAGTTATGAAGTGCGCACTTTGTTGGATGCAAAATGCGAAACCCCAAGATTTCCATAACTAGAACATGAACACAAACAATTAAATAAAAAGATTAATGCACCTAATTTAGAATACATCATTCTTGAAGCGAAAGCAAAAAACCTATGTTCCACGTGCAAGTCATTCTCCTCTATTGCCCTTCATATCATTGGCTCAATGGAACGGCCCCCTCACCCTTTAGCGCTAGGTGTGAGTGTATATGTGAGAATTATGGTTAGAGGAGAGACTTGAGCACTATTTATAGAGTTTCCAACCAGGCTCCCTCATTATGGGCCAGGCTCAACTCGATCCACACTAACTAGCCCCATATTAGACTAATTAATAAACATTCTATCTCACTTTAGATCAACTCCGTTTTACAATAACTGTAAAACAGTAAATTACAATATCAATTAATATAGTCAACATTAGGAAAACTCTTACATTCTCCTACTTGAACTATATTAATTGAAATTGTAATGTGTGTGCGTACATTGGTTCAAAGATAATTTTTAATAGTCAATCATATCCCATAAAGTCTCAAACACCGAATCATGGCTGTAACTACATGTATACACACAAAGTATTCCATCGCCACGAATATTCTCAACTTTATTGATATGAATTCAATATAGTAGTGTGTCAAATGAATAACATCTCTTATAAAGAGATTTCATTTGTCAGTCAACATTCTCTTACCTTAAGCGTCACAAAAAAGTTGTGTCACTAGAAAATGTCTTTATGGTTTCAATGAACCCACATATGCCTTATCGTTACTATTAACGTTTTTTTTTTTTATGTATAACAAGGCATATCTACAGGGCTAATAACTGGATGCCCCTAGCCTTCACTCAAGATTTATACAATATCTTGAGACTTTATCAATATATATTCAATATAATAGCAACACATTCAAAAAATATTTTATTGAATGCAAAGTTGATACATATTATACCGTTACTAAGTATAATGAACACAAATGTGAACTTTATCAAAATAAAACCAAAATAGCTCCCACTAAACAACAGTATCTCATTATACTCTTTAGCTTATATTAATGACATGTCATTCAAGAATAGAAGAGCGCAATCCTTTAGTTAGTAAATCTGCAACCACATCATCCGTGGAAATATGCTATATTATAACGCCGCATTTTTGTACCGTTTATTTATGGTAAAAAATATTTGACCAACATGTATTTAGACCCCTTAAGACGTCTGTAGTTAATAAATAATAGTACAAATTTATTATCGCAATACAACTATATGAGTCTATACATAAAATTAAATATAACCAACTCCTTAATGAGGTTCTAGAGCCTATTAGCCCAAGTAACAATCTAAAGGAATGTTACAAATTTTGCTTCCATAGTAGAATAAGACGTAGAGGGTATAAGAAAAATAAATTTCCTCCCACTGACCTCAGAGTATTTAGAGAAAAATAAATTTCCTCCGGCTGCCATATTCACTCTGAAAGAATCTTTAAAAAATATTAGAAAGAAATATTTATTTCTTCATTATAAACTATGCACCACTCTTTCAGAGTGAAGACTTTATCATTTTTTATGGCATCTAATCACATACTTGATTGAGAACAAGAAACGACATTTGTATATATGTCGTTAAATCAACCATATAATGGATATTGTAATCATATTCTCACAAATAGATTATGTAGTCCGATGGTATAATTGATTGTCTTTCCTTAACAAATCTCTTGAATAAAACTACAACCACTTCATTCTACACTTGAGAGGCTTGAGAAATTTCATTATAACTATATCAAGAATAGTACCTTGAATCTCAACAAGTTTAGTCTATGATATAGGAGATTTCATAATTGTCTGTACCACAATTGTTTGTATAAGTAAAGACAAAGACACAGTGATCTTATTCTTACCTTTTACCCAAAAAAAAAAAAATGACACAGTAATCTTCCATCTCACTATTATCCTTAATAGTCTGAGAGCAGTTATTCTCTATAACTACGTCGCACTTTAGAAACTTTACTGTATGTGATTCCATAATTCTTATACTTTCATTAGAGTCATAAAATCAATACCCCTTTGAACAATATAGGTAAGATATAAAATAATTTTAAGTGCATTATTTAAGTGAATCTAAATTCCAATGCACTTAAAATTGGATTAGATAACCTCTAAATTTAATATGATTCAAGTGATTTACATTCAGTCCATAACTCAAAAGAAGTTTATGAAACAACTTTGGTAAAAAATACCTTTTATGTGTGAAAAAGTTGCTTTCAAAATATTAGCCCATAGAAGATTAGATAAATTAGTCTTACTAATAATACTTATCACCATGTTTATTATGATGTAATTATGCCTTCCGGCCAAATCTTTTTATTAGGATTTTCAAGTATAGCAATTAAGTTATCACCTCAGAATTCACCAAATATTTGATAAACGACCCTTTAAGTTATTTCGCATTGTCATACTTGCCAAAATATTCACGGCTACTATTAAGCCTGACAACCTTTAAGACTAATTCTAACAAATTTATTCTTTATCTCGATCATTTTACTTCAACAATAATCTATAGAAGTCTTTAGATAACCGTTAAGAGTAGACAAAATATCAACATTGTCAACTTTTCTACTCTTTCTTTAGACATGTGTGAGATTATTCTTTAAACAGAAAACTTTTGGAAACAAATTTTCAACCTTATATGAGACATATATATTATTAGAACTTAAAAAAAAAAATCTTTGCATATGTGTCCTAATTTCGGTATTAAACAAAATATAATTTTAAGCCACTAAGACTTCCATTATCTTTTAGTAGCGCAGTCAATAGTAGGGGTGAGCAGTGGTCAAGGGTCGACCCTGGACCGACCCTGGACAGGCCCAACCCTGCCGGTCATGGTCCAGTTCCCAAAGGGATTGGGTCGGTCCTTGGTCCTGGAATTCCATGACCAACACGTGCGGGTTGGTCCTCGGTTCTAAGAGTTTTGGGTCGGTCCAACCCTGGACCAACCTTGTATATTATATTATATTATTTATAATTTTTTTATATATTCAAACCTAAGTAAAATATTTGTTATATTATATTATATTGAGATATTCTATCAATAGCACTAATAGTAATTTTAATTTAAAACTTTTGTTGAGTATTAATTATGTGTCGTTTGTTTTGTTTTCAGGTGTTTAGAAGTTCAAGTGAATTAACAAGATTTGAAGTTATATATTTATGGTTTATATTAAGTATTTTGAACTTTTATGGTTTAATTGTATTTTACTAATGAATTTCAGCTGCACTTTACTTTTCAATTTGTATCAAATGGTATAAGTTTTTGAAGAGTAGAGTAGTACTGCAGTTGCTACGGTGATTTGCTAGTCAAATGATGTGAAGTTCATTTTTTGGTTGAGTGGACTCTACATGATCAAATGCAGGAAAACGCTTTTGCATATAGTGTTATGAATATTAAAAATAGATGATTACAATAACTTTCCATCTTGTCCCATATCTCGATGAGAAGTTAGCAGGTTCAAAATTTCTATTATTGTGTCATTTTAAATTTGCTAAATATGTATTGGTATTTATAGTTTAGTTGCACAATACTGCATTGTCGATGGATGTGTAATTCGAATTTATAGGTTTGCTTTTTTAGGGAATATAAAAAATAAGATGAAAAAAATTATCGATCGGTCCCGGGTTGACCCTGGAACCGGACCGAACCCATTGGGTCGGTCCGATCCTTGGTCCCAAGCTCAATAGGGTCGGTCATCGGTCCTAAAAATTGAGAACCGACACTGTACAGGTTGGTTCTAGGGTTAGGGGGTGGCCCGAACCAACCCGGACCATGCTCACCCCTAGTCAGTAGACAAGCCACTTTTCAAGTATTGCTAAATGGAACGCTTCATGGACAGTAAATAAATTCTATTACTCTTTTCCCAAGTAACAAATCATAAGTCAATTACTTAAAATTTGAACTAGTAAAAATCTCAATAATATTAGAGTTATTAATTACAGAAAATGTGACTAAAATAACAAACAATGTATGTAATTAGCATCATGTGAGCACTGTGTAACTTGACGTACAAATACACATCCAAAGAGTTACATACAAAATCATATAATCATCTTTGGGCTCAATACATGACATGTAATTGTGCACTCCCCACACATGATAACGGTTATGAGAATATATTCAAATCTTTGTGAATTCATCACCTTTGGGCATATAAACCACTAGGATCAGTCACTTTCCACCATACCATCATATATCTCTCCATGAACTAATACATAATCACCTCCTTTGAGAGTATGACTACGTATTAAACCAGGAGACATCCCAATCAGCATATGAGATCGAAATTTCTCAAATCCAATCAAGCGTGCCACTTTGGCGGTTACAACTCAATTGAATCCTTGAAACTCTCTCATACCAAGAATATAAACTTTACTTCTCACATACACTATATACATGTGATTTTCACTTTAGTGATAAGGGCAATAAATCACTAAAATCACATATCATACTAATTACATTGCTTTATTCATTAATAATATCATAATTCAATAATAAAATTAAAATTTATATATTTTATCAATGAATTACACTTTTATAACATTTATGTGATAACATAACACCTATATTTCCAAAGTTACAGAAAAATACTAGAAAAATACGCGAAAATATACTAAAAAATACACGTATTTAAGTTTCCATATGTACTTTCACATCCATAAAATAATTAAATATGTAAAATAAATACATCACAAGATAGGGAATGGGCATACGAATCCAACACCGCCATCCACGAGTCGATTGGAGGCTCCACGCAGGAGTGAATCTTGACCGGTCAAAACCGATCCGACCAGTCCCGGCTCGACTGCTCAGTCCAATCGATTGACCGGTCTGGTCCACTGTTGACTGGGTTGGGTCAACGGGTCGGGTTGGTCAATGACGTCATCATGATGTCAACCTCGCAGGTGCGTCACACGTGCGAGCTGTGCCCCACGCGTGGGGCGCATCTCCGACGCCTTGGCGGCATGTGGCTATGTGTGCGGCCTCCCCCGGCGACACGCCACCCATGGATTTGCTCGTCTCTTCGAGCCCAATCCAAATTTGTGATTTAATTTTATTTTTTATTGAACAAAAATCACGAAAATCACAATTAGGATAAAAATTTTATGCGTTCGAATTCTAGGGTTATGGTTGCTTTGATACCACATGTTCAATGCAAAACGTAACCCCAAGATCTCAATAACCATAACAAGAACATAAATAATTAAATAAAAAGATTAACGTACCTAATTTGGAATACATCGTTCTTGAAGCGGAAGCAGAAAATTGATGTTCCACACACAAGTCATTCTCTTCTATTGTCCTCCATATCACTGGCTCAATGAGACGGCTAGGCTCAATGGGACGGCCCCCTCACCCTTGAGGGCTAGATTAACGCTCATTATATGAGGATACATGTGAGAATTATAGTTAAATGAGAGACTTAAGCATGATTTATAAAGTTTCCAATCAGGCCCCCTCATTACGGGCCAAGCTTAACTCGGCCCATACTAACTAGCCCCATATTAGATTAATTAAGAACCTTCTATCTCATTTTAGACCAACCATGTTTTATCATAATCGTAAAACAGTAAATTACAATATCAATTAATGCAGTCAACATTAGGAAAACTCTTACATACTTCAATACAAAGTATTTCCTAATTTGTGTTGGATTAGGAAAAAAAGGATTGAAAATTCAATAGTATTAAGTACAAAAGGTATTAATCTACGCGGTTCTCTAGTATTTCTTGAGATAAACATATTCAATTAGGAACTAATTGAAGATAATATGAGCCTAGTAGAGACACAAAACATGTCTATATATCAAAGACAAAAGGTTCGAAACGTCTCCGAGCATATTTAATAAATAAGGAATCTAATTTTTTTTACTAGAAAGCTCGGCGAATTTCTCCTGCAGATCATGGTCGCTCTTCAAGTCTCCCAAAAGTCAAAGTGAATATGCCCGGGTGGAACGGGGGCTTTCATCATCGCTTTCGTCGATCGCGCCTTAAGGGGAGAATGTTCCATCTAAGCCCAAAAATCTATTGATGTAGCAAAATTGGAACTTTGAAAAGATCCACCGTTGAATGATGACATAAATGTTTTTTTTGGTACCTAGGACTCCATTGACTAGGCTATCGACAGCACCGACCACTGCAGCACGCCAGGCTATCGACTTTGCCGACCACCTGGCGCCACTGGGCTATCGATCAGTGACAGCCAACCACCCAACGCAGTGACTATACCTAAGGGGAAGCTAGCACAGGATCTCATTACCATGACCCTCCACTTAAGATATGTTAGCAATGTGAAGATTCGAACTCATTATTTCTGCACTGAGGTAGCAGAGCTCAACCAGCTGTGCTGCCCATCGGTGGGTAATGATGAGATTATTCATGATTAGAGTTTCACCAAAACTATTTCTTATAACAAAATATGTTTCACCGAAAGTAACTCTTCGGTTTTTATTTAAGGAAATCAAGGTTTTGTACTAACTTGAGACAAAGGATATCTCATCTTCGATTCAAACAAAGCTGTATCATTCCAAATTGAGCTGGAATTATCTTGTTTTCAAAATTCTTATATTCTCCATTGATACATCCAAGTTATCTTGTCATTTCTTATTTTTTTTATTCTCATGTAAAATATGATGAATAATAATAATAATAATAATAATAATAATAATAATAATAATAATTTAAAACTTAATGAATTTTTTCTTTTTTTCACTGGTCGAGTCTTGGCAATCCTCGCTGGCCCATATTCACTTCCTGATTCCATACTTTATTCTACCAAAAAAGGGAAGAAGTCCAGAATTTATATTTGCGTCCCAAAAAGCTCGTCTTCGTTTTCTCTCTCTCGATATCCAAACTGACAGTGGAGGATCAGTCGTTATGCATATAATTGAAAAAACTCGTCTTCTTTTTCTCTATATCCAAACTAACAGTGGAGGATCAGTCGTTCAGCATATAATTGAAAAAGCTCTTCTTTTTTGCTCTCTCTCGATATCCACACCTGGTCGGGACGATAAAAAGCTCGTCTTCTTTTTCTGTCTCTCGATTTCCAAACCTGGTCGGGACGAATTTAGTGACCGGCGTCCGAGGTTGCCTCTCCCTCCCTCCTTCCCTCTCTCTGAGTTCCCAATGGTCATTTTTAGTCTTAGGTTTCAATTTATTCAAACTTGCTATCTTCATAATAAAGTCGGTTGAAAGAGTAACGGAGATGTCAATGAGTTTGGTGTTAGATTTGCCCACTATGATATATGATTTCTTATTTAGGGAATTATACACAAATTTGAAACAAACAAATGGTTTTTTCAGGTCATGAAATGATTTGCAGGCTGACAAATTTAAGATGTGGATTCGATCTAAAACCACATTTATTTATTTTGTTATTGTCATAGACATGGAGTGATGTGTTAAAATACCAAGATGATTTATTTGGTGAGAAGACATGCTTTGATTAACTATTTTAAAACACAAATGATATCCAGCCAATTAGCAATGAAATACACACTTGCTAATTAGGCAATGGTTAAAATATATGCCACGTATACATTGTTGGACCGTTTAAGCTTTTCTTTGAGGAAAAAAAAATCTGTCTTGCATGGAGCACGAAGCAAGATAAAAATTGACGCTATCCATTTGTTTTGTGAAAAATGAATATTTTTTAAAAAATATTTTCCTAAAAATGATCCCTATCATTTACAAAAATTGAATGAGCGAAAAATATTTTTATCATTTACGAAAATGTTTCAACATAAATTGTTGTTATTAATAAAAATGTTTTTCATTAACTAATTATATCGAGCGATACAAGCAATAATTTTTAGGAAATTTCGCGATACAAACGGAGCCTAAACTTCACTTTTTTTCTTAAAAAATCTAAACAAACTCAGGTTAAGTATAAAGGCACATACCTCCTGACTCCGAAATGATTGAATCTGGAAAGACGATGTGAATAATCAATGTTAGATGATTGTCCTAGTTGAAGCACTCAACGCATTAGTTTTTTTCCTTAATCCCATTTGAGTTAGGAAGCTAGAAAGATTGGGATTAATACAAGAGTTCGCCTGTTTCGCAGATAATCCATATATTGAAAAGTGTTTTTCCTAAAAATGATAGGTTTGTCACTTACAAAAATATATAAATGAAAAGAATTTTCATTGTTGGCGAAAATTTTTAGGCATAAATTATTTTCAATAATGATTTTTTTTCTAATTATTTCAAGCAATATTATTAGTAATTTTTAGGAAAATATTTTCTAAATCATTCATTTTTTAGCGAAACAGACAGATCTTAAGAGTATTGCTAAATAAACTAAAACCAATCTACTGATGATGTGTTGGGACATTTATTCAATACCCAATTAATATTTTCTACATCATAATAGTAGTGTGTCAATCTTATCTTAAGATCTAGCATTTCTCTTTAATTTGCAGCACTAAATGTATTTGAATCTTTTAATATTTGCTAGCATTAGTCTCCTTTTAGGGAATCGTACGACTATAGTAGTCGGTAATTCCAATCCCTCTTGTTATTTGAAATTGGCTGAATTTTTCATTGCTTCCCATTATGGGCATAAAAATCCTCAATTCACTTATTCAATGAAGAGTTTTGAGTAAGATATTTCCATAATTCGAAAAGAATTATAAATTTTACGTGACAAAACTACCCTACAATTTCAAATCTCTCTAGATTAGCATGCAAAGATACCATTCCTAACATAAGGTATCTCTCATCGCAAGATTATTTATTTATTTATTAAGACAAAACCCAAAAATCTGCACTTAAACAGCAAAGAATTTTCTAATTCAGGTAGGATTAGGAGCATATGGTAATGAGTGTGCGTGTGCATGTGCAGTAAGACTATATATTTCCTAAAATGCGATACATTAACAGAAATATAGAAAAATTATAAATTAAAATCGTTCTATATAATTAAAAAAAAAAGTCTATCACTGGAAAATTAAGTAGAGATTAATGTACTTGTCCTGTAATCCCTTAAGAAAGAAAAAGGTGATCTTCTGGTATTAGTAGGAAATCAATCTTGAATCTTGAAATTTATTTCCTTTTTTTTATTAATTATTCCCTATGCGCACTAATCTTAACCTGACTCAAATTATTCCCTTACCGACCCCGTCTCTTTTCTTTATTTTGTGTAATTTTTTTGCAATGTAACTACCCGCTTTTTTTTTTTAATAAACCCATCATTATGAACATTTTAAATTCTTCATTTTGTTAAAATAAATCAATTTTTTCCAGCCTTTTGAAAGTTCTGTCCTATTACATGACAAAAATAATGTAACAAATTAGGAAATAAATCTTGAATCTTCAACTTATTTCCTTTTTTATTAATCTCCACGTACACTAATCTTAACCCGACTCAAATTAGGAAAGAAAACTCTCACTCCTCAGTGCACTCTCAAAACTTGACTGTGAAGATTGATGATGGCACTCCCCATCCTATTTCCAACGGTAAACTAACTATATATCCCTCTTTAACCTCCGAGTCCTTGTCTTCCTCTTTCTATTATTCTCTCCAACGTTGTCTTCTCTCTTTTAGTTCTATCTTAATTTCTCTGAACCGTGTTGCCCTATGTTGTTTTCGCAACGCATTTTTCTGTTTCTTCAACCGAAAACCCATGAAGCTCATCGATTTCTTGGGCCCCAGATCGCCTCTGACTGGTGACGACGGCCCCAGAGGTGAGGTACGCCCGCTGCCATTGATGGACTCTTCATCGCGGCGCCTTTCTTATCTGCATGATCACAAGAAGAATCGCGACAATGAGGCCAGAGGAATTTCATCTGCAGCAGCGGAGGTGGCGGGTTGCGAGTTCTTCCCCTCACGCTTGATCCGAAGGTTTTCTTGCGCACGAAGGAAATCAGCGACTCTCATCAAGAAGCCGTTCCCACCCAACCGAAGCGAAAGTCCACAAACTCACTCACTACTGATTATGGAACCCAGTTTGTGGAGAAGAAGGCAAAGTGTTGTATGTCGCGACCTACCCCTCGATAGGGAGGGAAATATGTTTAGAATTATTACCTAAAAGACGGGCTTATGCCCTTAGTTTTAAACTCGGGCTCTCACAATCCCATACCCCACGTGACATTGGGTATTCAAATTGACACTTTAAGAGTTTTCTAATGAAGAGTCGCCACTAACCTATTAGGATCAACTATAAACCAAGTGAAGCATGGAAGCGTACTTCACTTCCTACGCAACCAAAGAATTAAAGGTTGGGGACTTGATTACACTGATTAATCAACTAGTGCTATTTTGGTACCTAAACTTGTTCAATTCTAGAAAATTTGTGTCAGGCAATCTAGATTGATTTTAAGTTTATCCACTAATGTATGAGGTGATCATACGGTTGCGCAATCATTAAAGTAATAATTAGCAACGTGGGAATGTTAATAAATTTCAAGTTAAAGCGAGCATCTAACGCTAACAAAAGTGCCATTTCTAACACAATCGACATATTGAAAGTGTGCAATCAAGGGCATTAGTCCCAAAGGGAAACATTCAAACCCTATTATAAAGTCCTAGGTTTGTTCAATTTTGAGCACCATTTTAGATCAAAAGGCTTCCACTTTTTAAAAGAAGATTACGCAAAAAAAAGATTTTAAAGCTTTTTAAGGCATTCCAACTTTTTTTTGGAATTTTTTAAATTTTTAAGAACTTTTTGAATATTCCAAAATTTTAAAAAGATTAAAAATAATTTAATGCTCAATATGTACAAGTTCATCAATTCGACTACTTTCGTAGGTCAATTTTTGACTTTCCTAGCTAAGTGGCACTCTCTCTTCTATGAATTTACAAACTCATATCTTAAAATTGACAGAGATTTCATAAAGAATGAGTTATGAAAGAGCATATTTCTTGCATTAATATTTTATGTATATCGTATACTGGATTTGGAATTAATTAGTTCTAATATTGTTTTATTGAGGTGCATAGTGATGTTTCATCTGCTTAGAAAAAAAAAATATTACTCACTGGGTTGTGATTGCTTATTTCATTCATCTTACTTGCTTTTCACGTTCTTCAGTGAGCCATAAGTAGAATGAAAACATTACCGTTCCCAAGATGACAATATGATTGAGGGGATTTTTTTTTTTTTTGTATGAGTTGCATATGGTCATGATGACTTTTTGAGTTAGTTGTTTATTGAATATGTGTATATATCTTCTTCTTCTTCTTCTTCTTCTTCAATGGAATGTAGAAACTCTGTTATTATAACCAATTAACTCTTTTATTAAATACACACACATATATATATGAATATACATATTTTGATAACAGGTAATCGACGATTATATTTGATGCCGTGTTCTTTAGGTGGAAGAACAAAATAGTCATGCTTGTGTAGTTTTACTATTGGTTGAGCCTACTTTTGGGAACTGTTTCATGGACTAAATATATCTCGAAATATGGATGGATTAACTTCAAGTTGTAAAAGGTTATGTATTGATTGTGGACAAAAAAATTAAAGGTATAAATATTAAGAACAAGTGTTGTTGGTAATGTAAATTCCATAAAGTTTTTTTTTTAAAAAAAAGATAAATTTTCAAACAAAAAAAAAAGGAAGTGGAAATGTACAATTAATTAAGGTGGAGTCCTTGCAAAGAAGACAGTGTGGGTACTTATAACCATAGTTGATGGTTATCAAGAAAATAAATCTGTCCTATTGAATATCAGAGTCACACAACTCTGATAACACTCTCACAAGAGAAGCTCTTAAGGAAGGAAATGAATACACTACTTTACTCACTGAAATATCTTTCCACTCTCCATTACTATGAAATGATTACAAAACTCGCCTATATATAGGCTTAAAACATGACCCTTAACATACCTTACATACATGAAAAGACATGTCTAGAGACATAGCAATAGAGACATTTTAACGTGTGTGCTGAAAAGACTTCCATCGAAAAATTGAATAGCCTTTTGACCAAAACATGAAAAGTCACGAGAGATAGGCGGTGATATCTTCAATACTCCCCCTCACCGACTACTCTCTCTAAGGATAGTCCTCGCGACCATACCAAGCTGAGCTCGGAACTCTTCAAACTTTGTAACTCTAAGACCTTTGGTGAAGATATCAGCAACTTGATCACCTGTCTTGATGTACTTCATCTTAATCTCGCCCTCCAACACTTTCTCTCACATAAAGTGATAGTGGACTTCCACATGCTTAGTCCTAGCATGAAAAATTGGATTCTCTACCAAGCTTATAGCGGATAGATTATCACAATACAATATTGTCAAATAATCTATTGACTGATGAAGATCATCCAATAACTGCACTAGTCACGTGCTCTCCTAAGCTGCCGTTGTTGTTGCTATATATTCAGCTTCTGTTGTAAACAAAGATACAGTCGGCTATCTTTTACTATACTAGAATACTACCGCTGATCCAAGATTAAACAAGTATCCAATAGTTGATCGTCGTGTGTGTTGATCTCTAGCATAGTCGACATCACAATGACCAACCAACTCACTCGATGATTCCTTTTTATACAAAAGTCCAAAATCAAAAGTCTTTTTTACATACCTCAAGATATGCTTGGCTACATCCAAGTGAGGCTTCCTTGGTTTCTCCATGAATCTACTTACTACTCCAACTGTAAAAGTGATGTCAGGCCGAGTTATGGTAAGGTAAATTAGACTACCTACCAGTTGCCTATACATAGTCAAATCTTCTAGCTCTCGACCTTCTTCAGCACATAGGTTTGCGTTCCCATCCAACATAGTAGATATAGGTTTGCAATCAAGCATTTCAATTTTTTTCAAGAGATCTCGTTTATACTTTTGTTGACATAGGAAAAATCCTTCCATTGTCCTATCAATCTCAGGCCCCAGAAAGTGTTCCAGTTCTCCAAGCTCCTTCATCTGGAACCCCACAAAGATTGGCTCTAATTCGACATATCTCATCTTCATCATCTCCAATAATGATAAGATCATTCACATAAACAAACACAACTGCAACCTTTCCATTTCTACTTTCACGAACAGGCTCGAGTCTGCTGGAGCTACATTATAATCGTTCTTCAACAAGAATTCCGCAATCTTTCCATATCACGCTCTTGGGGCTTGCTTCAAGCCATACAACATTTTCTTTAGCTTGTAGACATATTCTGGATGAATTTTGCTCTTGAAGCCATCCGGTTGCTCCATGTATATCTTTCACTTGAGTTCTCCATGTAGGAAAGCATTCTTCACATCCATTTGCCACACATTCCACGACTTGCTTGCTGCAAGTGCTAATAGAACTTGAATTGTTTTAACCTTTGCCACCGGGTTAAAGGTCTTTTCATAACCAACCCCATATTTTTGCAAAAATCCTCGAGCCACTAGACATGCTTTATACCTCTCATTCAACCCGTCTCGTCGAGTTTTAAGTTTATAAACTCATTTGCAGGAAATAAGGCATACCTCTTTAGGTTTCTATACCAAGTCTCATGTCTCCTTGTTCTTTAGTGCGAGGATTTCTTCTTCCATGGCCTTCCTCCATTATGTACCCTTCAAGGCTTCATCATATGTTGAAGGCTCGACCATGCCAATATCTTCAGTCAATGCTGCATTGGCATACTTGGGGTTTGGCTTCCTTTTCCTCATCAATCTCTGAAGTTAAGGCTCCTCCTCTTCAAGTTCTTCGACCTAACTTGGTTGAAGTTCTTCTGTCAACCTTGGACGCACAACAAATGAACTTGTTGATCTTGGTGATTGTGCTTCAACATCTTTTTCAACAGGCTGATTCTCATCGAATCTTTCAGCCTTTCTTCGACCTCTTCGTTGAAATGTTGTGAATTTGGCAATTCGACAGCTTAAGGTGACCACCAAGATGACATTTCGTCAAACACCACATTCCTTGAAGTATAGCACCTCCCTATTATAAGGTTGCAGCACTTCCACCCCTTTCGTTGATCATCATATCTCACGAATATGCAGTGGATTGCCTTCTTGTCGAATTTGCTGCAAAGATGATCATGCACAAATGCATAACATATGCATCCGAAAACTCTAAAATGACTTACCACAGGCTTGCAATTCCATAGCTTCTCGTATGGTGACATAAAACCAAGCCTTTGTTTGTGGCAACCTATTAGTCACATGAGCCGTCGTCTTCATACATTTGGCCCAAAATCTCGATGGAACATTCTTCACGTGCAACATGCTCCTACATGTCTTATCTAGATGCTGATTCTTTCTTTCGGCAACACCATTCTGTCGCGGCGTATACAGAGAAGTATACTGTCGATGTATCTTGTACTCTTGCATATACTTCGTAAACTTGTAGGAAGTGTACTCTCCCCCATTATCGGTGTGTAGGTAACGAATTTTTCTGCCTACTTCACTTTCAACCTTCTCTTTAAACACCTTAAATTTGATAAACACCTTAGATTTTTCCTTCATGAAATCAACACAAACGTACCCGGAGAAGTTATCGATGAAAGTGATCATATACTTGAATATGCTAACAGATAGCTACTTCACTAGATCAAACACATCTGAGTAAACGAGCTCGAGAGGCATCCGAGCTTTGAACGACGATTCTTCATATAGAAGTTGATGTGCCTTCCCATACTAGCACCCCGCACAAACCATAGTTTCTTGCACTTCTAACTAGGGAAGACCCCTTAGCACATTCTTTTGCATCATCATCTTCAACTTGTGATAACTTACATACCCAAGCCACGCATGCCATAAATCAAGTGTATCATTCCTTTGGATTTTGTTTATATATGCCGTTTGAGCAGACATCACGTAAATGGACTCTAGCTGACATCCCTCCATGATTGGTCAACCAGTGGGCTTCATACTTCGGTACACATTAACATCTCGTGGACTGAACACCACATAATTACCCGAGTCTATGAGTTGGGACAGAGATAATAAATTCTTCATCATTCTTGGCATGCGATACATACTTTTCAATTCAACTTGCTATGAATTGAACCGAGGAGTTATCATCTTCTCGTTGATATAAGTAATTGGCAACCTCGAGCCGTCTGTAGTAATAACAACACATCCTCTGGTATAATTACACATGTTTTACAGCTTGCTTTGATCTCCAGTCATATGACTCGAACATCCTGAATCAACAATCTAGTCATATTAATAATTAATCGACTTTTCACTTATAGAGATTGATGCCATCGCATTGTTTAACTCAACCGTGGAAGAGGCAGCGAACTCATTTGACACCACCATTGCAATAGACATTTGGAAATTCCATTCCTTATCTTCATCAAAATCATTCATCTTCAATGATGTTGCGACATTTCCTTCAACTTTCTTCACTCGACAATCTTTGGCAAAGTGGCCCTCCTTGCCGTAGATGTAACATCATCCACTACGTCTTTTGCCATCGCACCGCTAGGCTCCCCCTGGTCGAAGGCTCAACTCTCCTGGACACTTTTGCCATCCTTCATGAGTTGGCTGCTTTTGCCATTCAACATGGCTTTTCTTGGACTTGCCATCTTTATTGTTAGCACCGGTTCGCCTTTGGCCCTTGAACCCTCTTTTATCATTGAAGATGTCACTTTCTTCTTCCTTAATTGAAACCTTATACATTTGACTATCTAAAGTCCCTTGGTTAGCTAGAATATTCTCCAGATTGGTCAACGTTAGTTGAGTTCCCCATCCACGAGTAGCCGTAATAATACCATTATAATTCGGCTTTAACCCGTGAATAATAATTCTTCTCATTCTTGTTTTTGAGATGGCATTAGTGGGATCCAGCCTTTGTAGCTTGGCATCATTCAACCTTGCGAATAACGCTACCAAGTTATCCCATGCCTCCTTGGGAGTCTACTCACTCTTAATGTGCAGCAATAAGTCATCTTCGACAGTTATAGCAAGAGCATAAAGAGCCTTACCCGCTCTGATCCTCCATCTCCTCTGTTCATCATCGTCTCTGGGTGCTGTGGTATTGTTGCTGCCAACAATATCCCACAAATCCTAACCCAGCAAATAAAACTGCACTCGGATACTCCAGTTATTGTAGTTGGAGTTGTTGAGCTTCTCAATGCCATTCGTCAAATTTGAAACATCTGCCATCTAACTTGAAATAATGCCCGGCACTACTCCAAGAAACCTTGATCCCCCACCAATCGATCACAGTCCCTGATTGTACACTGGCAAAACTTCGACGTATTCCAATCCTCGATCGCCTGCGCACAAACAATGGTCATTGACCATTGTCTTCATGAACTACACTCCAGAAGACTTGACTCACGGTCCTTGACAACCGTGCTCTCGGTCCTAGATAACTTGGCTCTGATACCAATTATTGAATATCAAAGTCACACAACTCTGATAACACTCTCACAAGAGAAGCTCCACTACTAGGAAACGATTACAAGACTCGCTTATATATAGGCTTAAAGACCGACTCTTGACATACCTTAGATACATGAAAAGACGTATCTAGATACATAGCAATAAAGACACTTTAAAATGAGTGTCGAAAAGACTTCATCGGAAACTAAACAGCCTTTCAATCAAAACACGAAGAGTCACAAGAGATAGGCGGTGATATCTTCAATATACCCTATGTGGCTTCTATTATTTAGCTTATCTTGTCAATTTCCTTCGAGTTGTCAACTTTTCTCTTCATTGACATCTTCCGATTTCACCAAAACTTTACTTACGTCGATTATATTTGTTGCTTATTGATAATTATCGAAAGTTATTCACTTTTTTTTTTTTCAACATGAAAATTTCGAGGATGCCTTTTCGATCATTTTGATTGGGTCCACTAAGAAATTTCCAATCGCTCTTGTACACGTAGGCCTTTCTTTTGCCGCATGTTAGTTGATCCCAGGGAGGGTCCATCTTACAATTTACTGCACTCACATTAATGGCAGCTTAAAACCAATGTATTAGCGACTAATTGCCTTTGTAGAGAAGGTGTTTTTTGTTTTTTTTTTTTTTGCCAGTTAGAGAAGGTGTTTACCCAAAGAAAATGATTTCTGCATACCTTTCAACAAAAATTCTGAATTCGTTCCACGATGTGTGAAGTGAAAATTGAGCTGTCATTAATGGAGAGCTTGTGACAAACAAATATACCCATCAAACAGGTAAATCGGATCGAAAATGGTCAGACCTAAATTTAACCATTTTGACCAATTTATATACAATACAAAAATTAGTTACTCATACCGGACCCGAGATCCATTTTTAGCAGTTTTTCTTCTTAAATTGTTGCATGTGATTAATGGACGCCTTCATGAACTGACTCATCAAATTAATGAAGGAGCTCGAATGTCGAGTTTATAGACAGGGCAATAAGCATCAAAAGAAATATTATAAAGGAAAATGTTTCTAGGATTTGTAGCTAAGATAATTAGCATGGACGATTCCGACAAAAATTTTAAGGAGCTCGTCTCCTGTTTCATTTTCTTTTGGGGGGGTTGAAACCCTAACTTTTCGTATTACTTGAGAGGACATATTCATACTCATTCAGCCCGAAATTTTGTTCTTTCATAAACAAATTTAAGGAGATTGGAATGTTTCGGATAAACCTGTACGTTGCCTTCAAAGGCACGTACCATCTAATTAGAGATATATTTGGGAATCCCATTAATGCATTTGATACATAACCACAAAAATAATTAAGGCGTTTTATATTTTTCATATAAAACAGAGAGAAAATGTTTTCTAATTAATTTTCAAATTTTAGTCCGATATTGAAAAATATCGTCATTTTTTTAGAAATCATTTCTTAAAAATGCTACGTTTTTCGCAACAGCTAATTTCCCAATTCTTACGACCGAGACGTGGGATGAAGGCTGCTATTGGTCTGTACCCGGGGGGGGGGGGTGGTTTAAAGCTAGGCTAGTTCTCCTTAAAGGAAGTCGTTTTGGAGCTCCACCAATAAGATCGAAGTCCACGTGGGTTAGTGCCAGGCGATGGGAGGTTTTACCCTCCACGTAGGCGAAATGTATCACCATACAAAATTCGACACGTGGCAACTTTGGGCCCACCTGTCAGCGCCCACTCTCCCCCATTAACTCCGTCTCTCTCCCGTTTACCCTCTCTCCTCCCCTCCATTTCTGCCCACAACTGTTTCTCCCCCTCTTCTCTCTCCACTTCTCTTTTCTTTTTTCTTGTGTCTGCCATGGCTCGAGCTCGAGTCGGCTCATGGCCGCTTCAGGTCAAGGAGGGACGGCGCGCCGCTAGATAGAGACTGTGTTGAGCTTCGTTGGCGGTGAGATACTTGAGGCCGAGCTCGAAACTCGAGCGCTAACCAAAGCTCCGAGTTTGAGGTCGAGCAAGTGTTGTCCATGGCTGGCTGTCACGCCCCGATCCTCAGGCACGCACACATCCATCTCACTTGGTCGATTTTATAATGCGATATCCCAGGACAATATATCGCCGACCCTTTCATTTATTAAGCACATGCGGAAGCAGTTAAAATCCCCAGACAATAAAACGATGGGATAGAATAGCAGGGTCATATTTTTCATATTGAAATTTATAACCAAACTTTTATACAAACCACAAACCAGAACACTTCACAAACTTTTTATTCTAAACTCTATTCACATCAAAATGGAGATATCAAAGAAGATACAATCTCAGTCCATCTGGGCCGTACTCAAGGCCCATCTCAGGATTATCTTCTTTTCCCAAAAATCCTTCTCCGACTCTTCCTCCTCAGCTCCTTAGCGGGGTCCTGAAATGTTTTTCCCCAAACTGGGATGAGACTACGTCTCAGCGAGTTCTACCCCACTAAGCCCAATTAGTAAACCATTATACTAAAGGCTGCCTATACACGCATAGGTCAAAAGACGTACCTTAGCATCAGATCCCACCTGCAAGTCAGTACAATTCACAATAGGCACTCAAGCAATCGTATCACCGATTGAAGCATCGGTCTAATCGACTTAATCGATTACACGCCAACAAGACCACTCATGGTCATTTCCATTCAATCAATCAATTCACAACATCAAATCAAAGCAATGATCAATCACATTGAATCACACTCAGATCGAATCATCGATCAATCGACCTAATCGATTACAAGTCAGTCGAATCATTTCTAGGTCATTCACTCCATCACACATAATCTCCAATAGTACACTTAGTCACAGAGCTCCATCAATGCTCTCGGGCGTCGTTTTCGCCAAGGTGACATAAGTATCAGACGGTCTACGTGCGTTCTTTAAGGCGCCGTTTTCGCACAGTGATATTCCTCATCACCGAACCACACCCGTCACAGATCACAAATCACTGACAGTCTACGTGCGTTCTTTAAGGCGCCGTTTTCGCACAGTGATGTCTTTCATCACCGAACCACGCCTATCATGATTCATTGGTAGTCTACGTGCGTTCTTTAAGGCGCCGTTTTCGCACAGTGATATCCTTAATCACCGAACCACGCCTACCATAAGTCATAGACAATCTACGTGCGTTCTTTAAGGCGTCGTTTCCGCACAGTGATGTACTTTATCACCGAACCACGCCTGTCTATACTTCGTACTTGATCGGTCTCAGTCAATAAAATTCTCAGTTAGTTCTTATCACTCTCTCCACTTACAGCTCAACAAGGCAGTACAAATGCTAACTATCCATACTCGGCCATCTACCAATCAATCATTCAATCTCAATCAATTCCAAATCAATTTAGGGTAAATCCCTAAAATATCACAATTTATTCAATTCCATACAACGTGGAGCTCAAATAAATAAATGGACTACGCTATAACGATCAGCACGAGATTTCGGTCGTCGGCCATCAAAATCTTAATTTCCGAAAATAATTAATTAATTAATTAATTTCGAAAATTAATTAATAATTACTAAAAATTCCATTTAACTAAGAATAAGGCCCAATTAAATAAACGGACTTCACCACGGTCATCAGCATAATTTTCCGGTTCCAGGCCATCTCAGTTGAATTTTCGGAAAATAAATAATTATTTAATTAATTTCGAAAATTAATTAATATTCAAAATTCAATTTAGCTTAACATAAAGTCCGATTAAATAAACGGACTTCACCACGATCATCAGCATAATTTTCCGATTCCGAACTATCTCCCTTGAATTTTCGGAAAATAAATAATTATTTAATTTAATTCCAAAAATTAATATTTAAATGCCCAAAAATCTCACTTAGGCCCGAATCGCCAAATTGATGCCCGATTAGGGATCCGAAAATTCCCGAGATGCCTTCAATAAATAGTAGACCACATCTACTTGCTAATTGCACAATCAATTTATTTAAATCACATCACAATTGACTAATAATTGCTAATTTATTCTAATCTAACAATCTAAACATAATTAATTAAAACTAAACTAACCTAAAGCATAATTAGCCAACTAATCCAGGATTAGTGAGATTACTCACCAAATCGCGCGCAAATCGGATCAATCCGACGGCGGCGATGCGAGGAACGATTGTCCCCAAAGCACGGCTCGGGTTCGGGGCCGGGAAACGGCCCAAAACGGGCCAAACGTCACTGCAATACCCATTTTTCTGCACCTCTACACGCTGCTGGTTGGGGCCGTTCCGGGGCCGATTAGAGCCGGACAAGGCCGGTGGAGGGCGAGGGGACTTCGGTGAGGCCGGACAGTGGCCGGAGGAGATCGGGCGGCGGCCGTAGGTGGCTGAACGGGACCGAGCAGAGGCAAAACAGGGCTGAACAGGGGCGGTAGCTCGACTGGGTGAGGTGAACGGCGATCGAGCGGGCTAGAGGGAGACGAACGGCGGCGAGGCGGTGTGCGGCGGCTCCCGGCGACGTCGGCTGCTGCTCCGGCATCCGTCCCAGATCTGCTGGGATTCAAAGTCTTCAAGGCACACCGAAGAAGAAAAGAGACGGCCGAACAGCAGGGTAAGGGGCGGAGGGCGCACGGCGAGGTGTGGTCGACCGCGGAGTAGCGGCGGTTCCGGCTTCGGTGGGCGACGACGGCGGTGAGAGGCGGCGACAGCAGCTCCTTCTCTGCTGGTCTTCGGCTTCCATGGAGGTTTTGAAGAAAAGGAAGAAGAAGATGGGGGAGATCCGTCGACGGAGGAGAGAGGAGAGGAAGAGAAAATCAATTTCTCCTTTCCCTCTCACACTCTCTCTTTCTTATGTCATCCGCAGGTGGCCCACCATGAGCTGCCCTCCACTCACAATTCCAAGACAAATTTGCCCCTTCTAGAAGCATTTAGGTAGGCCAAAGTGTGGGGGTAGAGGTGGCATACGAATTTTGCTAGGTTTTCTTTTCAATTGAGCCTTGATTCCTCTTGAATTAAATCAAATTGAACCCTCATTAATTTATTCAATGCTTCAATTGAATATTCTCCTCATCCAATAGCTCATCTCGCATCTCAATTTCGTATTCCATTTTAATCCCCGGCTCCAATTGCATAGAAATGACCTGATTAATTCAATTGAAATTAATACCAAAAATTCTGGATGTCATACTGGCCACAGTGGCCGCCACTGCCTTGATGATCGTCTTGCTTGAGGAAGATGACGAGTCTGGCGGTGGCGCTTGGAGCGAGTCTATTACGGAAGGAGGAGGAGAGTCGGGGGTCGGCGGCGGCGGACGATGTGGAGGCGGCCTGGGAGAGGAGGGCATGGACGCGAGAGGGGTCGGCGGGCTGCTTCGGGGTGGTGATGCGCTCCACTTCGGAGCGGCGGTTGGCGACGCACCAGGACTGGATGAGGTGGTGGAGGGTGTGGTTGGGGATGAGGGCGGAGTCGAGAAGTGGGGCGCGGGTGACGGGGCAGGTAGCGTTGCCGGCGGTGATCTAGGGCTCGATGCTGGACAGGTCGTAGGTCTGCCCCGTCACACCGTCACCGGGTCCCCCATCAGCTCCAGCGAGATGGGGCACTGGAAGTGGTGCGGGATCTGGACGCCCACCATGTCCAGCGGCTCCAAGCTCAGCCCCCACGCATTTTTCTCTCTCTAGGAACGGCGCAAAAGCTCCCTTTTGTTCGTTACTGCACTCCCTCTCTCTCTGTCTCTAGAATGTGGGCACTGGATGAAGTGAAGGATCGAGCCTTGCAGAGCGTGCAGATGGGCACTGGCGAAATTCCTTCTCCATTCGTGAGAGGACGCTGGTTTCTTCCCTATACAAAATCGGGAGCATAAGAGAGAGAAAGAGGGAGGGAGAGGACAATCGACATCCTTTCTCTGACAGCTGGTTTTTGTGGGCAGAAACGGAGGGGAGGAGAGAGGGTAAACGGGAGAGAGACGGAGTTAATGGGGGAGAGTGGGCGCTGACAGGTGGGCCCAAAATTGCCACATGTCAAATTTTGTATGGTGATACATTTCGCCTACATTGAGGGTAAAACCCACCCAATATTTTCTCAAAGGTTGTTAAGCAAAATCCGGGATTGACCGATGGTGCTGACGTGGAATCCTTTGGAAGGCCCAAAATTCCAGCTTTTTCACAGATTTACCGATATAAGTGAAACCCAAAAATCGTGGACACTCATCATTTTATATGAAAAAGCGTTTTATATAAAAAAGCTGAAGTTGACACTGTCGCGGACATCTTATATATATATATATATATATATATATATATATATATATATTAAAAAAAATTGCATATCATAATGTATAATTGGAAAATGATTATACATTAAGTAATATAAGTAAAATCCGAAAATCACTAACGTGGACAGTTGTTTCTTTCAAACATGTGTGTTTATGTCATAGCTATTTGTAAATCCATACTAAGTTTGGTCTTGATCATGGTTATTTGAATTATAGGATATACATTTCAATGTCAAAAACACAAACTCAGAAAGTTGTGGTCTTTATAATCTAGGGGCCACGAGCGCATTTTGACAACTTAGAATTTCATGGAACAACTTGCAACAATGATGAACTAATTAAGTATTAGCGTTTGACCTTTGTAAGGGATTCTGAACTAAAAAAGCGTGGTAAGATTACAATAAGTGACCTCTAATTTCCAAACTGAAATTATCGCCATATCACAATAAGTTATATTGGCCCTGTTTTTTAAAAGTTGTTTTAACATCAACCTTTCACCAATTGACTTCACAAAAGCTTGTGTTTTACATTAAATTAATAAGAATATAAACGTGATTCGAAAGTGAGCTAAATCTCTCACGCATAAATCACAATTCTTTAAATTTTTGTTAGTGTTCAAGTTAAATCATCTTTCTTTTTGGGTAATTATATTAAATCATTCTTATTTTACACAATAATTAAGTTTATATTCCTAAATAGATTGAATCTCCCCAAACAGAAAAGCATTCTTATTTAATTAGGCTCTGTTTATTTCATGAAAAATAAATGATTTCAAAAATATTTTCTTAAAAATGATATATTATATTGCTTAATATAATTAGGCAATAAAGAATATTTTCAATATCAACAACAATTTATGTCCTAATATTTTCATAGACAATATAAAAACTAGATGTTCATTCATTTTTAAGAGCGACATAATTGATCAATTTTAGAAAAATATTTTTCAAATTATTTATTTTCCGTGAAACAAACGGAGTTCAGGTGTTGTTTTTCCTTCCAACGATAATCGGACTTCTGAAATCCTTCAAGCACTCAATTAATAATAATTTGCATTAAGCACGATACTCCTCTCGTTCTATACAGATGTTTCTACACGCATCAAATAATTATTGCTTTTCTATATAGATTAGTATGCTCATAACAGTTACCTCACTTAATTAAATAACTCTTTCTCAAGTTAGGTTTCTCTTTCTTATTACTCCAGTTTTTTGACCGGTGATATCAGCAGCATATGAAGGTTAATCGTATGTAAGTGATGGTTTATACATTGAGATAATCAAGATCAATTGAGGATTGGCATGTCTACAATCGTCACGCCATTGATTATTTTTGTTTCGTGCAGTCTAGATAAACATTTTTGTCTTTGGCTTTGGCTTGAAGTTTTGAAAATCTTCCCATGCATGTTATTCTGAATAAAAATGTCTGGCAAGGTTACTTTAGAAAGTCCTATGTAGTCCTGGGATGTATTGAGTTTGTGTTTGTGCAAGTGAGAGCTTCATTTTGTTCACTAATCATGATGGGAGAGTATGGCTTTTCATTTTTATTTTTTTATCGATGTGTATATATTAGTCTCTTGATGATATAAACGCATGTTTCGAATTACCCACTAAATAATAAGGATCACAGTTTTTTGAATGAAAAATTGGTCATGCTTTTTCATTTGTAAGTTTGAATGTAGTTTAAAATCAATAAAATATTAGCTTGTGAAGAATTAATCACATGCATATTGCTGTTATGCTTTTTGTCACTCTAAAATATTTGTTTCGCGTGAAAAAAATGCGGCGTGCAAGTATAAGCAAGATTTACCTTAATTTCATCTTTAACTATACATAATAGATAATTGTTTTGTGTGTAAGATCAAAGGGTCGAATGTTTCTGACGCAAACAAAGTATCTTTCACCAATGTAATTCTCAAATCTCTTATTATAAAAAAAATGTTGAAACATTCAATTAATTTTAAAAGATCATAACTGAATACACAGAAACAGGCGAAGTCGATGCTCATGAGTCGAAGAAAAAATGGTATATAACATACAAATTTTCAAGAAATCGAAGACTATTACATATAACAAGCCACATAATAAGTCAAATTTTGGCAGGTTTGGATCAAACCAGCTATTCTAATGCCAAACCATGTTTTTGCTTATTTTCTCGTATCAATTTTGCCAACAAAAGTATAAGCTGAGTATACTCGCTCGAAAAATTTCTTGTGAAAACAACTCTATCCTCAGAAGAACTGCAAGGAGAGAGTGTCCCACAAAAGCTGCATGAATCACGACTTGAGATAATACTAAAGAAAGACCCGTATCTTGCTTCTATTCAGGTGCTTTCTTTTCTCCTTTGATGAAGTCTAATGTTGCTTTATTTTAAGATGGCTGGTAAAAAGAAATAATAAAGAAAGACCTGAATGAATTTGAGACGCACTTACACATTCTTTTATAATCACGACAAAGTAGTCTTCACGTTCGTGCCGTTCGAAACACTTTCTTCCCTCATCAACGGCTGGTCTCTTGATTACTATTATGACGACTGGGGGTCCAACAAGAATAGTCTGATCCCGAGGGAACGTTAGATATACGATGGTTCCAATTTAAAGAAAGGAAAACTTCCAGAAAGGCTTATTTTATTTGGGATGCTTCCAGAAAGCATAAATGGGAATCTCAAATAAATGATCATTTGACCCCACACACGGACGTATAATCCGAATAATGCATATAAATGGCCATTTCAAAAGAGATTACATTTGCTAATACCACAAACGGATCATCAATTATAAATATGACTCCTCTCAAACCGATGCTTCGCAGGACAGGTTCATTTTAAGTTTTTAGACAACCTAACAACATCATCTAGGGGTCACCACTAGTCTCTTTGTTGGGGCCCAACTAGATGCTCAGTCAAGGGTCAAAAGACCTCCCTTATTTTCTACCAAATCAAAGATTTATGAGGTCGAGGGACTTGCATTATGCTAAGGATTTCTTCTAGCGCCATTTCGGTACCTATGAGCTTGGTTGTTTATCTAAGATAGTCAATCAATTTTATTTTATTTTATTTTTACATTTTCGTGCAATTTGTTTGGAAGGAAAAAGTGGCCATGCATGAAAGGTTATTTCGTGCAATTCTATGTTAAACAGAACGCAAAAGTAAATCACACAAGAAATGAAATTGCGGTGCAGAAAATAAAACACCCAAGATAAGCATGTAAAGAATTATTCTAAGTGCAAGAGAAGTAAACCCACAGCTCATCAAGTATTTATACAATATGAATTGAAAACCGAAGACATATGTTGGGGAATGAATAACTACAAATAAACAAAGGTCAAATTGGACATCAACCATAACACCATCTTCAAGTCTTCTTGGCCACACCCAGTTTGGATCGTTTCAAAGAACTAATGCTAAACTAGACATTCATCTCGCTCAATGCATTCAATGCAATCACAAGAGTTCAAACAAATGCAAGTCATTCAAGGTAATTCATGATCACAACGCACTGGCCCCAAGGTCGATATTTAAGGTTCATGTATATCTAGCCCTCCTAAGACCACTAATTGATTAATTTGTAATTATCGATACTTGGCCATCCTTTTGCATTCGTAAATGGTGGTCAAGATCAGACGATCCCGAGTTTAGGGTCTAGGTTTTGTCCCTTTGGTTTGCCCCATGACTATATATTGGCCCTAGCATACATAAAAAATCACACGCATAAAAGAAAATGCATGCATTGAGACCAGAAAAGTCTTTGTTCTTCAAGCAATCAATCAATGTGAAGTGAGCCAAAATGGGTCACTTAGGATGTATTTGGTAATGTTTATATTCAAAAATTGTTTCCGAAAACAGAAATAGAGAAAATTATTTATGTTTTAGAGAATAATTTTTTAACAGAAAAACGCGTTTGGTAACTGCACAAAATTTCTGTTCCTGGAATAGAAAATGAACATAAAGACATTTGATAAACTTGTATAATATTTTTGTTTCTTTTAATTTTTTAATATTTTTATTTTATTTTTCCTATTCTCTTTTTTTTTCTTTCTTCCTTTTGGCCGGTCGCTAGTCTCGGCCATGGTTGGTGACCAGCCGATGAGGGCTAGCGGCCTCAGCCAACCACGACAAGGCTCGCTGGGCCCTAGTGAAGCGAAACCTTGCCGTGGCTGGGCGAGGCTCGGCTTCGCCTTGGCTAGGTGAGCTCGCCTAGATCTAGTGAGGTCGAGCTCGCCCAGCCACCGGTGAGGCTCGGCCTTGCCAGGCCACCACTAGGTCGGTCATCGCCAGGTCGCGTGGCATGAGGTCAGCCTCGCCTTGGCTAGGCGAGCTCGAGTTGGCTCAGATCCGGCGAGGCCAAGCTCACCTAGCCAAGGTGAGACCAAGCCTCTCCGGGGCCGACGACACTCCGGCGAGGTTGCCGGCCCTCGATAGCTGGTTGCCGTCCATGGCCGAGGCCGGCGACCGACCAAAGAAAAAAGAAGAAGAAAAATAAGTGTTTCTCAAAATTGTTCCCAGGAACAATAAACAAGTTTTTTCTACTTCTTGTTTATGTTCCAAATCTATTCCCGGAAACAAAATAATAGACTTTTTGATCTCGGGAAAAAAAGTGTAAACAAACACGTTTCTGTTCTTTTTTTGTTCCCCGGAACAAAAAAACAAAAATTTGTGTTCCAGGGAACAAAAACAAATCTAAACAAACAGCCCTTTAATCAACATATAACAAGTTAGGTCATTTCAAACTTTACAATCAAAGACAATACTTTTATATAATTGCAAAGAAGTCCTAAAAGAAATATTTTCATGTTTTGGGTAATGGCAAAAGAGGACCTCAATTTTATTGAATTATGAAAAAATTTGATGTTCGTCGGAAATAAATTCTAGAATCCGAGTGTGGACAATTCAGCACTCTGATCGAATTCCTTAAACGACCAAATGTGTGTCAATTTCAACAAAATTGACTTCTAAAGAAAGATTAGATCATCATCTTTAACTTTCATATTTCGAAAATCTTCAAATAAGAATATTGACTTCATCGAAATTACCAATGCACCTCCAGGTATCCAAGAAAGACCTGGGGGTGAAATAAACGACGCTCTGATAAGGTCATTTGGATGCCTTAATGAGTTTCAAATTCGATAAATTAATGTCGAAATCAAGGGTGTATTTGTTTGACGGAAAACATAACGTTTTTGGAAAATGTTTTCTGGGAAATCATTTCCAGGAAAACGGTTAGTTTTCTTTTGTTTGTTGATACATGACTAAAAATATTTTCGGGTGTTTGGATTGCATTTAAAAAATAATTGAAGTTGTAAAAGACGCCGACGAAAAGGAAGAGGAGGGAGCGAAGCCAATGGGAGCGCAGGAGGGGCTAGGGTTGGAGGAGACGGTGGTGACGAAAGGGAGGGGGCGAAGAAGAAAGAGAAAGGGGAGGAGGAGTTAGGGTTTATGTTCACAGGCAAAGAAAGAAAAGAGAAAAGAAGAAAAAAAAAGAAGAAAGAAAAAAGATATAATAATAACAAATTCAAAATTTTTAATTAGAAATTCTTTTTAATAATAAATTTTTCATTAAGCAAGGACCTTAAAACATTTTGGAAAACGTTTTCCGGTTCTTTTAAAAGGAAAATCGTTTTCTTGAATTTAAACTTTGGAAGGAAAACATTTTCCGTTGATTAAGAAAACATTTTCCATTGACTCATTTTCCTAAATGAACCAAACACTCGAAAATGAGGAAAACATTTTCTCGGAAATTGTTTTTCGCAAAAACAAACACACCCTAATTTCCAACAGCAAACAACGGTAAACTATATATTCTCTCCAACCATCTACTCCTCGTCGTCTTAATCTTAATTCCAACGTTCTTCTCTCTTTCTCTCTCTCTCTCAATTTCTCTGCACCGTGTTGCCCTCTGTTGTTCTTGCGGATCACCTTTTCCTGTATCTTCGACCTGAAAACCATGAAGCTCATCTATTCCTTCACCCCGGAATCGCCTCTGGTTGGCGACGTCCCAAGAAGCGAGGTCCACATGCCACCACCGTCGATCGACTCTTCGTCATGCGTTTCTTATCTGCACGACCACAAGAGGAACCACGAAGAAGAGGGTGAAGAAACTTCGTCTGCTGCAGTGGTGGTGCCGGCTCGCGTCTTCTTTCCCCTCACGCCGGATCCGACGAGGGGTTTATTGGACACGAAGGAACTCAGTGCCGCTCCAGCCCGACCGGAGCAAAAGTCCACGGCCCCACTCACTGACGACGGAACTCCGATTGTGGATAAGAAGGCGAAGCGCTGTAGAAGCCAGAAGGGAAAGAGAGGGGCCTTAGAATGTGAAGCAGAGGAAGAGAGATGCGGGGACCCTTACAAGATCAAGAAGACGCTTACGGAGCTGGTGCTGCGCTATGACCCTTACAAGATCAAGAAGACGCTTACGAAGAGCGATCTTGGCCAACTGTCGAGGCTCTTGATCCCGCGGGCGGGCGCGGCGACCTACGTGCTCCCGTGCATGGATGAAGAGAGAGCGGCGCGAGTCAAGAGCAGCGAGGGTGCCGAGGTCGTGGTGTGGGACGAAGACACACACTCCGAGCACCGACTGGTGTTTGCTTACTGGGCATCGTCGGGGTCCTACGTCCTGAAAGGGTGCTGGATGAAGGAGTTCGTGCAGCGGAGGGGGTTGGCTGAAGGCGATGAGATCGGGATACATTGGGATCCTATTGCTAGTAAGTTCGAATTCAGCCTTCTTCACAAGGCGAATTAGTATATCGTGAAACCGACTACTGATCAATTAAGTGACCACCATATCATTCAATTAGATCTGAACTTGAATTAGTTTTTCTTTTGTTGTTAGGTGACCAAGGGAAATTTTTTTTGATCTTTAGAATTAGAATAGTAGTGATAGAATCTTGCTGCTATTCAATTCTTGTTGTGTTTCTTTTAAAGCCCGATTCTAATGTCTTCAATATTGTTGAGTAGGTTCTTTTCTATTAGGGTTAATACCCTGAAAAACCCCAAACTGGTTCACTTGTGACAAATTTACCCCAAACTATTTTTTTGACCATCAAAAACCCCAAACTGGTATACCTTTGACAAATTTACCATAAACTGGTACACTTGTGACAAATTTACCATATGTTAGTTTTTGTTAAATTTTACTGTTAAGTTATTAAGTTAAATAACACGTGACAATTAATTGGTATATCAATTTGAGATTTTATGCTCCATTTATGATAGTTTACAATTTCTGTGATTTTTTTGTGGTATTAATCTAATTTAACGGGGGGTATATTTGTCACAATTTTACCAGTTTTGGATTTTTTGTGGCCGAATAGATTAGTTTGGGGTAAATTTGTCATAAATGTAACAGTTTAGGGTTTTTTTATAGTTAGTCAAGGTAAATTTGTCACAGGTGTATCAGTTTGGAGTTTTTTATGGTCAAAAAAATAATTTGGGGTAAATTTGTCACAGATGTACCAGTTTGGGATTTTTCAAGGTATTTAACCCTTTCTATTATGATAATATACTAAATATTCCAAATCAGTCATGATATATTATATACAAGTATGAAGGTATACTTTAGAGAGAAATATTTTATGTTGGGTTCTTTAAATGATATTTGAATAATCTTGAACATAAAGAAAGTTCAAGGTTTCCTGCTTTATGGTGAGAGCGCACGCGAAAAAGAATAGGGAAACTGAACCGCGTATGTACATTGGTTGCATGGTTTATTTCTTGATGCAATCACATCATCGTCTCAGTGAGAAATCCATCATAATTAGGCAATTGTTAGGAACGAGTCAACGTATACATTTTGCCTGTTTAAGCTATTGAGAAACAAAGTGTGTAGAATTGATCCGCAAACTGACAAATTTGAGATGTCGAATTGATCGAAAGATATTCCCCAAATATATTTATTTTGTTATTGTTAAGAGTAGACGTGGAGTGAAGTGTTAAATTTGCCAGATGATTTATTTGGTAAGAACAAATATTTTAATTAACCATTTTAAAACACAAATCCAGCCATTCAACCAATTAGAGATGAAATGCACACTCGCTAATTAGCAATCGTTAAGAAATATGCTACGTATACATTGTTATATTTTCTTTGAGAAAACAGACTTGTCTTGCAAGGAGTACGATGCGAGATAAAAACTGACACTTTCCTTTTGTTTCATGGAAAAAAATGAATAGTTAAATGTTTACCTAAAAATGATTATCTTATTGCTTTTAACAATTGATCAAACAAAAATTAGTTTCACCGTCCACAAAAATATTTAAAAATAAATTATTATTGTTAATAAAAATATTTTTCATTGATTAATTATTTTAAGGGATATAAGCGATCATTTTTAGGAAAATGATTGCCAAATCATTTATTTTCCACAAAACATATGCAGTTTAAATTTCCTTTTCTCTACAAAAATCTGAACAAATTGGTTAAGCATAAAGACACGTACCTCCGAACTCAGGAATTATTGAATTTGGAAAGATAATGTGGATAATTAACATTAGATCATTGTCCTAACCGAAGCACTTAATGCATTAGTTTTTCTCTAATCCCATTTGAGTTAGAAAGCTAGAAAGATTGGGATTAACTTAAGAGTCCGTTTGTTTTGCGGAAAACATTTTCCCTAAAAATAATAGCCTGTGTTGCTTATAAATATATATAAACAAAAAATATTTTCATTGTTCATGATAAATTTTTAGTATAGGATGTTATCGATAATGAAAAATATTTTGTTGCCTAATTATTCCAACTAGTATAATCAATAATTTTTTGAAAATATTTTTCAAATCGTTTATTTTCGAGCAAAACAACAGATTAGAGCAAAATATACTAAGACCAATCTATTGATGATGTGTCGTATTCCAAATGGGCATTTATTCGATACCCAATTAATATTTGCTACTTCATAATAGTAGTGTATCAATAAAGGTATTCGAATCTTTTAATATGGCTAGCATTAGTCTCTTTTAGGGAATCGTACAGTTTTTGGACTTAGTAACTCCAATCCCACTTGGTATTTGAACCTGGTTGGGGTTTGAATGAAAATCAAGTTTTGGGTGCCTCCTGTATATATCATACATCTTATTTTCATCCCTCCCAATTTTTAACATCAAAACATGGGAATCAAAATCCTCAATTCACTTATCATAGTAAGGGTTTGAATAAGATGTACTTGTAATATAAAAGGAATTATAGATTTTAGGTGACAAAACTACCCTACAAATTCAAATCTCTCTAGATTAGCACACAAGAAACCATACTAAAATGACAAAACCACTAAGAACCCTAAATTATGGCAAATGTGACACATTTACCCAAAAAAAAAAATATGACATAAAAAATTTTAAACTTGTACCAATACAACATATTTAACCCAAACTAATGTGAGATAAATGTGTCGCATAGATACAAATATTGGGTCTTTTGTATTAAAAAAAAGTTTAGAGTAAATGTATCACATCGATATAAGTTTAAAGTTTTTTGTGTTACAAAAATATTTTGAGTAAATGTATCACACGAGTATAAGTTTGGAGTCTTTTGTATCAAAAAAGAATTTGGAATAAATATGTCACTGTGGGCATAGACCTTGTTTGCGTTTGGCAATCAAGATAAAATTCGAGGTAAGATAAAATTTATCATATCCTATATTTAGTACATGCTCAAGATAGGATAAATGGGTATATAGGCTAGATAAAATTATCCTATTGGGAAGTGGAATAAAGATGAATAAGATTTATAACATCCATAATAAGAAAATTATTTTTCTTGAATGACAAACATTTTAAATTAACAAAGTTAAAATTATATCTCAATATAAATAATATTTGAATTCTAATATAAGAAATCCAAAATAACAAAAAATAACAATTTAGTTTTTTCTTAATTTAATCTTATTTATATATTTAGAATTTAATTATATTTTATAAAATAATTTCAATATATAAGTAGAAATATATATTTAAATTTATTAGGTTTTTTAGCTATTTTAGTATTTTGGTTATACTAGCACAGTCTACTATTTAATAAAATTTTATTAGAGAACGATGGGAGGGGAAGAAAAAAATAAAAAATAAAATAATTAATAAAAGAGAGGAAAAGTAAATAAAGTAAAGTAAATGAGAGTGCCATGAGAGGTAATTATTTTTCTCAAATGAAAATTTTTAAATTAATAAAATTAAAATTATATCTCAATATAAATCATATTTGAATTCTAATATAAGGAATTCAAACTATTAAAAAAATCAACAATTTAGTTATTTTAATTTAATCTTATTTTTATTTTCATATATTCGAATTTAATTATGTTTTATAAAATAATTTCAATATAGAAATATAAATATATTTATATTTATTATATATTTTAGGTATTTTAGTATTTTGGTTATATTAGTACAATCTACCATTTAATAGAATCTTATTAGAGAATGATGGGAGAGGAAGAAAAAATAAATTAATTAATAAATTAATAAAATAAATGGAAATAAAAAAAACAAATAAAATAAAGTAAGCAAGAGTATCGCTAGAGATTTTTACTATCTTTATTTGTAAAAATTTTGGTTTATTTTTATTAATATGTCGTTTATACCAAATAATATACATGATATTATGTGAATATATCCAACTTTATTACTGTAATCACCAAAAGGTAGATAGGATATATCAAAATTTTTGGATTTCATATCTTATATTATCTATTCATTTCCTGATCAGAAATTCAAAGAGCCCACTTAAATGGATTTAAAAGTTGAAAGCCTAAAATAAATGGATCTAATGGGTTGAACTTTAAAACCAATTTCTAACCCAAGGCTCACACACTATCTTTCCCTCTTTACCCTTATAAAAATAATTATTTAAAAAATTATAATTATTTTTTATATTTCTTTTTTCTTTCCCTTTTTTTTTCTATTTTCTTTCATCTTCCTTAGCCGGTGGCTTGCACAGCGATGGCTAGCGGCTGGCCAAGAGAGGGATGAGCTCGTTGGAGGCCAATGAGGTCAACCTTGCCGGATCCGATGAGGCTAGATACTCGCTCGAGGCTAGCAAGGCTCAACTAGTTGGAATTGGGCGAGTTCAAGCTCGCTTGTGGCTAGTTGCCGACTGTCGTTGTGCTAACAACTAATCGAAGAAAAAGGAAAAATAAAAAATTCTACTTAAAAAAAGAAAAATAAAAATAATTTAAATTTTGACTTAAAAAAACAATTATAATTATAAATTCGATTTTAAAAAAATATCTAAAGGAATGCACGGAGGAAAATTTAGTCGTATTTTTCATACCAAACAAAAATAATTATTTTCTAATTTATTTTTGGATGTTAAGCAAAAACCAAAAAATATTGTATTTTTCCTAAAAAAATACTTCTTGGAAAATACTTTTCAAGAAACAAACAAAGGCTTACTTTTGAAAAATATATATAAAAATTTTCTACTAAATTTCTAGGAAATATTCTTAATAAGAGCTCAAAGTACACTCATTTTCTCAAATAAGGGCTTAAAATGAACCTTATTTAAAATAAAAGCTTGAAGTGGCTATATCAATATCAAAAAATGACCTAAAGTGGTTATATTTGTTTAAAATAAGGGCCTAGCCTCACCTGCTCACTGACCGACAAAAAATTCCAACCAACTAGGGGCATGTCACAATTTAAATTTAGATTAAATTAGATTTTTTGGTCTAAAAAATAAATTTAAAATTTAAGAACTCAAACTTAAAAAAAAAAAACAAAAAAAAAATAGAGGCGAGAGGAGGCCATTGCCTCACCCTAGTTGGCACCTAGGCAAGGGCTGGTGAATCTCGCTGACCGAAGATAAGGGCCTATTGGCCCTCACCAGAGGCAAGAGAAGACGGCGATCCTCTCCTAGATTTCGGCAAGGGTTGCTTGCTCTTGCTCCCACCTGGGCGAGGGTAACTAGCCCTCTCGTAGACGTTGGCATCCCTCACCCAATATCCCTAGACTTCGTCCAAATCTAGGAGAGGGTCATCACCCTCTCCTGCCTCTAGTGAATGCCTCACATCCAATTAATAAGGGTCACCAGCCCTAGCCCAAGTGCCTGCAACCCCACCTGCCATCGTTATCGCCCCACTAGTAGGAGGGAGCCCTCCCTCCCATCTCTGTTCTTTTATTTATTTATTTATTTATTTATGAAAAGAAATGGAAAAAAAAAGGAAAAATTTTGAAAGACAAAATTGCCCTTATCAAATAGTGAGTTGAAATCTTTGTTTAGATTGATATGATCACTTTAAACATTTATTTGAAACAAGATTTACTTCAAACTCTTATTTGAGAAAATGATAGTACTCAAGGCCTTTATTTGAAATGATGTCTACATCAAGCCATTATTTGAGAAAATGATAGTACTTCGGATTCTTATTTGGAATTTTCCAAATTTCTATTACATGAAAGTGTTTTAGTAATGCCATTTTTAATAGAAAAAAAATATCATGATAAATAAGCTTTCTAAGATTTAGTTAAATGGATCGGGTATATGTTGGGAATTAGTCGTGTCGGGTATGGATCAAGAATTTTGCATTACAACAAATGGGTTATAAAGAGGTTAAATGAGTTTATTTGGATTGGACCATTTATGACCCAACTTGACTGGATCCACCCATTTGATAGGTCTAAGTAGACATAATTTAGGGTTTTTAATGACTTTTTCTCTACTTAAAATAAGGTATTTACTCATTTTATATTGCCTAGTAAAATAGCTGTTAGTTCTTTTCGCTAGATTTTTTTTATTAAGACAAAACCGAAAAGCCGGGGCTTGTATGAGAGCAGTACGGATTCCTCAGGGTGGGTTGGTTCTTGTTAAGAGTAGACAAATTTTTTTTTTAAGAGTAGACAATTTAAGATGGAGAATTGATTTAAAAATATATCCCCAAATTTCTTATTTTGTTTTGTTAAGAGTAGACATGAAATGATGCGTTAAAACTGCCAGAGGATTTTTTTGGTATTCAGAATAAATACTGGTTTTTGGGCATGCTCGTTTGTTGAGCAATATGATGCTAACTCCTATGGTGCATGTAGGAACAACTATTTTAACCAACCATTTTAAAACACAAATATTATCCAGCCAATTAGTAGTGAAATACACACTTGCTAATTAGGCCATGGTTAAGAAATATGATGTACACACTTTTGGAGATGTCCCTCTGGACTCCGGAACGATTGAATCTTGAGTGACGATGTGGATAATTAACATTAGATAATTGTCCTAATTGAAGCACTAAACACATTAGTTTTTCCTAATACCATTTTCAGTTAGGAAGCTAGAAAGATTGGGATCAACTTAAGAGTCGTTTGTTTTGTGGAAGATCCACATTTTGGAAAACATTTTTCTAAAAGTGATAACTTGCATTGCTTACAAAGAATGTATATACGAAAAATATTTACACTGTTTACAAAAAATTTTAAACATAGATTGTTGTTAATAATGACAACTTTTTGTTGCCCAATTATTCTAAGCGATGTAATCAATTATTTTTAGGCATATATCTTCCAAATCGTTTGTTTTTTATTGAAATAAATGAACTCCTAGAGTAGTGTTAAATATACTAAGACCAGTCTACATATGATGTGTCGTACTCTAAGTGGGCATTTATTTGATACCCAATTAATATTCGCTGCTTCATATTGGTATTGTATCAATTTTATCTTAGGATCTAGCATTTCTCTTTGATTTGCATCACTAATGTATTCGAATATTTTAATATTGCCAGCATTAGTCTCTTTTAGCTAATCGTACAATTTTAGTACTTAGTAACTCCAATCCAACTTGATTTGAAGCTGGTTAAGGTTTGAATGGAAATCGAGTTTCAGGTGCTTCTTGTATATATTGTACATCTTATTTTCATCCCTCCAAATTTTTAACATTAAAACATGAGAATTAAAATCCTTAATTCACTTATTCGAGTAAGGATTCAAGTAAGATATATCTATAATTCAAAAGGAATTATTAATTCTAGGTGATAAAACTACCCTGCAAATTCAAGTCTCTCTAGTGTAGCAGGCAAGAGCCCATACCTTTAAGCCAAAAAAAAAAAAACCAAAAACCAAAAACCCTAAACTATACCAATTGTGACACATTTACTCCAAATTCTTTTTTGTAACACAAAAAATCATAAACTTATACTTATGCGACATATTTACCCTGAACTTAATTTGAGGTAAGTGTGTCATATGGATGCAAATTTGAGATTTTTTTATGTCACAAAAAAAGTTTAAAATAAATATATCAAACAAGTATAAGTTTAGACTTTTTTGTATCATAAAAAATTAATAGTAAATATGTCACACGAGTATAAGTGTGAGGTTTTTCGTATCACAAAAAAAAAAGTTGAAGGTAAATGTGTTGCAGTGAGTATAATTTAAGGCCTTAGTGGTTTTTTTTCCTACCTAAAATAAGGTGTTTACTCATTTTATTGTGCCTAATAAAATAGCTATTGTTTCTTTTTGCGAGATATTTTTTATTAAGAAAAACCCAAAAACCTGTGTGTATGCAACCAGTACCGATTGCTCAAAGCGATCGAATTACAATTAGAAAGAATCAAGTTGAACTACAAAGTATTTCCTAGATCAGGTTGGATTTAAAGAGCGTGGTAACAAGTGCGCGCGTGCATGTAATATAAAACTACATATTTCCTAAAATGTGATAATTTGACTGGAATAAATAAAACAATCATAAATCCATGCGGTTCTCTATTATTGAAAAAAGAAAAAACAATTAGTGGGAAAATTTAAGTGGAGATTAATGAATTTGTCCTTCAATCCCTTACGGAAAAGGAAAAAATTAAAAAAAAAAGAAAGGCTATCTTCGTTAGGAAATCAATCTGAAATCTTGGATTTATTTCCTTTTTTTAATAATCCCCGACGTACACTAATCCGAACCGGACTCCTAATCCCATTTCCAACAGCAAACAACGGTAAACTATAAATTCTCTCAACCTCCTAGTCCTCGTCGTCTTGGTTTCTATTCTCTCTCCAACGTTGTCTCTCTCTCTCTCTCTCTCTCTCTCTCTCTCTAAATTTCTCTGCACCGTGTTGCCCTCTGTTGTTCTTGCGGAGCACTTTTTCCTGTTTCTTCGACCCGAAAACCATGAAGCTTGTCGATCCCTTCACCCTGGAATTGCCTCCGACTGGCGACGTCCCGAGAGGCGAGTTACACGCGCTGCTGCCGTCGATCGACTCTTCGTCATGCGTTTCTTATCTGCACGACCACAAGAGGAATCACGAAGAAGAGGGTGGAGAAACTTCGTCTGCTGCAGTGGTGGTGCCGGCTCGCGTCTTCTTTCCTCACGCCGGATCCGACGAGGGGTTTCTTGGGCACGAAGGAACTCAGTGCCACTCCAGCCCGACTGGAGCGAAAGTCCACGCCCTCACTCACTGGCGACGGAACTCGATTATGGATAAGAAGGCGAAGCGCTGTAGAAGGCAAACAGAAAAGAGAGGGGCCTCAGAATGTGAAGTAGAGGAAGAGAGATGCGGGGACGTTTCCACAGAGTTGGTGCTGCGCTATGACCCTTACAAGATCAAGAAGACGCTTAAGAAGAGCGATCTTGGCCGCCTAGCGAGGCTCTTGATCCCGCGGGCGGGCGTGGCGACCTACGTGCTCCCGTGCATGGATGAAGAGAGAGCGAGGCAAGCCAAGAGCAGCGAGGGTGCCGAGGTCGTGGTGTGGGACGCGGACACGCGCTCCGAGCACCAACTTGTGTTTGCCTACTGGGCATCGTTAGGGTCCTACGTCCTGAAGGGGTGCTGGATGAAGGAGTTCGTGCAGGGGAGGGGGTTGGCTGAAGCCGATGAGATCGGGATACGTTGGGATCCTATCGCTAGCACGTTCGATTTCAGCCTTCTTCACAGGGCGAATTAGGGTGTGCATGGGAACGTTTCTTAGTTGGGGAACAGTTTCTTTTTAGAAATAGTTCATTTCTATTTCTACTCCAAGGAACAATTTCTAAGTAAAATAAGGTATTTGGTAATTACACAAAATTTATATTCTTGAAATAGAAAAAGAATATAAATGTGTTTGGTAAGATTTTTTATTTTTTGTATTTATTTGTTTTGTATTCTTGCTCACGGACCGCTGACCGCCCGCCGCTGCCGGCTGCCACCCGTCGCCACCAGCCGCTGCCGTAGGACCGCCACCGGCGGCGGCGGCTGGTGGGCTGTGGGCGGTGATCATGCGGTGGCAGTCAACGTCAACGGTTGGCACCGACAGTCTTGTGGCGACAGCTGCAACGACGGTTGGGGGGCGGCGACGACGATGGCTAGCGGTCCTGTGGCGGCAGTCGGCGGTTAGTAGCGGCAACAGCGGTCGGTCGCGGTCATTAAAGGTCGAGGGTGGCCGATGGGCTGTGGGTGGCAGCGATGACAATCAGACGGTGGCGGCGACCATCAGTCAGTGACGGCTGACAATCGGTTGACGGCGGCCGCGGCCGACAATCGGCTAACGGCGACAGCAGCCGACCGGAGGTGGCCGGCGGTTGGTAAGCAGCCACCCAAGGCTGCAGCGAGCAAGAAAAACAAAAGAAAAAAAGAAAAGAAAATTTTGCTTATTTCTAGAAATTATTCCCGGAAACAAGAAGCTATTTTTTTTTCTTGTTTCTGTTCCAAATCTGTTTCAGGGAACAAAAAAATAGAGAAATTGTTCCAGGGAACAAAAGTTCTACCAAATGGATTGCTGTTCTTTTTTTGTTCCAAGGAACAAAAAAATAGAAATTGGAAGAAACAGAAACGTTACCATGCAGGCCGCATCTTGTGAAACCGACTACTGATCAATTAAGTGACCACCATATCATTCAATTAGATTTGAACTTGAATTAGTATTTCTTTTGTTGTTTGTTAGGTGACCAAGGGAAAAAAAAAAGTAATAATAACCTTATGAGAAAGTGATGGAATTTGGTTGTTATTCAATTCTTGTTGAGTGTTTATTTTAAAGCCCGATTCTAATGTCTTTTATATTTTGAGGCGTTTCCTTTCTATTATGGTAATTATGGTAATATACTTACTTTTCCGTTCCGTACTTATATATTATATACACTCGTGAAGGTATACTTTAGAGAGAAATATATCGTGTTGGCTTCTTTAAATGATATTTGATTAACCTGGAACATGAATGAAGCTCAAGGTTTCCTACTTTGTGTAAAAGCTTTGTGCGAATTGGAATAGGAAGCTTGACCACGGATGTGCAGTGATTGTTGGTTTTATATCTTAACACAATCACATCATCGTCTCAGTGATCAATCTTTTAAGCTTGAAAAAATATAAGAGGTGATTGCTGTAGACTCTCGACCGTCCAAAAAACATGCAATAGAGAGTTGCAAATTTTGCTGAGAACCGCGATGGCCAACACACCACGATCCTACCAAAATGTTGGGATTGTCGGATTCCCAAAAACCGGTTTCGACACTAAATCGAACCCCTAAAACGAATGCAGAAGACGAGCCAGGGAAATTCACATGTATCATTGATCCTAAAGCACACCACGGAATCGAGCGTACCTTGTTAGCCACAAATTAGACACCAACACCAATATGAGGAAGAGAACACCGATCCCGTTCGATCCGATGACGTCAATTGGCCTTGAAGGGAAGATGGATTCGCCTTTTGCTTACCATTTTCTTTTGGAGCATTTCAGGGGAGAGAGGGAGGAGGAACGTACATTAAAAATGCCAAAATGTGCGTTACTCCCTCTCTCTTTCTCCTTTTATATGTTCCCTCCAAAAAAGAAACGTACCCCTTCATCATATCCCTCCATCCATAGGCCCTAATCTTGTGGGCCGGGCTTTTAGGCCCAACATGGGCAGACAAGCCAACTTAGGCCCATCACATTAAATAAAACCATCATCTCACACTCGCACATGGTGGGCCGAACAGGATTCTCTTTACCTCTCTTCAACATTCATACCGATGAATAATCCGTGCGACCAGCGTACTTTGAGAGCTCGTTGCTATACATCTGTTAAGAATATATAGCAGCTCATAATGGACATCACACTCTGAGTAGATTTAGTATGCAGTACCCTAGATCGATCGATCACATTTATATCTCTCTTGATCTCTTTTAAGCAATGATATATATATATATATATATATATATATATATATATTGTATTCACAATTATGATTATCCCAAAGACAGTCATAATTGGTCGACCAGTGAACACAAAACTACAATGTGATTCTCCAAATTCGATATTCCTCTTTCCTTCAAACTCTCAATTTCAATTTAACTTGCTTTTCTAGAAATGTCCCATTAGATCGAATCAACTCATGACCATTAGCAACATCCTAAGATAGCAAACACTAAATAGAAATCTTGAGAATAAGTAAAAGTCATTAGGGCACTAAAATTAAGGAACTCTTTTCCTCAAGAGTCTCACATGGCATAAAAGTTGAGATCAAACTTTTGCCACTCTTATTGGTCGTCTCATGCATACGTAGTATGAAATATGTATTACGGTATTAACTCATTTTAACTCATTTTCCATTGAGCGTATGTCTACACCTTCAATACCGTACAGATGATAGTTCAGACATACCCAATGTTTAACTTGAGTTCACGAATCTACTCATTCACATAATTCATCAAAACTCGCATCCGGCATCTTAGACAGATAAAGTAAAATATGTGGGGTATTTTACTTTCGGACATAGTAAGTATTATGTCCCCATCTTAACATTCAGTTAAGGCGACATATGTATTTTAAGCTTGAGCTCTCGATTATCACCTAGATAATAAGCTTAAAAACAGTTTCATCTCTATTTATCACACAGTAAATAGAGGCGATTACCCGTGTGAGTGGGCTAATCTTTTATCTATCCGGCATACTTTCTCAACTTAAAGTAATGCACTGAGTATTAAGATACATAAAGATCAAACAAAGATTCATAGACATTAACAATGGAAAAACAAAAGTTCATAAATATGAACAAATGTGAACAAATCAGGAAAATTACAATCCAGTACATCAAACTCTACGCAATCCTAGAGATTTTACATGATCACAAAACACATCTCTAGGTATTGGCTTTGTCATATGATCTGCTACAATTCTATGCGTAGATATGTACTGTAAGTTCGCATCCTTTCGTGCAACCATATATTTGACAAAGTTATACTTGGTATCTATATGTTTGGTCTTGTCGTGATATTTTAGATCTTTAGTGTACGCTATAGCTGCTTGGCTATCACAGTTAACCAACAATGGATTTGTAGCTTTTTCAATGACACCTAAATGATCCAAAAATCTCTTAAGCCAAACTCCTTGTACCGATGCTGATAATGCCACGAACTCAGCTTCCATCATGGACAAGGCTATACACGTTTGTTTCTTATTGCTCCATGATATGGCGCCATTATTCAGTAAGAAAGCAAATCCAGAGGTAGATTTTCTTTCATCTAAATCTCTTCCCCAATCAGCATCTGAATAGCCTTCAAGTCGCAGATCATTTCCTTGGTAATTCAACTTGTAATCAGCAGTTCCCTTTAGATACCTCAGTATTCTCTTAACGGCCTTCCAATGTGCTTGACCTGGGCTGGATTGGTATATACTCACCATTCCAACTGCAAAACATATGTCAGGTCTTGTACACATCATAGCGTACATCAAGCTCCAAACAGCACTAGCATAAGGAACATGTTTCATTTGTTCCTTTTCTTGTGGAGTCCTTGGACACAGTCTATGGCTCAATCCTTCACCTTTTGCAATAGGAGTGTCTATGGGTTTACAATCTTGTATACGAAATCGTTCAAGAACCCTATTTATATATGTTTCTTGCGAAAGAGATAACGATCTTTTCGAACGATCTCTTGAAATCTTAACTCCAAGAATATATGCAGCCTCACCCATATCCTTCATCTCAAAGTTGGAAGACAACCAACTCTTAACAGTATGAACAAACTCCATATTACTTTCGCCAATTAGTATATTATCAACATATAATGATATAATCACAAATTGATCATTGGATCTTTTGATATATACACAATGATCCTCATCAATCATTATAAAATCATATACCATTATGGCATTATGAAAACATATATACCATTGTCTTGACGACTGCTTAAGGCCATATATCAACCTCAAAAGTCGACATACCTTTTCTTCTTGGCCTTTCACTATAAAACCAGCAAGTTGTTTCATATATATTTCTTCCTCTAATTCTCCATTGAGGAAAGCAGTCTTTACATCCATTTGATGTAACTCAAGATCCATACTAGCCACTATTGCCAGAATTATGAGAATCGAGGTAAATCTCACTACAGGAGAAAATGTTTCTTCATAATCAATTCATTCTTGTTGATTATACCCATTCGCCACAAGGCGAGCCTTATGCCTTTCTATCGAGCCATCAGCTTTTCGCTTTATTTTGAGAACTCACTTGTTCCCAATAGCTTTGCGTCCTTTTGGAAGATCAACCAGTTCCCAAACTTGGTTTGACTTCATTGACTCAATCTCCTCTTCCATTGCATGAATCCATTTTTCCTTATTAGGGCAATTTAGAGTCTCATTAATATTTCTTGGTTTATCCTCATCTTGCGGAGCAATCATAAAAATTTCCCCTTCAATGTCAAAACATCGACGGGGAAAACTTTGGCGACTTGTTTACCGTATGGGAGATTGTATACTTTGCACATCATTCCCCATTATGCTCCTACTAGGATTAGATAATGATAACGTCATTTCATCATGTGGTTGCAATTGAGAATGAGTTGAATTTAATTCGTCATTTCATATTACTCCCACTTGGACGAACTCCACTAATATCATTATCTTGATCCAAGGTTTCAAATAGGGAGTAATCTTCCCCTATTTCGCCCTTCTTAGGAAATTCATCCTCTAAGAATGTAATATCCCGTAATTCAAATTCAGTTATACTCTCACTTTCCTGATCACCTATAAACACATACCCTTTCGAGTGTTCGGAGTATCTTATGAAAATACTCTTCTTTCCTCTAGGACCCAATTTTCCAAACTTGTGAGAGGACTCATGAATATAGGCAACACAACCCCATGGCTTAAGAAAACTTAAATCCGATTTTCTACCTGTCCATAACTCATATGGAGTAAAAGTAACTGATTTGGAAGGCACCCGGTTAAGTATATAGACAGCAGTTAACAACGCATCACTCCAAAAAGTGATAGGTAAGTTAGCATTCGCCATCATGGACCTAACCATTTCCAGTAGGGTTCTGTTTCTTCTTTCCACAACACCATTTTGTTGAAGAGTATATGGAATAAACAACTATCTTTCTATTCCTTTTTCATCACATAATTTTCTGAACTCATCAGATAAATATTCTCGACCTCGATCGGATCTTAATACTTTTATTTTCTTGTCTAATTGATTTTCTACCAAGTTCATAAACCTTTTGAAAAAAAACTTAATGCTTCAGATTTATGAGAAATTAAATAGACATATCCGAATCGAGTATAATCATCTATAAAAATGATGAAATAAACAGCCACATGCCTTCCTTTCACATTCATTGGACCACAGATGTCAGAATGAATTAAATGCAGAGGAAATTCAGCTCTTTTACCTTTTCCAAATGGTTTCCTTGTCATTTTCCCTACTAGGCAATACTCACATGTAGGCAAATCGACTCTTTCAATGTTGCTTAACAAGCCCTCTTTGGCTAGTCTATTCATATATTGTTGGCTAATATGACCAAGTCTAGCATGCCACACATTCACATCATTATCATATGTATTAGGAGACGTGAGAAGGGAATAACAAACATTTGCATTAACATAGTCAAAATCTAATACAATGAAACCATCCAGAAAATAACCACAACCATAGTAATTTGTATCCAAAAACAAATCCACACCTCTATTATTGAAGTTCATATTAAAACCTAATTTAACCAACACTAAAACAAACACTAAATTCCAACGAATCTCCGGAGCATACAATACATCATGTAGGAATAAAGTGCGTCCACCACACATGTTCAGTTGGCAGGTGTCAATTCCTTTCACTTCAGCTCTGGAGTTGTTTCCCACGTAGATCCACTTAGTTCCAGTTGGTACTCGTCGGAATTCCACGAAGGATTCTCTATCCTTTGCTACATGGTCTGTCGCTCCTAAATCTACAGTCCACAAAGGATTAGACTCAGTTAAGAATACAGAACTCGAAACATAAGCAAAGTTATGAAAAGTACAAGGGGTGTATACCTTCTTTGGCTCACGACAGTCGCGAGCATAGTGACCCTTCTTGTCACAGTTGTAACATTTCACCCTTGTAAGCTTCTTATTCGAGCACGCTTTCCCCTTTCATGTTGGTTAAGCTTAGGCTTCTTCCCTGAAGGACCTGCTTCCTTGCCTTTCCCTTTATCAAACCAGTTAAGACGTTTGCGCTTAGAACTCGAAGCTCGATGTGAGCTAGAACCAGCATGGTAGATTTCAGCTTCTGGCTTAGCCGCCAAGAGGCGGTCCTCTTTCAGCTCAAGATGACGCACTGCATCCTCAAAGGTTTTGATATTTTCATTATGGGTCAGGTGCACCTTCATATGCTCCCAACTCTGAGGCAAGGAACGAATCACTGCTTGCACTTGCTGCTCATCAGTGAGGACATGACCAGTATCTTTCAGCTCATTAATCATGTTTGACATCTTTCTAAGATGTTGCTTCATGGTCTGACCATGAGGCTTCTTATAAGAGTCAAATCTAATAGTGAGCTGCCCCAGTCTGGTCACCGAAGTATGACCAAATCTTGCTGCCAATGCTTCCCACATTTTCTTGGCATTCTCAAAACGTCTAAACTCTCGAATGACGTCATTTTCCATGCTACTCAGCAACGTAATGCAAGCAAGAGAGTTCTTTCTTTTCCATGCAGCAAACACTTCCTTATCTCTCTTGTGCTGTGCAGTGTTTCCTTCTTCAGGTTCTACCATGGTCAGGTTAAGAGCTTCTAGTGTCTCTTGCTCTTCCAGCACATATTGGATTTTCATGTGCCATATTTCATAATTATTGCCATTGAGCTTTTCACCTTTGTTCAGCTCGGCAACTATGCTCTTTGTGGCTGAAGCCATTGATCTGAACACATCAGACATATATGCACGAATTATTAATGCTTATTATTTATGCATCCATTTTGCACAGACCCATCATATTAATGAACAATTTCAAGTAAGGTTTCAGAATCAAAAGGTCACTATGTTTTCAATCATCCTCCAAAAATCCTAACTTAAAACTATCATTAATATAATTGTCTTATGCAAAATAAATTCTATGAAGCTACAAAAACTTCTATAAACTACCCACAACAACCAATAATAATAAAAAGCAAATAATATTTGACATCCAATAGAATAATAATGCTTTCACATAATACAACTAACATATCAGTTGCTACATCAACTACAATCAGGTAGTAAACATTATATAAGACGTTCACAAAGCACACTTAACAAAGACCAGTTTCTACATCTAACACCAAGTCAATACACGAACTGGGAAAAATCCTATTTTGTTCAATTTCTTGATATTTTCCATTATAACAATCCAATAATAATCATCTATAAAATCCATCACAATTTTCCTATATGAAGCAGCTTTGTTGACATCCCATATGCAATTCAACACTCCTTGCCATTCTGGTGGAAGGGTGTTCATGAAAAATAGCACCATCTCAGACTGTGGCATAGGACGACCATTCCATATGACCTTTTGAATTTTCCCGTTGACTTCAAGGACGTGATCAATTAAGTCACCACTCTCCCATCGATGATCAGTCAGCTCAGCTATCAACTTAAAAAGCCTTTCCTTTTGTTCATCGGTAATTGCGCGAATAGGTGTGCGCAACCTTAGGGGAGGCATTGTTTTTTTTTTTTTTGTGACCCAAGGAACTTCCATGCGCCGCTTCGCGGCAGAGAGTAAACCTTAGGGTGGACTGGGCCACCACCACAGACCTAGGCAAAGGTGAATCACGCGTTTTGCATTGAAGCAACGCGGACGCGGAGTCTCGAACTCTTCCCCCTGCGGATGGGGTACCAAGCCTTAACCATCGCGGCCACCGCGGGCGGTGGTTTAGGAGAGGCATTGTTCCTGCAACAAATGCAGAACAAATAAGGGATTACATATAATCCACATAGACTTAATTGAAAAAGAAATACATTCTTTTCCTTTGTTTTTTTTGGGCCAACGGTGAACGGTCAACGGTCAATGGGTCGGGTAGCCGGGTCGTCGGACCGGTCAGACCGGTTGGGCCGGGTCGGACCGACTGACTAGCACGTGCCTCTCACGCGCCAGCGACTGCGGACGCGCACGTGCGCGCGTCGGTCACACGTGGGCGTGCGACGCACGCACCTTCGCCTGCAAATCGACGTGTGCGTCGCTTCGCTCCGGTTGCGCGTGGGGGCGCGTCCGGCGGCCGTCGGCAGCGTTCCACCACTCGTCGCGATCATCTCGATGAGCCCTTCCATCCTACGCCATCAAAAATCGATTTCGAGTTACAGAAACTCGAAAAAACGAATGAACAGTGCTCGGGTGTCGGGATTTTTCCACCCCGATTGGTTTCGGCCGATTAATTCCGCGAAAAATCAATGAGTAATCATCCATTAACATGAAAGGGGTCGGGAAAAACATGGAAAATGATCGGGAAACAAGAACTACGGCTCTGATACCAATGTTGGGATTGTCGGTTTCCCAAAAACCGGTTTCAACACTAAATCGAACCCCTAAAACGAATGCGGAATACGAGCCCGGGAAATTCACATGTATCACCAATCCTAAAGCACACCACGGAATCGAGCGTACCTTGTTAGCCACAGATTAGACACCGACGCCGATATAAGGAAGAGAAAACCGATCCCGTTCGATCCGATGACGTCAAATGACCTTGAAGGGAAGATGAATTCGCCTTTTGCTTACCGTTTTCTTTTGGAGCGTTTCAAGGGAGAGAGGGAGGAGGAACGTACGTTAAAAATGCCAAAATGTGCGTTACTCCCTCTCTCTTTCTCCTTTTATACATTCCCTCCAAAAAAGAAATGTACCCCTTCATCATATCCCTCCATCCATGGGCCATAATCTTGTGGGCTGGGCTTTTAGGCCCAACATGGACGGACGGGCCAACTTAGGCCCATCACATTAAATAAAACCATCAGGATCCTAAGTCAGAATATCATTAAGAGCATCGAAACTGGTTCGCAATTCTCACGGGCATAGAACCATAAAGGAGCCAAACCATAGTCATTACATTTATATATGAAAAATTATATATCACACGCCCTTGATAACACTATGCATAAGAGGGGCCTAAAACAACATCGCATGTACATTCCGCCCGATAATTCGGCAGAGATAACATCTAAGTGACGAAAATTCATCATGCATTTTGGGGGAGAAGGCGTCATGGGCTTTTACAGAAAGCACAGACAAAGGCTTACTTTAAGAACAACACGATGCAGCCGTCGTCCTCTCGGCAGGTCTGTCCATGAGAACCATTCCCGATGGGTTCGGTGCTGGCTGAACTCTGGGTAGTCTTTTAGCTGTATCCATGAAAAATAAAACAGTAAGTTACATGGAATCAACAAAGTAAGAAAATGTGCACCACAAAAATTTGACAGGAACATTTCATCATAGAAGGAATTGTAGATAATTCGTTGTAATCACAATCCTCGATTGAGAGCAGAGACAAATTATAAGCAATATCCAAATTTCTAAACCTAATAACGGACTTCACAGCATGCAGTATCTACAGCAAAGACGAGTACATGAACATGAAAACCACTCAAGCAATGGCGTGCATGATATGAACTAAGCATTTGCGAGACGAATACATTGACAAGACAGTAATACCTATTTCATAGAAAATGTCATTGACGTTTGCAGCAGCTTTTGCATATGTTTCCATAAAGAAGAGACCGTGTTCTTGGGCATATGTTTGTGCTTCCTGCAGTAAAATGGGACCAGACATAAGCAATTTATAGAAGACAACAATTGAAAATGAGTCTCATTATCCAACAATCTGGACCAAACCTACAGTTTCTCCTTTGACTGATATCAATTTATAAAGATGATCAATTAAAACCTTTATGCTGACTAGAAACTGAGCCATAAAATCATTATCAACAGTGCCATTGCATAATCAATCAACTTCTTCTCAATTCTTGCCTATTGACAGTGAGCTCGACAAAGTTAGGCTTGGTTGAATAATACATAGCTTGACTTCCAATTGAGCTCCAAAAAAGTCGGTCATCTCCGTAAATGATGATGACCACTTTAAATTGGAGTCAACTCACATCATAAAACAATCAATGGACACACTCTTTTCTTCGCTCTGTGCCCACTTTATCTAACCAACTCAAGTAGTGTCATTTTGATGCCTGCACTTTGCAATAGTTATAAGTTTCCACCTTCAGGAATTAGTAATCATCAAGTTCCACCTTTCATCAGGACTGCAGAATATAAGGATTGGCCAAGGTTACAAATGAGGATCAATATGCAGCATGAACAATCTCCCAACCGATTATCTATGAAAAGGATAAACTTCAAAAGACTAACTTTCCTGATTTCACACATCTTTAGCCAACGAAATGATTTCTGTAGAGGACTGAAGGGTTGGATAGGCATCAGATTGTGCAAAAATAAACACAAGTATCCACAAAAGATTTCTCATACAAGATTTTGTCTACAGAGAAGAGAGAGGAAGAGGAGCGTGCACAGAAGTACATAGTAAATAAAAAGGAGTATCGGTTCTTCTCGATTAAGTTCTTCTCCAAACATTGCATGAGATTGGAAGAAGTAGATATCCAACATCTAAAGTATACTGAGGTAGGCACCCCCTTATTGCCACCTCAATGAAATTGCACTTACCTCTTGATAGAAGAAAAATATAATTTCAGAGAAAACAGAAGCAATCACCTCAAAAGCAAAACAGCAGGAATTACCTCAGCTGTAACCTTCCAGGCATCCAACAAATCTGCTTTATTTCCAGCAAGAGCCATAACCATGTTAGGGTTACCTTTGACAGGAATGGAGACGGCTAGTTAGCTCAACTACTAACCATGAAATTAAGGTTCTTGCTGAAGAAACATACGGAGTTCAAATCCAAACACCTCCATGATAAATTACACACTATAATTGTGTATGCCCGCACCCCAAGGTTATACTAAACATAAAAAATGTCTCTTTTAACACAAGAAAAGAAGAACAAAAAGTCACAAGCATATTGGAGATCAAGAAGTTAAAAAAGTCTACCTACTTAGAAGCCACAAAACATATATAAACGTAAACGCCAATGGCAAAGCCAAACAAATAACTACAACATAGAGAAGTTAAGCAAAAGATTTAATCACTACCCCGTGCCTGAAGTTCTTGAACCCACTTTTTGGCTCGCTCCAATGATGCCTACAAGAAGGAAAACAGTTTTGTCACTTTGCTAGGAAAACATCTAAGCCAAAAGAAAGCACTAAGCTGCAGAGCACCGCCGCAGAATGACAACTGTAAAGTTGAAGTCTTCTGATATGGACATAGATCTTTACCAAGGCAGATAAATACAACCATATTTGAACAAATCATATGTCATGTCATACAAACAGTCAGATCAATGCCTCACCTCCGTATACAAGCCTGACACTCAGGTAAATATGAATAGAGAAAAAGAAAAGCTAGATTATAAGGGCAATACGAGTAATTAGCAAGAGGAACCACGAACATCATGCAAAGGCAGTTGAACATAAGAAGGAAAATTGGATCATGCACCATGATTAGAATAATACATCAACAAGAAATTTCAAGTATATCCTGTGGAAAGAAAAAAAAGAGAATAAATCTTCAACAAAGACAGTTGAACATAAGCAAGGACAACAATATAGTATGCACCTAATAGAGATATGCTCAAGACAAGCACACTTGTGACACCACAAGATCATTAAAATGTAATGCTGATATCAAAGAACGGAACAATTGTGAGACTGCCAATGGCAGTTAAGAAGATAGCAAGAGAGACCCACACCAATAGGTGGCAACCCCCGAAACCAGGCTTCATTAAACTGAACATAGATGCTTCCTTTGTTCGGCGGGAGCGAGAGGAGAGGGGAACACACGAGACCAGATCTGTTGACGACAGGGTTGAAGCAGAAAATCTAGTTACTGCAGCTTTCGGTTGCAGAGCATCCACGGATGAGGAAGAGAGTGGGGGCGAAACTCCGAACAGACCAGCCGCATCCAGCGCCTGCAGGGGACACACCCACAGCAACTACGGGACCAGATCTGCTGATGACAGGGTTGAAGCAGAAAATTTAGTTACTGCAGATTTCGGTTGCAGAGCATCCACGGTTGAGGAAGAGAATGGGGGCGAAACTCCGAACAGAGCAGCCGCATCCAGCGCCTGCAGGGGACATACCCACAGCAACGACAATCTGCAGCGGAACATTGAGACCCACTTTGTGAGGCGCGAGCGAGAGGAGAGGGGAGAAGACGAAACCAGATCTGGAGTTAATAGGGACGAAGATGAAACCTCAGTTGCTGTAGATTTCGGTTGCAGCGAAACTCGGGATGAGGAAGAGAGCAGGGGAGACGCGGACAGGGGAGGAGCGGAGAACAGAGCAGTTGTTGCTTGCATCTGCAGGGACTCCCGGGGTAGACTCGTTGAAGGCTTCTCCAAGACTGTTGCAGCAGCTTCGGTAGAGCAAACAGAGGCAAGTGCTCTCATAGAAACCCTAGAATTTCTATCAGATAGAACCGAAGAACTACTGGAAGTACACACAGACAACCTTCTGCTCGTGCGGGCACTTCAGTTCGGCGAAGACTTCAGTTGGGAAGTGGCGCCGCTCATGGACCGGATAAAAGAGAAGCTTCACAGGTTTACGGGCCTCACTTTGGCCCATTGCAGTAGAGAAGCAAATAGGCCCGCGGACTGGGTAGCTAAGGCTCATCGAAAAAATTTTCTCCCAAGAGATTGGGTGACTAATCCCCCAACAGCTTTATTTGACTTGTTATGCGCTGATGTTCTTGATGTATTTTCTCCGAACTTCACTAAGTAAATGGAAAGCTATCGCATTATCGACCAAAAAAAAAAAAAAAACATTATCATCATTGAAGTGAGACTGCCAGTGTGCAAAGTCTTAAGCAATTAGAATTGTTATACTCATTGAGTTTATAAGCCATCACTTCCAGATACACAGCAAGAACAAGAGCACTTTCACAACCAAAACCAAACAATTAATCATAACTCCAACCCAACAAAGGTCAGCCTGGTCTCTAGAGAAGGATAAATTGGTTCGCTCTTTGATAATTCCACAGAGAACTCATTCCATGGGAGCAAAAATTCAACTAAAGAATTTCGTAGTTCAAGCAGCTACTTCACAATTAAAACAATCTCTTGGTTTTCCACACTTCTAATTCCCATCATCTCTCCAGAGAAAGAAAATAACATGGATTGCGAAAAAGCGAAAAAACCCATCGAGATGTTCGATTTCTTCAACCACAAATCTCCTCCGGTCATCATCGATCACTCGCCGCCGGGACCATCAGTGGTCTCTTTGTCATGCCTATGCATAGCGTTACCCAGGGTGTATGATATATACTTTCCTATATAAAGACTATGGTTTGGCTTCTATATTTGTGACATCTTTGGATTAACTCATCCGGGGTATTATCCACTTTGGCTTATCAAGCCTCACAATTTTATCCTTTAGTCACCCATCCTAATGGTGCTCTAGCCTAGACTCACTTAACTTTGGAGTTTCAAAGCAAAACTTGCCGTTACATCAAAAGGCACATTCGTAAGTTAATTTCGATTTCCACTTATATATTCCAAAATCGCTCTCACTTTGTTTGGTGCACATTTCGGCTCATTACTACCTCATTTGTCATTCTATAAGCTTGCCATGAGCTACTCCTTGTCTAGGCCTTCTTTGACCTTGGCCACCAAAATTTTTGGAATATATAAGTGGAAATCGAAATTAAGTCACATTTCTTGGCCAACAAATACCCCTTGCTGCCAAACAAAAATATTTTTTAAAAAGAAATATTGGCCTAAGTCCACTAAGTGTTTTAACACAAGTCCCCAGCGGAGTCGCCAAGCTGTCGCGACCTAAAATTTTTCGCGAGTTCACCACCTAAAGCTAGGTTAATGGATTACTAAGTTTTTAAGCTTAGCTCGGGCTCTCCCAAGCCCATACCAATTCGCGACTTAGGTTTGAATTCTTAACATGCAAATGATTTTTTAATCAGGAGTCGCCACTAATCTATTTTTGGTGGGTCGATTAGAAACCCAAGTAAAGTAATGGGAGATTTACTTACTCCTACGAACCAGAGATTCATGAGTTCGGGGACTTGATTACACCAGATTATCCTAGTGCCCTTTCGGTACCTTTTTATTTCATTTAAAAAAAATGTTTGGCAATTGAATTGGTTTTAATTTAACTTCCTAACATGTGAGGTGATCATACATGTGCGCATACCACCAATTTAACACTCAAGAAAGCAATTAAATAATTCAATACTTATCTCAAAGTAACGAAAGCAAGCATCTGCAGTGTTAAATCAAAATTCACATCAGCAACCTTAGATATGATTTCTAATTAACACGCAATTTCAATTTTTGTTTTTTTTGTTTTCACTTTATTTAATGAAAATCATGACTTATGCAATGCAAGTAATCTAATATGACATGGTAGCATGACTTAAACTATATGACATGAAGAAATGCAATGATTAAATGCAATCTAAATTAATCAAATGATGACAAGTAATGCGATGCAATGACATACTAAAATGACACGCAACATACAATTTAATATGCAGGTCATATGTCAGGCGACATTTATTAAATGACTTAGTCTAATAATGAGGAAGTTCTAATTAAATGAACCTAATAAAAACTAAATGACATGCATTTGATATTTCTGTGCAAAAATGATTTAGCTAGATTAAAATCCTATCTAATTTAACTAAAGATCAAGTCACATTAAATCTTAATTTAAACTAAGATATCATCGTAATCTAACATGCAATTTATCTAATATGCAATGACGTGCAAAGAATATCCTAATATAACATGATATATGTATGATGATTTTTTGTGTTTTTTTTTATTAATTTCGAAATTTAAATTTCCATGTAATTAAAAATGCAACTTAAATTTAACAGAAACTAAAAATTCTAAATGAATGCATTTTTTTAGTTTTTTTGGTTTTTTATATTTTCCGAACTGAAATCCCCATCCTAGATATGCCAGATGACAAAAAAAATATGCCAAAACAAACTGAATCCTAATTCAAATATTTTTTAGATTTTTTAGTGGCTTTTTAAAACAATGCGATTACCAACTAAAAATCAAATCTAAACTAATCAAGGCATCCAATCAAATAAAGGATCAAAATAATCGAAAAAATAACCTGTTGTCTCACAGGTCAAATTAACGATTATCCTAACCCTAATTATCACGACAAAGAGTTCAAAATAACTAAAAATCTGATCCGAATTCTTACGGATCAAATTAATAATTATATTGATTAAGCACTTAAAACACTATTAACAAACCCCAAAAATTAATGTAATTAAAAAAAATGATCCGATATCTTACGGATCAAATTAGTAATTACGATAATTTTAGGGAAGATCATGTGGATAATGCCTACAAAATCCATGAAATAAAGATCACTTAAATTTACACAATAACAACTAAACTTAAAAGAAATAAATAAAATAGAAAAAGAAAATAAAACTACCTAATTTCCCTTTCTTTTCTTTTTTTTGTTTTTCTTCTCTTGCTTTCTTCACCCACGGCTTGCTCGTGGATCTTCAAGGGGAATCGACGAATCGGCTCGGCTGGTCACCGGCTCCGCTGAGGGGCAGCAGATCAGAAGTCTGGTAGGGAAGAAACTCCGGCGAAGGGATTCGGCAAACGAGCGGAGCAGCGGGCAGCAGAGACCCGCGGAGCAAGGGCGCTCGGCGGAGGACTCGGGGGGCACTCCGGCGTCTCGAACCAGCAAATCGTGGGCGAGATCGACGCTCCGGTGCGGTAGATCGGGCTCCGAACGGGTGCGGGGACTGAGCAGAGGACGGTGATGGCGCGGTGCGGTGAACGGCGGTACTCCGGCGCTCCGGCAGACGGGCCTTGCTTCGCGGGTTGCTGGTGTCGCAGCGGGCAGGCGAGGCGGACTTCGGCTACGGGGACGCCGAGGTGGAAGCGCAAGCAGGGACCGACGGTGGGCGCGACGATGGCTGGTGGAGACCTCACGGATGGAAGTTGCAGAGGTGGAGCAGCGGATTTGGGAAGATGATGAACAGTAGGGGTCAAATCACCCTACCTTTTTAGTTTTCTCCTCTCTCTCTCTCACGTTCTGACTTTTTTCCTTTTTTCCTGCAGTTTTTTTCTTTTTCCCCCACACCTCCACGGACGGTTTCCTTTTGGCCTTTTCTTTTCCAACGAAGAGAACCCCCCTTTCAAAACCCTACGTACACACCCTTTTATAGGCCAAGATAAAATGCAATCTTTTGTGAATATTTCATCCGACGAAAAGATTGTCTATAACCTCCTAATCATCAAATTATTTTATTCTCCTTATCTCCAAAATATTTTCTACTAATTTTTAAAGATAAGATCATAGCCCCGATTTTCTTAAATTCTGAAAATCCTCATTTCAAATCTCAATTTTAGAAAATGGGCCTGGGCCAATTTGTACTCTCCATGGGCTTAGTCCGACCTGTTAATTTAAAACTAAAAAAAAAAAAACACCAATTCGACCCATCCGCCACCAGTCCATTAAATAAAATGCAAAATATGCAAACTAAATGTAGCTATGCAATTAATATTTTTTCAGGGATAAAATTAACCCCTAATTTTTATGCAATAAATGACTAAATGGATCGCCAAAATTTAGGTGTCAACAGCTGCCCCTCTTTGAAGGTGAGCTCGAAGAGGTTGCCTTCAAAGACAAATTGAGATCTAAATTTTGACCATGCAAATGCACTGAATGATTTTTTTTGTCGGAAAATGAATTCCATTTTTTAATGCAATTTATATGATGCATGGAAATGCTAATGCAGATGATAAAATACTTACCTGGAATGACTTACCTTCAAAGAGGGTAGAGTGATTCAAGATAGTTGGTGTTACATGTCCAGGACTCGTACCATTCTACGGTCGCCCAGAATAGTAACATGGCTCTGCAAAAAGACTGCTTTCCTAGGACCCATACCATTCTACGGTCGCCTAGTATGACAGTGTTTGGTTGTGTCTAGGACCCGTACCATTCTACGGTCGCCTAAACGGGGATTTACCTTCCAAGACCCGTACCATTCTACGGTCGCTTAAATAGGAAAATAGGTTTTGTCTAGGACCCGTACCATTCTACGGTCGCCTAAAATAGGGAATAGGTGTTATCAAGGACCTGTACCATTCTACGGTCGCCTTGACGGAAAATTGATTTTTCAGGACCCGTACCATTCTACGGTCGCCTGAATGGGGAAATTGCTTTTCCAGGACCTGTACCATTTTACGGTCGCCTGTTAGAGCAATAAATGTTGTTTAGGACCCGTACCATTCTACGGTCGCCTAGACTGAGGTTTTGCTTGGCTAGGACCCGAACCATTCTTCGGTCGCCCAGCCTTGCGACAAAAATCATCCGACCAGGACCCGAACCATTCTTCGGTCGCCTTAATCAGATTGAATCTAGAGAAAAATCTTTGGGGGACAACTCCATCGAGTGTCGATTAAAAGGGGCTCTGGGCTACGAAAGCACGCCAGGTCAATATAAATGGACATCGGGCTACAAAAAGCACACCGAGTCGATAAAGAGGGACTCCGGGCTACGAAAGCACGCCAGGTCAACATAAAGGGACATCGGGCTACAAAAGCACGCCGAGTCAATAAAGGAACACCGGGCTACGAAAGCACGCCGGGTGAATGAAAGGGACTCTGGGCTACGAAAGCACGCCAGGTCAATATAAAGGACACCGGGCTACGAAAGCACACCGGGTCAATGAAAGGGACTCTGGGCTACGAAAGCACGCCAGGTCAATATAAAGGACACCGGGCTACGAAAGCACGCCGGGTCGATAAAGAGGGACTCTGGGCTACAAAAGCACGCCAGGTCAATATAAAGGACACCGGGCTACGAAAGCACGCCGGGTCGATAAAGAGGGACTCTGGGCTACGAAAGCACGCCAGGTCAATATAAGGACACTGGGCTACGAAAGCACGCCAGGTCAATAAAGAGGGACTCTGGGCTACGAAAGCACGCCAGGTCAATATAAGGACACTGGGCTACGAAAGCACACCAGGTCAATAAAGAGGGACTCTAGGCTACGAAAGCACGCCAGGTCAATATAAAGGGACAGCTTGACCAAGTCAAGTGTCGATGCACTTGAGGGAGAATACCTGCACAATGACAAGTATTTTAAAGTATGGTAGAGATATACTTACCTGATGATATCTCTGATTCTTGGGGATATGTCTTTTGGAATTTGGATATCATGTTGAGGTCTTTTACCTCATGGTGGAGGTTTCTTATCTCCTAATATCATGAAACATTCTGAAAGGAACTTGAATTACTTATCAGACACGATTTGTAGCAAAAACTGATATGCATTCGTCAAAGAGATAAGCAATCTAAGCTACTCTAGAATGCACATTTCAAAATTCAATGAGGTTTTCATCAACTCAATCGAGGTTTATGCATAATGACTTTTGCATCACCCAAATTTCCACTAGAGGGAATTATCATTCAAGACAATCTTCACTTATGACATGGATTTCTTAAGAATACTAAATGAGAGACTTTCGGTTAGAAAGGACTTTCACTCACTCTCATTTAGAATGGCTATTTTATGAGAATCACTCAATTTTATCATATCGACATGGGTCCGAGTATTCTCGCAAGCGGTACGATCTTACCAATCTGAGAGGTCTTTAACAAGGACCATAATGTGGCTTGGTCAATGGCTTAACAAAAGGACTCTTTGAGTCAAAGCTATTGAATGAACTGTCTTGGAATCATCTCCAGGTTTACAAGTCAAGAATCCTGCAAAATGAAAAAGAAATAATCTTGCTCGCACTTCTTCGAGCAATGCTTATAAACATATGAACTCTTACGTTAATTCAAATGCCCTAATCTGAAGAGACTTTGTAAGGGACGTAACGTAGGTTGGGTTCATGGGTTGAGAAATGAAAGGATCATTAGGCTCAAAATGTGTGTAAAAGGTGTGAGTTGATGATCATCTTGGCATTGCCACCAGTTTTCTTTTTCACCATCGGGGATTGTCTTGATGAAGTGCCCCATTGATTGTAGAAACTCGACATTTGAGTTTTTTGACTATTGCTCCATTGGGATTCAATTCTTGTAATTGACAGTCACCTATCTTGACTCTTTTTTCTCATCTATGAGCATTGACTTTGCTTTTACCAGGCACACCACTTTTTCGTGCCCCTAGTTTTCATTCATTTTTTTTCACTTCTTTTCATGGGCATTGGCCTTGCTTTTACCGGGCACACTGCTTTTTCATGCCCCTTTGTTCTATTTTGAATTCAATTCTTGCGCATAATGCATGCATCAAGCAGACTACACTTTGAATGACACTTGAACTTTTCAAGACTCTTCATTTGCCTTTTGTCTTGCCCCAGTGTGGGGGATGATCACCAACTGGGTTTAAAGAAATGAAATTGCAGGCTCAAGTGGGCTATGCAAAGGATATAAGTGTATGGGATAAAGAAAGAAATGCTCTTCATCATCCTAAGGCACTTAAATTAACACATGAATTCAATGTAATAGCATGACTTGAAGATTGATGCAAGTGAAAGCAAGAAAATTTCAATTCATTTTCCTCACCTCATGATGCCATTTGATCTCTTAGTTGCCCCGATGTGGGGTGATTCTTGACAGGGGTGATTTGAAAAGAATATCCATAAGTGTATGGGCTCAAAAGGGTTAAGTAATGGATCACCTGTAGTGTTTGGGATAGAGAAATGAATTGCCTCTCATCATTTCGGTTGCCGTACCTCTTGCGAGAAAACTCTTTACCTTATGGATATGTACCTTCCTACACTCATCTCACAAGTGTATGAATATGGGACTGTGTATAGTATAAGGTTTGCCTTTCATCATCCAAACTCGTCTCATTTAGTATGCTCAATCAATTCCACATCATTCATTAAATTAGTCAATCTTGATGTTCTTGGAATTGGTGGATAAAACATGTAAGAGTCATCATGCAAAAACTCAACAACTTTAAGCGTGTCAAATTCAAACAGTTTTCTATATGCAAAATGGTTTTAAACATTCATTCAAGGATTCCTCTACAATGGGAATTGCCTCAGCAGTTGATGTCTTTGGATTGTCCCTATCATTCAAGACTGAAAATCCACTTTTGCCCCTGCATAAGAGAACGTGCATCAGTATGATACTATGCAACATAAAAGTAAATTCAAATTGCACATCCATTTTGGCTCAGGTTAAGACTTTGTCCCAGTCTGGGCACTACCAAAACCTATCATGCCATCAATTTGTCAACTCTTCCACCAGGGAATGATGGTCCTCTTTTACTTGCCCCAAATCTTTTTCATTACAAGTGCGCTCTAAACCTGTTGATCACAAGTCAAGTTTATGATCATTGAAACTTGATACGCTATTCTCAGATGTCCCTTGTCATAAAGTTATAGAATCATGTTCTGAGACAAGAAGCAAATGAGTCAGACAAACAAACAAGTTTAATCTGCTACAAGTTTTGGGAAAATGTTTTTTTTTTGTTCTATTTTACTTTTTTACAATGAAATGCTTTTTTTTGTTTTCGAAAAGGTTTTTGAGAGGAAACATGAGAAAGTCCAGCCCTCAGGATTTCTCCGTGGATGATATTTTCTTTCATGGTTGGATATCGTCATTGGACTGGTTTGGAGTACCTCGTCATGTCCTCAAAATTTGAAATAAAATTGTAATTTCATTGAATCGAATCAAATGAAATACATTATTGGAATGAAAATTGCAAACAAGCCAAACCCTAAAAGCGAAAGCAATAATTGAAATTTCAGAGAGTCCTAAACAAAACTTGAAATCCTAGGAGATAAGAACTTCTTCACTCAGTGACAGCATTTGCGCCTTCATCGTGGTTGGGCTGAGGATTTTTCTGATTACTGCTGAAAGAGAACGCCCTTGTATCCAAGAGGTCTTGGACCTTATGCTTCAAAACATAGCAATCATCAGTAGAGTGACCAATCTCTCCCATGTGATAGTCACACTTCTCTGAGGGATTATATGCAGGATAACGCTCGGGATTTGGTCGCTTCGGTTCAGTGGAGAGTAATCCCTTCTTTTGGAGAACAAGCAAAACTTTGGATAGGGGTCCAGGAAGAGGCGTAAGCTGCCTCCTAACATTACGTCGTTGACCCGAGAATTGATATCCTCCACCTTGTTGCTCAGTAGAAATCTTAATTACTGGAGCGCGAGTGGATGTATCACGATTCAGTTGAGAGTAGGCCATATTAATCTCAGCTTCAGGGTCCCTCTCCTTCTTGGTAGAAAACCTCTTGTTAGATGGCTCAGTAAACCACCCTTCTCTTATCCCCATCTCGATTTGTTCTCCTACAGGAATAAGCTGATTGAAGCTTTCGACGTATGTGCTGGCCATCCGGTTACGAAACTCAGAAGGGAGAGTCTTTACAAACAATTTCATCAGCTCCTTGTTGGTAGGCTCAGGAGTAATTTGAGCCGCCAAGTTTCTCCATCTCACAGCATATTCCTTAAAGGACTCGCTCCTTTTCTTTTCCATTCGCTCCAAGTCTTCTCGGGAAGGTGCAATGTCCATGTTGAATTTGTACTGTTTGAGAAACGCGTCAGCCACTTCGTTCCAGGTGTCAAGCAGGTTCACATTCTTCATCACGTACCAGTTTAGTGCGGGTCCAGTCAAACTCGCATGGAATGATTGGATCATGAGGGGCTCATTTTTTATGTGCTGAGCCATGCGCACGTGATACATTTGCAGATGAGATTTTGGGCAAGATGTGCCATCATACTTTTCAAACTCTGGCATTTTGAACTTGCTTGGCATTTTGACCTTCTCATAGACCGAGAGGTCGAATGGGAGGGAGCTTTGTGACTCTTGCAGCTGTCTCATTTTCTCTTCCAGCTTCGCAACACGCTCATCCTGATCTGTCTTGGGAACACCGTCAAGCTTGGCCTTTCCAACAATGACTGGGTCATCTTCCAGCCCAGGCATGTCGTCATCAATCCTGTTTGCTTGCTTCGGGATAACTACTTCAGGAAGAGCGGGTGCAGTTGTTGGATTTGCTTGGAGGAATTGGAGTTGATCCGTCACAAGTTGTAAAGAGGCGAGTACTTGTTGGAGTTGAGTCTCCACAGCGGACATACGATCACGCATTTCATTTTGGTCGGCCATTTTTGCTTTTGACCGTGTAATGATGGGCGAACGTGGAGGATCCGTTATCACCTAGTTAAAATGGAAATATGTAAGAACGAGGTATATTGAGAAAACCGATCCATGACAACAATATATTTTTTAGTTAAGTCCACAATGAAAAGGATTTCTTAAAAATGGACTAGGAAAATAAAGACATGGGATGCCCCAATAGGGATGAAATTTCCTAAACATGAACTAGGAAAAGCCAAGACATAAATTGAAAACAAATTTCCAATTTTTTTTTATTTTCCAAATGATTCATTATATGTCAATTCATTTCATTTCTAATTAACAAAGGAATTAAATCAACGATTGACCTAGATTGTCATGGACCGACCAAGAGTATGACAAAATAAATTGCATGGTATAGGGATAGAAAACTTACTTTACCAAGAAAAATCAACGCAATCACATAGACATGCACATGAGATGTGAGGCTCGATTTCTGTCTAAATGGCTTAACAAGGTGGAGCTAAGAGGATAATCTGACCGTTGCAGTCTCGCATTAACGTGTCAGGTCCCCCTAACTCCGGCTCAGTCGAATGGAATACCCAATAATCACGCAGTCTCGCGGATATGAATAAACACATTCGACACCATGAAAGAAATTTCGGGGAAGAGAAGGTCAACCTCTACATAGCAGTCTCGCTTTGGAGGAAGTATCCTTCTCAACACCATCCTAGAAATCCTATCGCAGCCCAGGTCCGACCGCAGGTTGTGTGTGCAAAAGTGTAGTGCTAAAGCAATAAAGCATGCACAACAGTTTAAATGCAAACAACACTTCTATAGTTTTAATTCAAACATTCATCCCTAACTCCAACCTGCAAAACAAGGGTTAGCAAAGACTACTCCCCTTATACCTCCTATCTGCAAGAACATTTAACACCTTAGGAATGTTAGGGACATACCTGGGATCCTTGCTGCCAAACAAAAATATTTTTTAAAAAGAAATATTGGCCTAAGTCCACTAAGTGTTTTAACACAAGTCCCCAGCGGAGTCGCCAAGCTGTCGCGACCTAAAATTTTTCGCGGGTTCACCACCTAAAGCTAGGTTAATGGATTACTAAGTTTTTAAGCTTAGCTTGGGCTCTCCCAAGCCCATACCAATTCGCGACTTAGGTTTGAATTCTTAACATGCAAATGATTTTTTACTCAAGAGTCGCCACTAATCTATTTTTGGTGGGTCGATTAGAAACCCAAGTAAAGTAATGGGAGATTTACTTACTCCTACGAACCAGAGATTCATGAGTTCGGGGACTTGATTACACCAGATTATCCTAGTGCCCTTTCGGTACCTTTTATTTCATTTAAAAAAAATGTTTGGCAATTGAATTGGTTTTAATTTAACTTCCTAACATGTGAGGTGATCATACATGTGCGCATACCACCAATTTAACACTCAGGAAAGCAATTAAATAATTCAATACTTATCTCAAAGTAACGAAAGCAAGCATCTGCAGTATTAAATCAGAATTCACATCAGCAACCTTAGATATGATTTCTAATTAACACGCAATTTCAATTTTTGTTTTTTTTGTTTTCACTTTATTTAATGAAAATCATGACTTATGCAATGCAAGTAATCTAATATGACATGGTAGCATGACTTAAACTATATGACATGAAGAAATGCAATGATTAAATGCAATCTAAATTAATCAAATGATGACAAGTAATGCGATGCAATGACATACTAAAATGACACGCAACATACAATTTAATATGCAGGTCATATGTCAGGCGACATTTATTAAATGACTTAGTCTAATAATGAGGAAGTTCTAATTAAATGAACCTAATAAAAACTAAATGACATGCATTTGATATTTCTGTGCAAAAATGATTTAGCTAGATTAAAATCCTATCTAATTTAACTAAAGATCAAGTCACATTAAATCTTAATTTAAACTAAGATATCATCGTAATCTAACATGCAATTTATCTAATATGCAATGACGTGCAAAGAATATCCTAATATAACATGATATATGTATGATGATTTTTTGTGTTTTTTTTTATTAATTTCGAAATTTAAATTTCCATGTAATTAAAAATGCAACTTAAATTTAACAGAAACTAAAAATTCTAAATGAATGCATTTTTTTAGTTTTTTTGGTTTTTTATATTTTCCGAACTGAAATCCCCATCCTAGATATGCCAGATGACAAAAAAAAAATGCCAAAACAAACTGAATCCTAATTCAAATATTTTTTAGATTTTTTAGTGGCTTTTTAAAACAATGCGATTACCAACTAAAAATCAAATCTAAACTAATCAAGGCATCCAATCAAATAAAGGATCAAAATAATCGAAAAAATAACCTGTTGTCTCACAGGTCAAATTAACGATTATCCTAACCCTAATTATCACGACAAAGAGTTCAAAATAACTAAAAATCTGATCCGAATTCTTACGGATCAAATTAATAATTATATTGATTAAGCACTTAAAACACTATTAACAAACCCCAAAAATTAATGTAATTAAAAAAAATGATCCGATATCTTACGGATCAAATTAGTAATTACGATAATTTTAGGGAAGATCATGTGGATAATGCCTACAAAATCCATGAAATAAAGATCACTTAAATTTACACAATAACAACTAAACTTAAAAGAAATAAATAAAATAGAAAAAGAAAATAAAACTACCTAATTTCCCTTTCTTTTCTTTTTTTTGTTTTTCTTCTCTTGCTTTCTTCACCCACGGCTTGCTCGTGGATCTTCAAGGGGAATCGACGAATCGGCTCGGCTGGTCACCGGCTCCGCTGAGGGGCAGCAGATCAGAAGTCTGGTAGGGAAGAAACTCCGGCGAAGGGATTCGGCAAACGAGCGGAGCAGCGGGCAGCAGAGACCCGCGGAGCAAGGGCGCTCGGCGGAGGACTCGGGGGGCACTCCGGCGTCTCGAACCAGCAAATCGTGGGCGAGATCGACGCTCCGGTGCGGTAGATCGGGCTCCGAACGGGTGCGGGGACTGAGCAGAGGACGGTGATGGCGCGGTGCGGTGAACGGCGGTACTCCGGCGCTCCGGCAGACGGGCCTTGCTTCGCGGGTTGCTGGTGTCGCAGCGGGCAGGCGAGGCGGACTTCGGCTACGGGGACGCCGAGGTGGAAGCGCAAGCAGGGACCGACGGTGGGCGTGACGATGGCTGGTGGAGACCTCACGGATGGAAGTTGCAGAGGTGGAGCAGCGGATTTGGGAAGATGATGAACAGTAGGGGTCAAATCACCCTACCTTTTTACTTTTCTCCTCTCTCTCTCTCACGTTCTGACTTTTTTCCTTTTTTCCTGCAGTTTTTTTCTTTTTCCCCCACACCTCCACGGACGGTTTCCTTTTGGCCTTTTCTTTTCCAACGAAGAGAACCCCCCTTTCAAAACCCTACGTACACACCCTTTTATAGGCCAAGATAAAATGCAATCTTTTGTGAATATTTCATCCGACGAAAAGATTGTCTATAACCTCCTAATCATCAAATTTTATTCTCCTTATCTCCAAAATATTTTCTACTAATTTTTAAAGATAAGATCATAGCCCCGATTTTCTTAAATTCTGAAAATCCTCATTTCAAATCTCAATTTTAGAAAATGGGCCTGGGCCAATTTGTACTCTCCATGGGCTTAGTCCGACCTGTTAATTTAAAACTAAAAAAAAAACACCAATTCGACCCATCCGCCACCAGTCCATTAAATAAAATGCAAAATATGCAAACTAAATGTAGCTATGCAATTAATATTTTTTCAGGGATAAAATTAACCCCTAATTTTTATGCAATAAATGACTAAATGGATCGCCAAAATTTAGGTGTCAACATATGACTACGTACTTTTTTCTTTAATCTTTATTTTATGACTATGTACTTAATAATTAGAAAAATAATGGAACTTATATTATCCAGGTCGAAAAGAGAAGATGAGGCTCATGTTTCAAGTGTCTAAATTGGAGGCCGCGGCCCTACTCACTCCCTTTATCTGAATAGGCATGGACCAAAAGTAATTATTTCGTTTCGAAAAATTTAAGACTAAATTGATACAAATATAAAGTATTTGGAATTATTTTAGTACTTTTTCCACTATATTTCTAGTCGCCATATAATTTTCACGGGACGTCAATGAATTGCTCCGCTAGCTTATAATTTAATTTTAGCGGTAAATTTCAAGAGGGAAAATACTTTATTCCCCACCTATTAGAGTAAGTGGTGGGCGGGGCCCTCCACCCGCCCGCATTCCACGGACCTCTATAAAGCGTAAGTTGCTCTGCATATGTACCGGGAAGGCACCTGCAAATTTTCATGTCCAGCCAAAGTCTCTCGCCCAGCAAAGCCGGTCTGCATATGTACCAGGAAGGCATCTCTAAATTTTCATGTCCAGCCAAAGTCTCTCGCCCAGCAAAGCCGGTCTGCATATGTACCAGGAAGGCATCTCTAAATTTTCATGTCCAGCCAAAGTCTCTCGCCCAGCAAAGCCGGGTGAGTTGCAGACATCGTAAGGTGCAGGAGCTGGCCTGGGGGATATAACTGGCCATCCCAACCTCCAAGAGGATCGGCTTGGCTTGAGCTCGGCAAGGCGCGGGTGCCATAGATCTGCCGACAACGCAGAGGCGGGGTTTTCATGCTGTGGAGATCGAGTAGCTCTTTGAGAGTCGTTATCTCCCCATAGCAGCCACGGATCGGGTCCCGCTCGCGGGTGTTTGCTTCATAGACCATGCTCTCCACTGCAGCTGCTCGCTGGTCCAGTGGTAGCTTCTGGGAAAGTTTCTCACCCAATTTATTCAAGTTAAGCTTGTGGCTACATAATTTGATGTTCTGTTGGACGTGTTGCTCTTGCCTGTGTGTATATGTAATATATATAATCCTTTTTCTATTAATTATTCTCTAAATTAATATTGTTATTCAGAAATAATCATAACTGCCCTCCTAATCATTGTTTTCTTGTTTCTCGATGGACTCGTTGCTCTATTTTCATTTACTTTCATAATATTAGACACAAAAATAAAGTAAAGATCATACTTATTTCACTCTTCCTTTGACTTAAATACTCCCTTTTTTTGTGTTTTGATCATATTATTTACGCCAAAGGCGTAAAAAAAAGAAAAAAAAAGAAACGCATTGCTCTTGCTTTTGTGTGTGTATATATAATATATATTTATAATCCTTTTTCTATTAATTTATTCTCTAAACTAATATTCTTAATCAGATATAATCATCGGTGCTCTCTTAATCATTATTTTCTAGTTTCTCCGCTGGACATAAAGTTCAAGATGGTGGATGCATACGTGAAACCGAATAGGAAACTGAATTGTACATGCGTATGTGTAGTAAAATTTTATTTCCTGATACAATAACTCTATAGATTTCTCAAAGAACAAAAGTAAAAAGATAATCTCTGTGGGTTCACAAGACTCTCGAGTTTTAGTTTCTTGAAACTTGCTATTTCCACAATAAAACTGGCTATGCACATTAGCCAATATGTATAAGGAGAAATAGGGATGTTGCGTAGTTGGTATTAAATGTGCTCATTATAATATATGACTTTTCCAAGGATATATAGATTATGTAACAAATATATAATTTTTTCCTGTTATGTATTAATTTGAAAGCTAACAACTTGAGATGTTTATTCATTGAAAAATATCTCCCAATATATTTTTGTTATTGTTAAGAGTAGACATTATGTTTAAGAAAACCTAAACAAACTCAGGTTAAGCATGAAGACAACTCCAAAATTATTGAATCTTGAAAGATGATGCGGATAATTAACAGTAGATGATTGTCATAATTGAAGCACTCGACCCATTAGTTTTTCCCAATACCATTCAAGTTAGGAAGCGAGAAAGATGGGATTAACTTAAGAATAGTGCTAAATATACTAAGACCGATCTACTCATGATGTGTCGTACCCTAAGTGGGCATTTATTCAACACCCAATTGATATTTGCTACGTCATAACAGAGTATCAATTTTATCTTAAGATCTATATCAATTTTATCTTAAGATCTGGCGTTTCTCTCTAGAAAAAATATTTGTCAAAACTTTGTCTCTTGAGAAACAAAATGAAGCCCAAGTTCGCAATGCTTACTCTTAGGGTGTGTTTGGTAACGTTCTATTCAAAAATTATTTCAGGGAACATAATAAAAAAAAAAAACTATTTTTGTGCCGGGGAACAATTTTTTAATAGAAAAACGCGTTTGGTAACTACACAAAATTTTTATTTTTTGTAATAGAAAAAGAACAGAAACACGTTTGGTAAACTTGTATAATTTTTTTGTTTCTTTTAAATTTTTAATATTTTATTTTATTTTATTTTTCCTTTTTTATTTTTTCTCTTCCTTCCTTTTGTCCGGTCGCCGGCTTTGGCAATGGCCGGCGACCAACCAACGAGGGTTGGCAGCCTCACCTTGGCTGGGGGAGCTTGGCCTCACTAGATCTAGGCGAGCTCGAGCTCGCCCAGCTAAGGCGAGGCCAAGCCTCCCCAGGGGCCGGTGACGCTTGGCCTCACCGGGGGCCAACAAAGCTCCGGCGAGGTCGCCAGCCCTCGACGGCCAAAGAAAAAAGAAGAAAAAATAGTAATTCCAATCCCACTTGGCATTTGAAATTGGTTGGGGTTTGAATGAAAATCAAGTTTCGGGTGCCTCTTGTATATATCGTACATCGATTTTCATTCCTCCCAATTTTTAACATCAAAACATGGGAATCAAAATCCTCAATTCACTTATCCGAGTAAGGGTTTGAATAAGATGTATTTGTAATATAAAAGGAATTATAGATTTTAGGTGACAAAACTACCCTACAAATTCAAATCTCTCTAGATTAGCACACAAGAAACCATACTAAAATGACAAAAACCACTAAGAACCCTAAATTATGACAAATGTGACACATTTACCCAAAAAGAAATTATGACATAAAAAATTTTAAACTTGTACCAATACAACATATTTACCCCCAAACTAAAGTGGGATAAATGTGTCGCATCGATACAAATATTGAGTCTTTTGTATAAAAAAAAAAGTTTAAAGTAAATGTATCACATCGATATAAGTTTAAAGTTTTGTTTGTTACAAAAATATTTTGAGTAAATGTATCATACGAGTATAAGTTTAGAGTTTTTTTGTATCAAAAAAGATTTTGGAATAAATATGTCACTATGGGCATAGACCTTGTTTGTGTTTGGTAGTCAAGATCAAATTCGAAATAAGATAAAATTTATCATATTCTATATTTGGTGCATACTCAAGATAGGATAATTGGAGATATAGACCGGATAAAATTATCCCAGTGGGAAGTGGAATAAAGATAAATAAGATTTCTAACATCCATAATAAGAAAATTATTTTTCTTGAATGACAGACTTTTTAAATTAACAAAATTAAGATTATATCTCAATATAAATAATATTTGAATTCTAATATAAGAAATTCAAAATAAAAATAGCAATTTTATTTTTTTAATTTAATCTTATTTATATATATTAGAATTTAAGTATATTTTATAAAATAAGTTCAATTTATAAGTATAAATATATATTTAAATTTATTAGGTTTGTTAGCTATTTTATTATTTTGGTTATATAAGCACAGTCTACTATTTAATAAAATTTTGTTAGAGAACAATGGGAGGGGAAGAAAAAAATAAAAGAGAATGATGGGAGAGGAAGAAAAAATTAAGAGTGCCATGAGAGATAAAAGAGAGGAAAAGCAAATAAAATAAAATAAATAAGAGTGCCATGAGAGATAATTATTTTTCTCAAATGAAAAAATTAAAATTAATAAAATTAAAATTATATCTCAATATAAATAATATTTGAATTCTAATATAAGAAATTCAAAATAAAAAAATCAACAATTTAGTTATTTTAATTTAATCTTATTTTTATTTTCATATATTCGAATTTAATTATGTTTTATAAAATAATTTCAATACAGAAATATATTTATATTTATATTTATATTTATATTTATTATATATTTTAGGTATTTTAGTATTTTGGTTATATTAGTACAATCTACCATTTAATAGAATTTTATTAGAGAATGATGGGAGAGGAAGAAAACATTAAAAAAGAAATTAATAAATGAAAATAAATGAAAATAAAATAAAGTAAGCAAGAGTATCGATAGAGATTTTTACTATCTTTATTTGTAAAATTTTTGGTTTACTTTTATTAATATGTTGTTTATACCAAATAATATACATGATATGTTGTAAATATATCCAATTTTATTACTGTAATCATCAAAAAGTAGATAAGATATATCAAAATCCCTGGATTTCATATCTTATCTTATATATTCATTTCTTGATCGAAAATTCAAAGAGCCCACTTAAATGGATTTAAAAGTTGAAAGCCCAAAATAAATGGATCTAATGGGTTGAACTTTAAAACTAATGTCCAACCCAAGGCTCACACACTATCTTTCCCTCTTTACCCTTGTAAAAATAATTATTTAAAAAATTATGTTTATTTTTTATATTTCTTTTTTCTTTCCATTTTTTTCTATTTCCTTTCATCTTCCTTAGTTGATGGCCTGCACAGTGACGGCTAGCGACTAGCCAAGCGAGGGATGAGCTCGTTGGAGACCAATGAGGTCAACCTTGCCGGATCCAATGAAGCTAGAACCTCGCTCAAGGCTAGCAAGGCTCGACTAATTAGAATTAGGTGAGTTCAAGCTCGCTTGTGGCTAGTTGTCAACCGTTGTCGTGCCTAGTTGCCGACCGTCGTCGTGCTAACAACTGATTGAAGAAAAAGGAAAAACAAAAAATTCTACTTAAAAAAAAGAAAAAGAAAAATAATTTAAATTTTGATTAAAAAAATAAAAATAGAAAAATAATTAAAATTATAAATTCGATTTAAAAAACATTTAAAAGAATGCACGGAGGAACATGTAGTCATTTTTTTTATACCAAACAACAATAATTATTTTCTAATTTATTTTTGGATGTTAAGAAAAAACCAAAAAATATTGTATTTTTCCTAAAAACTACTTCTTGGAAAATATTTTTCAAGAAACAAATAGAGGCTTACTTTAAAAATAATATATATATATATATATATATATATATATATATATATTCTACTAAATTTCTAGGAAAATTTCTTAATAAGAGCTCGAAGTACACTCATTTTCTCAAATAATAGCTTAAAATGAACTTTATTTAAAATAAAAGCTTGAAATGGCCATATCAATATCAAAGAATGATGTAAAGTGGTTATATTTGTTTAAAATAAAGGCCTAGCCTCACCAGCTCACCAATCGACAAAAAATTCCAACCAACTAGAGGCATTTCACAATTTAAATTTAGATTAAATTTATTTTTTGGTCTAAAAATTAAATTTAAAATTAATAATAATAAAAATAGAGGCGAGAGGAGGCTGCTGCCTCACCCTAGTTGGCACATAGGCAAGGGCTAATGACTCTCGCCAACCGAAGATAAGGGCCTATTGGCCCTCGCCAAAGGCAAGAGAGGACAACGATCCTCTCCTAGATTTCGGCAAGGGTTGCCTGCCCTTGCCCCCACTTGGGCGAGGGTCTCATAGATGCTGGCATCCCTCGCCCAATATCCATAGACTTCGTCCAAATCTAGGAGAGGATCATCGCCCTCTCCTGCCTTTTAGTAAAGGCCTCACATCCAGTTAATAAGGGTCACCAGCCCTAGCCTAGATGCCAGCAACCCCACCTACCATCATTATTGCCCAACCGGTGGGAGGGAGCCCTCCCTCCCATCTCTGTTCTTTATTATTATTATTTATTATTATTATTATTATTATTATTATTATTATTATTATTATTATTATTTTGGTTTTTTTATTGAAAGAAATGGAAAAAAAGGAAAAAATTGAAAGACAAAATTGCCCTTATCAAATAGTGAGTTAAGATCTTTTTTTAGATTGATATAATCACTTTAGACCTTTATTTGAAACAAGATTTACTTCAAGCCCTTTATTTGAGAAAATGATAGTACTCAAGGCCTTTATTTAAAATGATGTCTACGTCAAGCTCTTATTTAAGAAAGTGATAGCACTTCAGATCCTTATTTGGAATTTTCTAAAATTTCTATTACATGAAAGTGTTTTAGTAATACCATTTTTAAGAGAAAAAAATATCATGATAAATAAGCTTTCTAAGGTTTAATTAAATGGATCGGGTATATGTTAGGAATTAGTCGTGTCGAGTATGGATCAAGAATTTTGCATTACAACAAATGGATCAAAAAGAAGTTAAATGGGTCGATTTGAATTGGATCATTTATAACCCAATTTGATTGGATCCATCCATTTGATAGGTCTAAGTAGACATAATTTAGGGTTTTTAATGACTTTTTCTCTACTTAAAATAAGGTATTTACTCATTTTATATTGCCTAGTAAAATAGCTGTTAGTTCTTTTCGCTGGACTTTTTTATTAAGACAAAACCGAAAAGCGGGGGCTTGTATCTGAGCAGTACGGATTCCTCAGGGCGGGTTGGTTGTTGTTAAGAGTAGACAATTTAAGATGGAGAATTGATTTTAAAATATATCCCCAAATTTCTTATTTTGTTTTTGTTAAGAGTAGACAAGAAATGATGCGTTAAAACTGCCAGAGGATTTTTTTTTTTGTTATTCAGAAAAAATACTGGTTTTTGGGCATGCTCGTTTGTTGAGCAGCATGATGCTAACTCCTATGGTGCATGTAGGAACAACTATTTTAACTAACCGTTTTAAAACACAAATATTATCCAGCCAATTAGTAGTGAAATACACACTGCTAATTAGGCGATGGTTAAGAAATGTGATATGTATACACTTTTGGACTGGTTAAGCTTTTGAGTGAAAAAATTTGTCTTGCATGGAGCGCGAGATGGATATTGACACTCTAGATATTCTATTTTTTCTTGAAAAATCTAAATAAACCTGGGTTAAGTATAAAGAGATGTACCTCTGGACTCCGGAACGATTGAATCTTGAGTGACGATCTGGATAATTAACATTAGATAATTGTCCTAATTGAAGCACTCAACACATTAGGACCTAATACCATTTTCAGTTAGGAAACTAGAAAGATTGGGATCAACTTAAGAGTCCGTTTGTTTTGTGAAAAATCCACATTTTGAAAAACATTTTCCTAAAAGTGATAACTTGCATTGCTTGCAAAGAATCTATATACGAAAAATATTTACACCGTTTACAAAAAAGTTATTAATAATGACAACTTTTTGTTGCCCAATTATTCTAAGTGATATAATCAATTATTTTTAGGCATATATTTTCCAAATCGATCATTTTTTTATTGAAATAAACGAACTCCTAGAGTAGTGTTAAATATACTAAGACCAATCTATATATGATGTGCCGTACTCTAAGTGGGCATTTATTTGATACCCAATTAATATTTGCTGCTTCACATTGGTATTGTATAAATTTTATCTTAGGGAATCGCACAATTTTAGTACTTAGTAACTCCAATCCAACTTGATTTGAGGCGAATTAGGCAACACTTTGTAGTTCAAGCGCCTACGTCACAACTTCATCTTGTCCGACTGTAGCTGGATCACTTGCAACCTTGTCCGGAACCCGATTGGGTTAAAACAAAAGGGGAGGACGGTGACTAGGACAATATAAGGGGCTCAGATAAAAGAACTCTTTTATCTTAGTGGAAAGAAAGAAGTAACGTCGCTTCTTCCTTTAGTGGGGGTCGGTCAATAAGGGTTTGAACGGGAGAGGACCCACATGCAGGGACGTAAATGGTTCGGTTCAGTTTGGTTTTTTTCGAAAAATAAAACCAAACCGAACCAAAAAGAAAATTTATTGAACCGAACCGAAATCTGATCTGAATCGAAACCGAACTGAACCGAAATCCTAGTTGAGTTCGGTTTTTTTGTTTTTTACTGTTGTGTTTGTTTTTTTTCCCTACATACACCATTTTCTATAATTTTTTATTTTTTAAAATTTATTTTCTAATTATTTTTTAATTATTTTTCTCTCTCTTAAAAAAGAAAAAAGGACTTACAGGTTTCATTATCATTTTGAGAAAAAGCATGATGCAAAAAATTTCATTTTCATAAACAAATTGCTCTTTGTTAAAGGCAAATTCTCAAGACCTCATGGTTTTCCATTAGTAATATTCACTTCCCTGCTCAATAATCTCCCTTTCAAGCATCAAATAGAAAAACTTGATTTTTGCTTAATGTAAAGGTTACACAGAAAACACTATTAACGATTATCACATGCTTGCAACTAAAACAATTCATCTCCACCTCAATGTAGCTCTCAATTCATGAAATGTCATTGCCTCAATTTTGGCCAGGTCATTATTAGGCAACACGACTTCACCAATGCTTGCACCGGAATTTTTCTGCAGGAAAAATGAATGCTAAATGGTCAAGTCCCCAAAACAGGGGTGGAACGATAGGTTCCATTAAAAGACAATACCTTGACATGACTTTTGGTAGAACTAGGAACTGAAGCCACCAATCCTTTCGATTTCTTCCCTTTCTTGTCCTCAGAAGTCGCTACCGACTCAGGTGTCGACGAATTCGACATGTCCCTTTTGGACACCATTTCGCTCGCTCCGAGCAAGATGATAGAACGACCAACCCAAAATCTCGAAGCAGCCACGAAGCTACAACACGCGAAAAAGTCAGCAACTTTTTAAGGAACCAAAGCAAGGCTTAGCATCACAGAGCGAAACCCAGGATTCAAAACTGCCGTCGCATTGTCGCTTAGCGGTCAACTTTTGCTAAAGGACCGATCGAAGTGAAAAGGGTAGTCATATGGAAAGAAAGGCTATAAAATTCATGTTGGGTTCACGCAAAAATGAGAGGTGCTCGGACGAACCTCTAAGAAGGGGTGGCCAACTCTGAGAGAGAGAGAGAGAGAGAGAGAGAGAGAGAGAGAGAGAGAGAGAGAGAGAGAGAGAGGCAGTACGGTGTTGCTGAGCAAGGAAGAAGTGACGTAGCATGAGGGCATACTCGAGACCTCACCGAACCATGAGGGAAGAACCGCCAAAAGCGTGGAGGTCGTGGGAGAGGTGAGCGAAATCGACCGTCGGGAGAGAGCGCGAATTAGGAAGAAATGTGCCGAGAGAATGGAGCCCTGAGTGGATAGAGAAAGCCCGTCGTCGAGAGGGAGTGACAGTCGTCGGAGGAATTGCTAGACCAAAAGGAGTGTCGGAGGTGGAAGAGAGAGCAAAGAGGAGAGAGCAAAGAGGAGAGAGAAATAGAGGAGATAGAATGCCCTGCCCATGATTATTTTACCTGTAGAAATTCTGCAGGCCAGAAGAGAGAGAAGATTATTTTACATGCAAAAATTCCATCTTGGCGAGTCGACCTCATAGTGCCTCGTCGGTCCACGTGGCGCTCCATGATTGGTCCGAGATCACACTGACATGGCGCTTCCAAACCATCCAATATTGGGTCACTATCTAGGCACCCCTAAAAGAGAAGGGTCCCACGCTGATAGCAACGAGTTGACTCACCCTGGATTAGAATCAGAATCCAGGGTGAGTCAACTCGATTCTGATCTGATCGAGTTGAACTCACCCTGGATTAATCCAGGGTGAGTCAACTCGTTGCTATCAGCGTGCTTTTGTGGTTCTTCATATGCTCACCCATAAACAAACATGTTCATCACCACCCTCCCAAACCACACTCTCCATATACCGCTTCGTTTGTGCAGAGAGGAAGATGCCATTAGACGTCTCCACGGAGCTGGTGCTCTACAGAGACCCGTGGGAGATCAAGAAGCAGCTAACGGAAAGCGACGTCAACGGCTCGTCGCGGCTCCTGCTTCCACTGGACTGCCTGAACGCCCATGTGTTCCCCAAGATGGGCGAGGAGATGGTGAGGCGGATCAGGAGCGGTGATGACGAGAAGGTCCTCGTGCTGGACATGGACACAGAACGCG
>JAOPUP010000984.1:0-17800 GCA_026873135.1 Eucalyptus urophylla | reverse complement strand
CGGCACAGAAAATTCCCTTGTTTTCCATAAAAAAATTCCTTTTCGGTATTTTCACTATCGACCTTGGGTGGGAGAAACAGCATGGATAAGTGGACTCCAAAAGTATTATTTCGGTTACATTCACTATTTAGGAGATCGCGAGACCCTAAGTCGGTTAATTTGGGAAAGCGAGGAAATTAAACATGAGAAAAATTCCCTTGTTTCCATAAAAATTCCTTTCGGTATTTTCACTATCGACAGGTGGGAGAAAGCGGCATGGATAAGTGGACTCAAAAGTATTATTTCGGTTAGATTTATTATTTAGGAGATCGCGATACCTAAAAGTCACTTGAGGAATTGGGGGAAGCGGAGAAGTCGCGAGAAAAATTCCCTTGTTTTCCATAAAAAAATTCTTTTCGGTATTACCATTATCGACGGGTGAGAGAAATAGCGTGGATAGAGTGGACCCAAAGTATTATTTGGAAAAGATTTACTATTTAGGAGATGGCGAGACCTAAAGTCGAGTTGAATTCGAAACGAGAGAGTCGTACCGAAGAATTCCTTGTTTCATAAAAAATTCCTTTTCGGCATTTTCACTATCGACCTTGGGTGGGAGAAACGGCATGGATAAGTGGACTCAAAAAGTATTATTTCGGTTAGATTTATTATTTAGGAGATCGTGATACCCTCAAAGTCACTTGAATTCAGGAAACGGAGAGTCAGCACAGAAAATTCCCTTGTTTTCCATAAAAAAATTCCTTTTCGGTATTTTCACTATCAACCTTGGGTGGGAGAAACAGCATGGATAAGTGGACTCCAAAAGTATTATTTCGGTTAGATTTACTATTTAGGAGATCGCGAGACCCTAAAAGTCAGTTGAATTCAGGAAACAGAGAGTCGGCATAGAAAATTCCGTTGTTTTCCATAAAAAAATTCCTTTTCGGTATTTTCACTATCGACCTTGGGTGGGAGAAACGGCATGGATAAGTGGACTCAAAAGTATTATTTCGGTTAGACTTACTATATAGGAGATCGTGATGATACCCACAAAGTCACTTGAATTCAGAAACGGAGAGTCGGCTAGAAAATTCCCTTGTTTTCCAAAAAAAAATTCCTTTTCGGTATTTTCACTATCGACCTTGGGTGGGAGAAACAGCATGGATAAGTGGACTCCAAAAGTATTATTTCGGTTAGATTTACTATTTACGAGATCGCGAGACCCTAAAAGTCAGTTGAATTCAGGAAACAGAGAGTCGGCACAGAAAATTCCCTTGTTTTCCATAAAAAAATTCATTTTCGGTATTTTCACTGTCGACCTTGGGTGGGAGAAACGGCATGGATAAGTGGACTCAAAAGTATTATTTCGGTTAGACTTACTATATAGGAGATCGTGATACCCTAAAAGTCAGTTGAATTCAGGAAACGGAGAGTCGGCATAGAAAATTCCCTTGTTTTCCACAAAAAAATTCCTTTTCGGTATTTTCACTATCGACCTTGGGTGGGAGAAACAGCATGGATAAGTGGACTCCAAAAGTATTATTTCGGTTAGATTTACTATTTAGGAGATCGCGAGACCTTAAAAGTCAGTTGAATTCAGGAAACAGAGAGTCGGCACAGAAAATTCCCTTGTTTTCCATAAAAAAATTCCTTTTCGGTATTTTCACTATCGACCTTGGGTGGGAGAAACGGCATGGATAAGTGGACTCAAAAAGGTTTATTTTGTTTAGATTTATTTTTTATGAGACCGCGGTACCCTAAAAGTCAGTTAAAGTCAGGAAACGGAGAGTCGGCACAGAAAATTCCCTTGTTTTCCGTAAAAAAATTCCTTTTCGGTATTTTCACTATCGACCTTGGGTGGGAGAAACGGCATGTGTAAGTGGACTCAAAAGTATTATTTTGGTTAGATTTATTATTTAGGAGATCGCAAAACCTGAAAAGTCAGTCGAATTCAAGAAACGGAGAGTCGACACAGAAAATTCCCTTGTTTTCCAAAAAAAAATTCCTTTTCGGTATTTTCACTATCGCCCTTGGGTGGGAGAAACCGGCATGTATAGGTGGACTCAAAAGTATTATTTTGGATTGGTTATTATTTGGAGATGGCGATACCTAAAAGTCACTTGAATTAAGAAACGGAGAGTCGGCGGAAAATTCCTTGTTTTCCATAAAAAAATTCCCTTTTCGGTATTTCCTTTATCGACCTTGGGAGGAAACGGCATGAATATGTGGACACCAAAAGCATTATTTCGGTCATATTTTGATATTTTGGAATCCGCGATACCACGAAAGTAAGGTGAATTAAAACAGAGACATGGCACAGAAAATTCCCTGCTGTTCCATAAACAATTCATTTTCGGCATTTTCACTATCGACCATGGGTGGGAGAAACGACACGGATAAGTGGACTCCAAAAGTATTATTTCGGTTAGATTTACTGTAAAGGAGATCGCGATACCCTAAAAGTCAGTTGAATTTCGGAAACGGAGAGTCGGCATAGAAAATTCCCTTGTTTCCACAAAAAAATTCCTTTTCGGTATTTTCACTATCGACCTTGGGTGGGAGAAACAGCATGGATAAGTGGACTCCAAAAGTATTATTTCGGTTAGATTTACTATTTAGGAGATCGCGAGACCTTAAAAGTCAGTTGAATTCAGGAAACAGAGAGTCGGCACAGAAAATTCCCTTGTTTTCCATAAAAAAATTCCTTTTCGGTATTTTCACTATCGACCTTGGGTGGGAGAAACGGCTTGTATAGGTGGACTCAAAAAGTATTATTTTGGTTAGATTTATTATTTAGAAGATCGCGATACCCTAAAAGTCACTTGAATTCGGGAAACGGAGAGTCGGCACAGAAAATTCCCTTGTTTTCCGTAAAAAAAATTCCTTTTCGGTATTTTCACTATCGACCTTGGGTGGGAGAAACGGCATGTATAGGTGGACTCAAAAAGTATTATTTTGGTTAGATTTATTATTTAGGAGATCGCGATACCCTAAAAGTCACTTGAATTAAGGAAACGGAGAGTCGGCACAGAAAATTCCCTTGTTTTCCATAAAAAAATTCCTTTTCGGTATTTTCACTGTCGACCTTGGGAGGGGGGAACGGCATGGATATGTGGACACCAAAAGCATTATTTCGGTCATATTTGATATTTTGGAGATCTCGATACCCTGAAAGTCGGCTGAATTCTGGAAACAGAGACATGGCACAGAAAATTCCCTGCTGCTCCATAAACAATTCATTTTCGGCATTTTCACTATCGACCATGGGTGGGAGAAACGACACGGATAAGTGGACTCCAAAAGTATTATTTCGGTTAGATTTACTATAAAGGAGATCGCGATACCCTAAAAGTCAGTTGAATTCAGGAAACGGAGAGTCGGCATAGAAAATTCTTTTGTTTTCCACAAAAAAATTCCTTTTCGGTATTTTCACTATCGACCTTGGGTGGGAGAAACCGCATGGATAAGTGGACTCAAAAAGTATTATTTCGGTTAGATTTACTCTTTAGGAGATCGCGAGACCCTAAAAGTCAGTTGAATTCAGGAAACAGAGAGTCGGCACAGAAAATTCCCTTGTTTTCCATAAAAAAATTCCTTTTCGGTATTTTCACTATCGACCTTGGGTGGGAGAAACGGCATGGATAAGTGGACTCAAAAAGTATTATTTCGGTTAGATTTATTATTTAGGAGATCGCGATACCCTAAAAGTCACTTGAATTCGGGAAACGGAGAGTCGGCATAGAAAATTCCCTTGTTTTCCATAAAAAAATTCCTTTTCGGTATTTTCACTGTCGACCTTGGGAGGGGGGAACGGCATGGATATGTGGACACCAAAAGCATTATTTCGGTCATATTTGATATTTTGGAGATCACGATACCCTGAAAATCGGCTGAATTCTGGAAACAGAGACATGGCACAGAAAATTCCCTGCTGTTCCATAAACAATTCATTTTCGGCATTTTCACTATCGACCATGGGTGGGAGAAACAACAAGGATAAGTGGACTCCAAAAGTATTATTTCGGTTAGATTTACTATAAAGGAGATCGCGATACCCTAAAAGTCAGTTGAATTCAGGAAACGGAGAGTGGGCATAGAAAATTCCCCTGTTTTCTACAAAAAAATTCCTTTTCGGTATTTTCACTATCGACCTTGGGTGGGAGAAACAGCATGGATAAGTGGACTCCAAAAGTATTATTTCGGTTAGATTTACTATTTAGGAGATCGCGAGACCTTAAAAGTCAATTGAATTCAGGAAACAGAGAGTCGGCACAGAAAATTCCCTTGTTTTCCATAAAAAAATTCCTTTTCGGTATTTTCACTATCGACCTTGGGTGGGAGAAACGGCATGGATAAGTGGACTCAAAAAGTATGATTTCGGTTAGATTTATTATTTAGGAGATCGCGATACCCTAAAAGTCACTTCTTGAATTCAGGAACGGAGAGTTTCCGCATTAAAAATTCCCTTGTTTTCCATAAAAAATTCCTTTTCGGTATTTTCACTATCGACCTTGGGTGGGAGAAACGGCATGGATAAGTGGACTCCAGAAGTATTATTTCGGTTAGATTTATTATTTAGGAGATCGTGATACCCTAAAAGTCAATTGAATTCAGGAAACGGGGAGTCGGCACAGAAAATTCACTTGTTTTCCATAAAAAAATTCCTTTTTGGTATTTTCACTATCGACGTTGGTTGGGAGAAACGGCATGGATAAGTGGACACCAAAAGCATTGTTTGGTCATATTTGATATTTGAGATCACGATACCCTAAAGCTCCGCTGAATTCTCGAAAACAGCACATGGCACAGAAAATTCCCTGCTGTTCCTTAAACAATTCATTTTCGGCATTTTCACTATCGACCATGGGTGGGAGAAACGACAAGGATAAGTGGACTCCAAAAGTATTATTTCGGTTAGATTTACTATAAAGGAGATCGTGATACCCTAAAAGCCAGTTGAATTCAGGAAACGGAGAGTCGGCATAGAAAATTCCCCTGTTTTCCACAAAAAAATTCCTTTTCGGTATTTTCACTATCGACCTTGGGTGGGAGAAACAGCATGGATAAGTGGACTCCAAAAGTATTATTTCGGTTAGATTTCCTATTTAGGAGATCGCGAGACCCTAAAAGTCAGTTGAATTCAGGAAACAGAGAGTCGGCACAGAAAATTCCCTTGTTTTCCATAAAAAAATTCCTTTTCGGTATTTTCACTATCGACCTTGGGTGGGAGAAACGGCATGGATAGGTGGACTCAAAAAGTATTATTTTGGTTAGATTTATTATTTAGGAGATCGCGATACCCTAAAAGTCACTTGAATTAAGGAAACTGAGAGTCGGCACAGAAAATTCCCTTGTTTTCCATAAAAAAATTCCTTTTCGGTATTTTCACTGTCGACCTTGGGAGGGGGGAACGGCATGGATATGTGGACACCAAAAGCATTATTTCGGTCATATTTGATATTTTGGAGATCACGATACCCTGAAAGTCGGCTAAATTCTGGAAACAGAGACATGGCACAGAAAATTCCCTGCTGTTCCATAAACAATTCATTTTCGGCATTTTCACTATCGACCATGGGTGGGAGAAACGACAAGGATAAGTGGACTCCAAAAGTATTATTTCGGTTAGATTTACTATAAAGGAGATCGCGATACCCTAAAAGTCTGTTGAATTCAGGAAACGGAGAGTCGGCATAGAAAATTCCCTTGTTTTCCACAAAAAAATTCCGTTTCGGTATTTTCACTATCGACCTTGGGTGAGAGAAACAGCATGGATAAGTGGACTCCAAAAGTATTATTTCGGTTAGATTTACTATTTAGGAGATCGCGATACCCTAAAAGTCACTTGAATTCAGGAAACAGAGAGTCGGCACAGAAAATTCCCTTGTTTTCCATAAAAAAATTCCTTTTCGGTATTTTCACTGTCGACCTTGGGAGGGGGGAACGGCATGGATATGTGGACTCAAAAAGTTATTATTTCGGTTAGATTTATTATTTAGAGATCGCGATACCCTAAAAGTCACTTGAATCGTGAAACTAGAGAGTCGGCATTAAAATTCCTTGTTTTCCGTAAAAATTCCTTCGTATTTTCACTATCGACCTTGGTGGGAGAAACGGCATATAATAGGTGGACTCAAAAAGTATTATTTTGGTTAGATTTATTATTTAGAGATCGCGATACCCTAAAAGCCTACTTCTGAATTCAGGAAACGGAGAGTCGGCACAAACAATTCCCTTGTTTTCCGTAAAAAAATTCCTTTTCGGTATTTTCACTATCGACCTTGGGTGGGAGAAACGGCATGTATAGGTGGACTCAAAAAGTATTATTTTGGTTAGATTTATTATTTAGGAGATCGCGATACCCTAAAAGTCACTTGAATTCAGGAAACGGAGAGTCGGCACAGAAAATTCCCTTGTTTTCCATAAAAAAATTCCTTTTCGGTATTTTCACTGTCGACCTTGGGAGGGGGGAACGGCATGGATATGTGGACACCAAAAGCATTATTTCGGTCATATTTGATATTTTGGAGATCACGATACCCTGAAAGTCGGCTGAATTCTGGAAACAGAGACATGGCACAGAAAATTCCCTGCTGTTCCATAAACAATTCATTTTCGGCATTTTCACTATCGACCATGGGTGGGAGAAACGACACGGATAAGTGGACTCCAAAAGTATTATTTTGGTTAGATTTACTATAAAGGAGATCGCGATACCCTAAAAGTCAGTTGAATTCAGGAAACGGAGAGTCGGCATAGAAAATTCCCTTGTTTTCCACAAAAAAATTCCTTTTCGGTATTTTCACTATTGACCTTGGGTGGGAGAAACGGCATGGATAAGTGGACTCCAAAAGTATTATTTCGGTTAGATTTGCTATTTAGGAGATCGCGAGACCCTAAAAGTCAGTTGAATTCAGGAAACAGAGAGTCGGCACAGAAAATTCCCTTGTTTTCCATAAAAAAATTCCTTTTCGGTATTTTCACTATCGACCTTGGGTGGGAGAAACATCATGGATAAGTGGACTCAAAAAGTATTATTTCGGTTAGATTTATTATTTAGGAGATCACGATACCCTAAAAGTCACTTGAATTCAGGAAACGGAGAGTCGGCACAGAAAATTCCCTTGTTTTCCGTAAAAAAAATTCCTTTTCGGTATTTTCACTATCGACCTTGGGTGGGAGAAACGGCATGTATAGGTGGACTCAAAAGTATTATTTGGTTAGATTTATTATTTAGGAGATCGCGATACCCTAAAAGTCACTTGAATTTAGGAAACGAAGAGTCGGCACAGAAAATTCCCTTGTTTTCCATAAAAAAATTCCTTTTCGGTATTTTCACTGTCGACCTTGGGAGGGGGGAACGGCATGGATATGTGGACACCAAAGGCATTATTTCGGTCATATTTGATATTTTGGAGATCACGATACCCTGAAAGTTGGCTGAATTCTGGAAACAGAGACACGGCACAGAAAATTCCCTGCCGTTCCATAAACAATTCATTTTCGGCATTTTCACTATCGACCATGGGTGGGAGAAACGACACGGATAAGTGGACTCCAAAAGTATTATTTCGGTTAGATTTACTATATAGGAGATCGCGATACCCAAAAAGTCAGTTGAATTCAGGAAACGGAGTCGGTGCATAGAAAATTCTTGTTTCTCTCACAAAAAATTGCTTTTCGGCATTTCACTATCGACCTTGGGTGGGAGAAACAAGATGGATAAGTGGACTCAAAGTTTGATTTCATGAGATTTACTATTTTAGGAGATCGCAGACCCTAAAAGTTAGTTGAATTCCTGAAACAGAGAGTCAAGTACGTAAAATTCCTTTGTTTTCCAAAAAAATTCTTCGCATTTTCACTATCGGACTGGGGTGGGAGAAACTACATGATAAGGACTCAAAAAGCGTTATTCTCAAGTTAGATTTATTATTTAGAGATCGCGATACCCTAAAAGTCACTTGAATTGGAGGGAAAACGGAGAGTCGGCATGCTTAAAATTCCCATTTTCCGTAAAAAATTCCTTTTCGGTATTTTCTACCATCGACTCTGGGTGGGAGAAACTAGATGTATAGGTGGACTCAAAAAGTATTATTTTGTTAGATTTATTATTTAGGAGATCGCGATACCCTGGGTGTCACTTGAATTCAGAAATGAGAGTTTCATATTTAAAATTCCCTTGTTTTCCTCTCCAAAAAAATCTTTCATTTTCACCATTTAATTCGGGAGGGGGGAACGGCATGGATATGTGGACACCAAAGGCATTATTTCGGTCATATTTGATATTTTGGAGATCACGATACCCTGAAAGTTGGCTGAATTCTGGAAACAGAGACACGGCACAGAAAATTCCCTGCCGTTCCATAAACAATTCATTTTCGGCATTTTCACTATCGACCATGGGTGGGAGAAACGACACGGATAAGTGGACTCCAAAAGTATTATTTCGGTTAGATTTACTATATAGGAGATCGCGATACCCAAAAAGTCAGTTGAATTCAGGAAACGGAGAGTCGGCATAGAAAATTCCCTTGTTTTCCACAAAAAAATTGCTTTTCGGTATTTTCACTATCGACCTTGGGTGGGAGAAACAGCATGGATAAGTGGACTCCAAAAGTATTATTTCGGTTAGATTTACTATTTAGGAGATTGCGAGACCCTAAAAGTCAGTTGAATTCAGGAAACAGAGAGTCGGCACAGAAAATTCCCTTGTTTTCGAAAAAAAAATTCCTTTTCTGTATTTTCACTATCGACCTTGGGTGGGAGAAACGGCATGGATAAGTGGACTCAAAAAGTATTATTTCGGTTAGATTTATTATTTAGGAGATCCCGATACCCTAAAAGTCACTTGAATTCAGGAAACGGAGAGTCGGCACAGAAAATTCCCTTGTTTTCCGTAAAAAAAATTCCTTTTCGGTATTTTCACTATCGACCTTGGGTGGGAGAAAACGGCATGTATAGGTGGACTCAAAAAGTATTATTTTGGTTAGATTTATTATTTAGGAGATCGCGATACCCTAAAAAAGTCACTTGAATTCAGGAACGGAGAGTCGTACGTAGGTCTTGTTTTCCCATGTAAAAAATTCCTTTTCGGTATTTTCACCGCTGACTGGGGAGGGGGAACGGCATGATATCCTGACACCAAAAGCATTATTTCCTGGTCATATTTGATATTTTGGAGATCCCGATAATTTCTAAAGTCGGCCAATTTCGGAAATGGTAGACATGGCACGCAGAAATTTCATTGCCCATAATAATTCATTTTCATTTTCACTATCACCATGGAGAAACGACACGGATAAGTGGACTCCAAAAGTATTATTTCGGTTAGATTTACTATATAGGAGATCGCGATACCCGAAAAGTCAGTTGAATTCAGGAAACGGAGAGTCGGCATAGAAAATTCCCTTGTTTTCCACAAAAAAATTCCTTTTCGGTATTTTCACTATCGACCTTGGGTGGGAGAAACAGCATGGACAAGTGGACTCCAAAAGTATTATTTCGGTTAGATTTACTATTTAGGAGATCGCGAGACCCTAAAAGTCAGTTGAATTCAGGAAACAGAGAGTCGGCACAGAAAATTCCCTTGATTTCCAAAAAAAATTCCTTTTCGGTATTTTCACTATCGACCTTGGGTGGGAGAAACGGCATGGATAAGTGGACTCAAAAAGTATTATTTCGGTTAGATTTATTATTTAGGAGATCGCGATACCCTAAAAGTCACTGGAATTCAGGAAACGGAGAGTCGGCAGAGAAAATTCCCTTGTTTTCGATAAAAAAATTCCTTTTCGGTATTTTCACTGTCGACCTTGGGAGGGGGGAACGGCATGGATATCTGGACACCAAAAGCATTATTTCGGTCATATTTGATATTTTGGAGATCCCAATACCTTGAAAGTCGGCTGAATTCTGGAAACAGAGACATGGCACAGAAAATTCCCTCCTGTTCCATAAACAATTCATTTTCGGCATTTTCACTATCGACCATGGGTGGGAGAAAGGACACGGATAAGTGGACTCCAAAAGTATTATTTCGGTTAGATTTACTATATAGGAGATCGCGATACCCTAAAAGTCAGTTGAATTCAGGAAACGGAGAGTCGGCATAGAAAATTCCCTTGTTTTCCACAAAAAAATTGCTTTTCGGTATTTTCACTATCGACCTTGGGTGGGAGAAACAGCATGGATAAGTGGACTCCAAAAGTTTTATTTCAGTTAGATTTACTATTTAGGAGATCGCGAGACCCTAAAAGTCAGTTGAATTCAGGAAACAGAGAGTCGGCACAGAAAATTCCCTTGTTTTCCAAAAAAAAAATTCCTTTTCGGTATTTTCACTATCGACCTTGGGTGGGAGAAACGGCATGGATAAGTGGACTCAAAAAGTATTATTTCGGTTAGATTTATTATTTAGGAGATCACGATACCCTAAAAGTCACTTGAATTCAGGAAACGGAGAGTCGGCACAGAAAATTCCCTTGTTTTCCGTAAAAAAAATTCCTTTTCGGTATTTTCGGTATTATTTTCTTTATCGACCTTGGGAGGGGAACAGTGGATATCACGGACACAAGCATTATTTCGGTCATATTTGATATTTTGGAGATCCCAATACCTTGAAAAGTCAGGTGAATTAAGGCAGACATGGCTTGCAGAAGAATTCCTCTGTTCCGCAAACAGTTCATTTGGCATTTCTACTCCGACATGGGTAGGAGAAAGGACACGGATAAGTGGACTCCAAAAGTATTCCCCAAGTTGATTTTTCTTAGGAGATGGCGTACCTAAAAAGTCGGTTGAATTACGGAAACGGAGAGTCGACGCAAATTGCCACTCCACAAGAAATTGCTTTGACATTTTCACTCTCGACCTTGGGTGGGAGAAACAGCATGGATAAGTGGACTCCAAAAGTATTATTTCAGTTAGATTTACTATTTAGGGAGATCGCGAGACCCTAAAAGTCAGTTGAATTCAGGAAACAGAGAGTCGGCACAGAAAATTCCCTTGTTTTCCATAAAAAAATTCCTTTTCGGTATTTTCACTGTCGACCTTGGGTGGGAGAAACGGCATGGATAAGTGGACTCAAAAAGTATTATTTCGGTTAGATTTACTATATAGGAGATCGTGATACCCTAAAAGTCAGTTGAATTCAGGAAACGGAGAGTCGGCATAGAAAATTCCCTTGTTTTCCACAAAAAAATTCCTTTTCGGTATTTCTTTGTGACTTAGGGAGGGGAACGGCATGGATATCACGGACACCAAAAGCATTGGCCCGGTCATATTTGATATTTTGGAATCGATACCTTGAAAATCGGCTGAATTAAAACGAGAGACATGGCACAGAAAATTCCTCTGTTCCATAAACAATTCATTTGACATTTCACTACTCGACCATGGGTGGGAGAAACGACACGGATAAGTGGACTCCAAAAGTATTATTTCGGTTAGATTTACTATATAGGAGATGGCGATACCCTAAAAGTCAGTTGAATTCTGGAAACGGAGAGTCGGCATAGAAATTCCCTTGTTTTCCACAAAAAAATTGCTTTTCGGTATTTTCACTATCGACCTTGGGTGGGAGAAACAGCATGGATAAGTGGACTCCAAAAGTATTATTTCGGTTAGATTTACTATTTAGGAGATTGCGAGACCCTAAAAGTCAGTTGAATTCAGGAAACAGAGAGTCGGCACAGAAAATTCCCTTGTTTTCGAAAAAAAAATTCCTTTTCTGTATTTTCACTATCGACCTTGGGTGGGAGAAACGGCATGGATAAGTGGACTCAAAAAGTATTATTTCGGTTAGATTTATTATTTAGGAGATCCCGATACCCTAAAAGTCACTTGAATTCAGGAAACGGAGAGTCGGCACAGAAAATTCCCTTGTTTTCCGTAAAAAAATTTCCTTTTCGGTATTTTCACTATCGACCTTGGGTGGGAGAAACGGCATGTATAGGTGGACTCAAAAAGTATTATTTTGGTTAGATTTATTATTTAGGAGATCGCGATACCCTAAAAGTCACTTGAATTCAGGAAACGGAGAGTCGGCACAGAAAATTCCCTTGTTTTCCATAAAAAAATTCCTTTTCGGTATTTTCACTGTCGACCTTGGGAGGGGGGAACGGCATGGAAATGTGGACACCAAAAGCATTATTTCGGTCATATTTGATATTTTGGAGATCCCGATACCCTGAAAGTCAGCTGAATTCTGGAAACAGAGACATGGCACAGAAAATTCCCTACTGTTCCATAAACAAATCATTTTCGGCATTTTCACTATCGACCATGACCATGGGGGGGAGAAACGACACGGATAAGTGGACTCCAAAAGTACTATTTCGGTTAGATTTACTATATAGGAGATCGCGATACCCTAAAAGTCAGTTGAATTCAGGAAACGGAGAGTCGGCATAGAAAATTCCCTTGTTTTCCACAAAAAAATTCCTTTTCGGTATTTTCACTATCGACCTTGGGTGGGAGAAACAGCTTGGATAAGTTGACTCCAAAAGTATTATTTCGGTTAGATTTACTATTTACGAGATCGCGAGACCCTAAAAGTCAGTTGAATTCAGGAAACAGAGAGTCGGCACAGAAAATTCCCTTGTTTTCCGTAAAAAAAATTCCTTTTCGGTATTTTCACTATCGACCTTGGGTGGGAGAAACGGCATGTATAGGTGGACTCAAAAATTATTATTTTGGTTAGATTTATTATTTAGGAGATCGCGATACCCTAAAAGTCACTTGAATTCAGGAAACGGAGAGTCGGCACAGAAAATTCCCTTGTTTTCCATAAAAAAATTCATTTTCGGTATTTTCACTGTCGACCTTGGGAGGGGGGAACGGCATGGATATTTTGACACCAAAAGCATTATTTCGGTCATATTTGATATTTTGGAGATCACGATACCACACGAAGAGTGGCTGAATTACGGGAAAGCGAGAGACATGGCACGAGAAAATTCCCTGTGTTCCATAAACAATTCATTACCGGCATTTTCACTATCGACCATGGGTGGGGAGAAGCGACACGAGATAAGTGGACTCAAAGTATTATTTCGGTTAGATTTACTATGGAGATCGCGATACCTAAAAGTCAGTTGAATTCAGGAAACTGTGAGTCGGCACAGAAAATTCTCTTGTTTTCCACAAAAAATTCCTTTTCGGTATTTTCACTATCGACCTTGGGTGGGAGAAACAGCATGGATAAGTGGACTCCAAAAGTATTATTTCGGTTAGATTTACTATTTAGGAGATTGCGAGACCCTAAAAGTCAGTTGAATTCAGGAAACAGAGAGTCGGCACAGAAAATTCCCTTGTTTTCGAAAAAATAATTCCTTTTCTGTATTTTCACTATCGACCTTGGGTGGGAGAAACGGCATGGATAAGTGGACTCAAAAAGTATTATTTCGGTTAGATTTATTATTTAGGAGATCCCGATACCCTAAAAGTCACTTGAATTCAGGAAACGGAGAGTCGGCACAGAAAATTCCCTTGTTTTCCGTAAAAAAAATTCCTTTTCGGTATTTTCACTATCGACCTTGGGTGGGAGAAACGGCTTGTATAGGTGGACTCAAAAAGTATTATTTTGGTTAGATTTATTATTTAGAAGATCGCGATACCCTAAAAGTCACTTGAATTCGGGAAACGGAGAGTCGGCACAGAAAATTCCCTTGTTTTCCATAAAAAAATTCCTTTTCGGTATTTTCACTGTCGACCTTGGGAGGGGGGAGCGGCATGGATATGTGGACACCAAAAGCATTATTTCGGTCATATTTGATGTTTTGGAGATCTCGATACCCTGAAAGTCGGCTGAATTCTGGAAACAGAGACATGGCACAGAAAATTCCCTGCTGTTCCATAAACAATTCATGTTCGGCATTTTGACTATCGACCATGGGTGGGAGAAACGACACGGATAAGTGGACTCCAAAAGTATTATTTCGGTTAGATTTACTATAAACGAGATCGCGATACCCTAAAAGTCAGTTGAATTTCGGAAACGGAGAGTCGGCATAGAAAATTCCCTTGTTTTCCACAAAAAAATTCCTTTTTGGTATTTTCACTATCGACCTTGGGTGGGAGAAACAGCATGGATAAGTGGACTCCAAAAGTATTATTTCGGTTAGATTTACTATTTAGGAGATCGCGAGACCCTAAAAGTCAGTTGAATTCAGGAAACAGAGAGTCGGCACAGAAAATTCCCTTGTTTTCCAAAAAAAAATTCCTTTTCGGTATTTTCACTATCGACTTTGGGTGGGAGAAACGGCATGGATAAGTGGACTCAAAAAGTATTATTTCGGTTAGATTTATTATTTAGGAGATCGCGATACCCTAAAAGTCACTTGAATTCAGGAAACGGAGAGTCGGCAAAGAAAATTCCCTTGTTTTCCGTAAAAAAAATTCCTTTTCGGTATTTTCACTATCGACCTTGGGTGGGAGAAACGGCATGTATAGGTGGACTCAAAAAGTATTATTTTGGTTAAATTTATTATTTAGGAGATCGCGATACCCTAAAAGTCACTTGAATTCAGGAAACGGAGAGTCGGCACAGAAAATTCCCTTGTTTTCCATAAAAAAATTCCTTTTCGGTATTTTCACTTTCGAACTTGGGAGGGGGGAACGGCATCGATATGTGGACACCAAAAGCATTATTTCGGTCATATTTGATATTTTGGAGATCACGATACCCTGAAAGTCGGCTGAATTCTGCAAACAGAGACATGGCACAGAAAATTCCCTGCTGTTCCATAAACAATTCATTTTCGGCATTTTCACTATCGACCATGGGTGGGAGAAACGACACGGATAAGTGGACTCCAAAAGTATTATTTCGGTTAGATTTACTATAAAGGAGATCGCGATACCCTAAAAGTCAGTTGAATTCAGGAAACGGAGAGTCGGTATAGAAAATTCCCTTGTTTTCCACAAAAAAATTCCTTTTCGGTATTTTCACTATCGACCTTGGGTGGGAGAAACAGCATGGATAAGTGGACTCCAAAAGTATTATTTCGGTTAGATTTACTATTTAGGAGATCGCGAGACCCTAAAAGTCAGTTGAATTCAGGAAACAGAGAGTCGGCACAGAAAATTCCCTTGTTTTCCAAAAAAAAATTCCTTTTCGGTATTTTCACTATCGACCTTGGGTGGGAGAAACGGCATGTATAGGTGGACTCAAAAAGTATTATTTTGGTTAGATTTATTATTTAGGAGATCGCGATACCCTAAAAGTCACTTGAATTCAGGAAATGGAGAGTCGGCACAGAAAATTCCCTTGTTTTCCATAAAAAAATTCCTTTTCGGTATTTTCACTGTCGACCTTGGGAGGGGGGAACGGCATGGATATCTGGACACCAAAAGCATTATTTCGGTCATATTTGATATTTTGGAGATCCCAATACCTTGAAAGTCGGCTGAATTCTGGAAACAGAGACATGGCACAGAAAATTCCCTCCTGTTCCATAAACAATTCATTTTCGGCATTTTCACTATCGACCAGGGGTGGGAGAAACGACACGGATAAGTGGACTCCAAAAGTATTATTTCGGTTAGATTTACTATATAGGAGATGGCGATACCCTAAAAGTCAGTTGAATTCTGGAAACGGAGAGTCGGCATAGAAATTCCCTTGTTTTCCACAAAAAAATTGCTTTTCGGTATTTTCACTATCGACCTTGGGTGGGAGAAACAGCATGGATAAGTGGACTCCAAAAGTTTTATTTCGGTTAGATTTACTATTTAGGAGATCGCGAGACCTTAAAAGTCAGTTGAATTCAGGAAACAGAGAGTCGGCACAGAAAATTCCCTTGTTTTCCATAAAAAAATTCCTTTTCGGTATTTTCACTATCGACCTTGGGTGGGAGAAACGGCATGGATAAGTGGACTCAAAAAGTATTATTTTGGTTAGATTTATTATTTAGGAGATCGCGATACCACAAAAGTCACTTGGAGTAGGAAGCGAGAGAGTCGGCACAGAAAATTCCCTTGTTTTCATAAAAAATTCCTTTTCGAGGTATTTTCATATCGACCTTGGGAGGAGCGGCATGAATATCTGGACACCAAAAGCATTGGCCGGTCATATTTGATATTTTGGAATCCGATACGAAATCCCGAGCAGATGCAAACGAGAGACATGGCACAGAAAATTCCCTCGCATTCCATAAACAATTCATTTCGGCATTTTTCCACTATCGACCATGGGTGGGAGAAGCGACACGGATAAGTGGACTCCCGAAGTATTATTTCGGTTAGATTTACTATATAGGAGATGGCGATACCGTAAAAGTCAGTTGAATTCTGGAAACGGAGAGTCGGCATAGAAATTCCCTTGTTTTCCACAAAAAAATTGCTTTTCGGTATTTTCACTATCGACCTTGGGTGGGAGAAACAGCATGGATAAGTGGACTCCAAAAATATTATTTCGGTTAGATTTACTATTTAGGGGATCGCGAGACCCTAAAAGTCAGTTGAATTCAGGAAACAGAGAGTCGGCACAGAAAATTCCCTTGTTTTCCATAAAAAAATTCCTTTTCGGTATTTTCACTAGCGACCTTGGGTGGGAGAAACGGCATGGATAAGTGGACTCAAAAAGTATTATTTCGGTTAGATTTATTATTTAGGAAGTCGATACCACAAAGTCAACGAATTAGGGGAAACGGAGAGTCGGCATGAGAAAATTCCCTTGTTTTAGTAAAAAAAAAGAAATTCCTTTTAGGCCATTTTCTCGACCTTGGGTGGGAGCGGCATGTATGGAAGGTGGACTCAAAAAAGTATTATTTTGGTTAGATTTATTATTTAGGAGATCGCGTCTGCTAAAAGTGTTGGTCGGGAAACGGAGGAGACACGAAAGAATTCCCTTGTTTTCCATAAAAAAATTCCTTTTCGGTATTTTCACTGTCGACCTTGGGAGGGGGGAACGGCATGGAAATGTGGACACCAAAAGCATTATTTCGGTCATATTTGATATTTTGGAGATCCCGATACCCTGAAAGTCGGCTGAATTCTGGAAACAGAGACATGGCACAGAAAATTCCCTGCTTTTCCATAAACAATTCATTTTCGGCATTTTCGCTATCGACCATGGGTGGGAGAAACGACACGGATAAGTGGACTCCAAAAGTATTATTTCGGTTAGATTTACTATATAGGAGATCGTGATACCCTAAAAGTCAGTTGAATTCAGGAAACGGAGAGTCGGCATAGAAAATTCCCTTGTTTTCCACAAAAAAATTCCTTTTCGGTATTTTCACTATCGACCTTGGGTGGGAGAAACAGCTTGGATAAGTTGACTCCAAAAGTATTATTTCGGTTAGATTTACTATTTACGAGATCGCGAGACCCTAAAAGTCAGTTGAATTCAGGAAACAGAGAGTCGGCACAGAAAATTCCCTTGTTTTCCGTAAAAAAAATTCCTTTTCGGTATTTTCACTATCGACCTTGGGTGGGAGAAACGGCATGTATAGGTGGACTCAAAAAGTATTATTTTGGTTAGATTTATTATTTAGGAGATCGCGATACCCTAAAAGTCACTTGAATTCAGGAAGCGGAGAGTCGGCACAGAAAATTCCCTTGTTTTCCATAAAAAAATTCCTTTTCGGTATTTTCACTGTCGACCTTGGGAGGGGGGAACGGCATGGATTTGTGGACACCAAAAGCATTATTTCGGTCATATTTGATATTTTGGAGATCACGATACCCTGAAAGTCGGCTGAATTCTGGAAACAGAGACTTGGCACAGAAAATTCCCTGCTGTTCCATAAACAATTCATTTTCGGCATTTTCACTATCGACCATGGGTGGGAGAAACGACAAGGATAAGTGGACTCCAAAAGTATTATTT
>JAOPUP010000982.1:0-215200 GCA_026873135.1 Eucalyptus urophylla | reverse complement strand
AAATAAAAGAAAAATGAGCAACCTAAGGAAAATGGGGGGCAGCAAATTCGTTGGCACCGGGCAGGGGGTTGCCGTCGGTCGGAGCTCTAGCGAAAGGTGGCAATGGATGAAGCCGCTTGGCCGGGGTGGCTTAGCGTCTACACGGAAGAGGGCCTGGTGCAGGGTCGCAGGGGGCAGCGCTGTGGCGTCGGTGGTGCTTCGAGCAAGGCGGTTGCGACTGAGGCGAATCGGCGATGGTGCAGGCGCGGCGAGAGGGAGGCGCGGTGGTGCGACTGATTTGGGGCTCTGGTGGCGTCCGGATCCGGCGTCGCGAGTGGAGAAGGTTGCAGGTCCGGGCGTCAGCAATCGAAGATGTTCAGCGAAGGAACTGCAAGCGCACCTTGAGGAGGCTCGCAGCGGAGATGGCCGGCAGCAGAGACGTCACTCGGACATGTGGGGGCTCGGATCTGGGCCTGGCGTCGCGGGTCAACAGCAAGTCGGGGGGCGAGATCGGCGCTCCGGTGCGGTAGATTGGGCTCCGAGCGAGTGCGGGGACTGAGTAGAGGGCGGTGATGGCGCGGTGCGGTGAACGGCGGTAGTCGCGCGGTGAGGCAGAGGAGCTCCGGGCAGTCGCGGATGGAGCAGCAACGTGGGCAGCAAGCTTGGGGAGACGATGAACAGTGAGGGTCAAATCATCCCCATTTTCTTGGGGAGACGATGAATAGTGGAGGTCAAACCATCCCCTTTTCTTCTGCCTTTACGCTTCTCTTCTCCCTCTGCTGTTGTGCAGAAACTTTTCCTTTTCTGAATTTTTAACTTCGAAAACCGAGAAAAAAGCCCCCCTTGAACTCCGTACGCATCCTTTTATAGATGAAACTGATCTTTTTTTTTTTTTTTTTTATGTTAATATTTTCATCTCACTAGTATTCCTTATAACCTCTTGATCACAAAAATCCCTATCTCAGGAATATTCTCCCTAATTTCATCATTTATTGATAAAAATAAGATTACAATACAATTTTCTTAATTTTTAAAGATCATCATAATATCGCATCAAATCTTAATTTTTCACAAAATAATTAATTAAACATAACGACGGGCTTAGATTAATTTTCTCCTTTCGTAGGCTTAGCCCGACCTGCCGAACTAAAGTTTGGAAATATTAATTCGAACCCATCCACCACCAATCCTAAAAAAAGAATGCACTTAAAAAATTATATGCTATGCGATTGACTTATAATATTTTTTCTTAGGGGTTAAAAATTAACCCATAATTTCTATGCAATAAATGATTAAATGGGTTGCCTAGAATTTAGGTGTCAATAAATCCTTAATTTTTCATTTTTATCAAGATAGTTATAAACATTTACACAAAATTTTAATACAATTGTTCTAACCAATAAATGTTAGATATTGCCAAGTGGTGTCCACTTATAGCTATCCATTCTATGTGGCATGTTGACTTGGACAATTTTTGCATCGCCACATTAGCGATTTTCCAAGTGGCCAAAAGCGTTGCATTGGAATTTTGTACAAATGTTTAGGACTTAGATTGGCAAAGTTTGAAGAATTTAGGATTGAATTGGCATCCTTATAATATATTTAAGACCAATTGGTAAGTTGCCCCTCTTCATCCCTAGGCCTGGCAGATAGTTGACGAGATTGGACAAATTCAATCCATCTTGTTAAAAAGTCCAATCGGATGCTAAGTTGATAGATGAATATATGGTTTAAATATTCTAACATTCTCCTTGCCCTTGAGCATAGGCTAGACTTTGGCCAAAAATAGTCCCTTCAGATGTTCCTAAAAATTTTTGCTGTTTGCTCAGACAATCAGAACAGATTAATGCGGGATAAGCCACAAAGTAGGTTTGCCAAACAAAGTACAGCGGATAAAATCACATTGAGGCAGATGCTAATAAGTTCATTTTACGTCGTGGATGGTGCTAGACCCTGGTGGTAATGCCCGACTCGGTTCAAGCACTGTCCCAGATTGCCAACATTCCTTCCTCTAGCATATACATATTCAATATCTGATAGACGGCTTGTGTTTTTGTCTGCCAATTGCTGAATTGGTTCATGTCAAACCAGTGGCTCTCGACAACAGTCACTTTCAAGAAAACTGTAGTCTCCATGACCCATATACAGCTTGAACTTAGGTAGCTGATGTCCTCTTTTGCCTAGATTTAATTCAAGTTTAGTGAAAGTCAAGCGGTCTAGCCTACTTCGTGCGGTTTCCGCAGGGATTTCAGAGTCATGTCTTGCTGCTCCTGTCCAGTTGTTCCTGCTTTCTTAGGCGCGCGTCTTGGCGTGATTTCCCCTGAAATAAACAATCTCCTCGGGTTGATGAAAGAGCGCAAAAGTATCCATTTACTAGTTTTAGGCCAGAAGTAAGGTTCACGGAGATTGCATGGCTCAAAGTGATCCGGTGGAGTTAGAGGTTTCAAAGCTTCTTTTATTACACGCAAGGAAGTATATAATTGGGGTTATAATAAGGTACTTTGAACCGTTCTTCCACCCACAGACAAAACTCGTATGACGATAGATATATTGAGACTTTGAACCGTCTTCCTTTAAATCGTCACCTTTATAAAATTTTCTCGAAATGATAATTACAGAGAAGGCTAGTACTTTCCCGATATTAAGTCATCATCGGAGGTCGAAGCTCAGGCAAGTCAACCCCAAATCGAGCCTTAGATCCTCTTCCAAGGTTGAGAAAGAGGGGGGAGGGAAAGGGTGCTCCTCAAGGTCGGGCCGCGGTGATGACAAAGGCTGGAATGGCGGTGGTTGGCGCGAGTCTCATGTATGTTGGTGGGAGTCTCGCAGTAGCAGCTGACAGATGCCAGGGGAGAAGGGTTTCGGAAACATCAGTGCACGTTTAGGTGAACAGACACTCGATGAACGCATGACGGGCATCTCGGAAGGGACAGTAAAGCTGCTGCTACCTGCAGCTGAACCTCACCCCAAGCAGAGTTGCTTGAGACCGACTCTGATAGATTTATGTAGGCGTCGAGCTGCTCCAAACGTTTGAACTGTTCAATAAATACGCGAAGTTTTATATTTCATTAGTTGAGCAACATTGATTTTGTCTCCAAAAATTGAAAACAAGCCCTCAGCTTATATAGATCGAGCGTATCCATTCACACACCTGCAAAATGAGCTTCACCGGTGAAAGAAGATGTGTATATAATCACATCGGCCGGACAAACAGGGCAACATCTTGGTCCCAAAATGATGAATTTTCACTTCAGGCATAGCAAACTGCAAAATGCTGCAATAAAACAGCAGCCAGTGCACCGAGCTCCCACTCTGCGAGGGATGATGGGACAGGTCCGACCACTTTGGTTATAATGTACACAGATTTTTGCAAGAAAACTATTTCTGCGACTCGAACCAGAGGTCACACAGCAACAACTTTTACCCGAAATGCTAGTCCTAAAAACAACCCAATGCGTCGCTACTTTTTAAAAAGCAATGCAGACACTTTCATAACAAGACCAGGGAATCAAGTAATGATTTGTCTGTTTCACGTAGGGCCTTTTGACAAAAACACATGCGCACAATTTCAAGAACACTGTTCTTATTGTAAAGATCACAAGAACAAACAGACGAAACAACATGAAGAATCACATTGGCCCTATCTACCATCCGCCTAGCAACTGTCACGAGTTCCATGATTCAATTTCTTGGCTTTCAAACGAAGAATACGTATCTATGGAGCCCGTGATTGAGGTTAAGCTGGGTTGTATCGGTATTGAAAGACCCGTCGTTTCACTCAAAGAATAAGAACCTAAGAAGCCCCCAATCGAGGTTAACCTGGGTGGCTTCGGGAGGGGAAGACCTGCTGTTTCACTTTCTAATAGTAGCACAACGGAAGACATGAGCGGTCTATCTCTGGCAGAGTCTTGCACACACAATAGTCCGACTTGTATGCATCGTAATGCCTCATCCACATAGCACATGTCCCTGATACAAGGATCGATTAGTTCCATCGCCTTCCCTTCATTCCAGTGATGCCAAGCCTGCAATCATCATGCATTTGTGTGAAAAACACTCTGTACAACCCCTTGGATGTAAACACTTGAACAGCGAGTTCAAAAGTATATTGTCCGCGTGCCTAATAACGTCTGTTGATATCACTTTACTTACAGACAATGGAGAAGTAGAAACCACACCGAGACAACAGTTTTAAACAGAACAAACTGAGCAGTTGCAAACATCTGCTGAAACGAGAGTTTTGGTGCCTATTATCTCAAATACAAATGAGGATGAACTCACATGGCTGATAAGATTAGAATGTTCCAGCGTGCGAAAGCCAATGTTTTTCTCACCACTAATGATCTCCAGTAATAATACCCCGAAGCTGTACACATCAGATTTGAACGAAAATAGACCTTCCATCGCATACTCTGGAGACATGTAACCACTGCAATTACAAGAGCAAATGAATCAATCCACTAAACCTGATCAAACATTTTGAGTCAGAGATGCACTTTTCTTATTCTCACTTGGAAGAAATTCAACTTACTACGTGCCAACCACTCGATTGGTACTCGCTTCATTTTCATTCCCACCGAAAATTCTCGCCATGCCAAAGTCTGATATTTTTGGGTTCATCTCTTCGTCCAACAAAATATTACTGACTTTTAGGTCACGATGAATAATCCTTAATCTAGAGTCTCGATGAAGATAGAGGATGCCTCGTGCTATCCCTTCAATAATCTCCAAACGTTTCTTCCAGTTCAGTTGTGCTCGCTTCACTGGATCTGCATCAAATTTTGAAAAGAGAAGAAAAGGCACATGCAATGATTTTCATGACAATTCTTTCAAGGAATGCAAAAGATCAAATTCAAATGTTCGACTCAGCTTACCAAAAATAAAATAATCCAAGCTCCCGTTTGGCATGTACTCATAAACGAGCATCTTATCTTCACCTTGAACGCAGAATCCAAGGAGCCTCACGAGGTTTCTATGTTGTAATCTCGCAATTACCATAACCTCGTTCTTAAATTCCTCAACCCCTTGGCTTGACTTCCTCGAAAGCCTCTTAACGGCTATTTCTTGTCCTCCTAGAAGCTTTCCCTGCAGATTCAGAGGGTAGACAATTAAGAATGCAAATATGACATCACGAGTCTAGAACTGGTGATCATATATCTTTACCTTGTAAACAGGACCAAATCCTCCGAGTCCGAGCTTGTTTTCTTCAGAAAAGACATTCGTTGCAGCTTCTATGGAACTGAAGTCGAACACTGGTATATCAGGTCCTCCTACTTGCTTAGCATCACTAGCAAGACCATCTGGTCTGGACAAATCAAGATATTGCTCTTCGCTCTTAACAATATCATCAAACAAGAATCCTGTATTTATAGTTCATTAACATGTAAATAAGAAAATAAAGACTAATAAATCATTCACTCCACAGACCGAAATCTCACCTTTTAAATTGTCCTTGAACCTCCACAACAAAAATACTGTTATACCGGAAACAAACGCTCCAACGAAGGCAGTAACTATCATGCGTAGGTTGGATATTTTGCTCTTTGTTCCTATTCATGAGAAGAGAAAGAAATTAAAATTATAGGAGATCATCAGTAATCGGAAAGTGTTGGAAGTACTCTATAAGATATCCAAAGTCATTAGTACAGATAAACTCTGTGACAGTGAATGTTTTGTCTATCGTGTGATACACGCTTCTTGTTGAAGGCAGGTGACACAAAGGAAATTTCAGCCAAGCCATGTGACAAATCATATGCTGATGAATGGGACCGTTATATCCATCAAAGTTCTAATCCTTCACCTTCCTATAGCGAGTAGCTAGTTATGCTGGAGTTTGTTATTGGAGACTACCATTATGGATACGTCACATGGCGATCTTTCTTGACAGTGACTGCTTTCATTCCTTTCTGATGCTACAAAAGGCCAGATTCATGTTATTCAGTTACACTAACTGTTGAGATCCCTGACCTCCATAAACTCAATTCCATAGATAAGAATCTCAGTTCCTTTTCTGCTAAGTCACACAATCAGTTGTGGCCTTTATCATACTAAAAAAGATCATTAGGTATGAGAAACATTATTTTGGAAAAGATCAACAAATTTGAAAATGGCAAAGGGGGGATACCCATGAGAGATCATACCTGGTTCAGAATTGGCGAGACGAATTTGGAGGGTCATTCCGCCCTCAGCGAAATGCTGCACATCAATCAAATTCTTGTTCCACATCATGCACCCAATGCTTCTAACAAATGCATAAGCTTTACACGAACAATTCTCTAGACACTTCACCTCACACTCATCCCCGCTAGTGGCTGAAAAATAATCTGCAAAATCCGGCAACTTCACCCCATCCAATTTCAAAAAGTGGTCCATCCTGCCACCATTTCCCACTGAAATGCTGCTGTTGTTCCCACACTGTAATCGAGTCTTCCAAGTACAACCCATGGACCAGTTACCCCTCTTCCATTGATCCGGTGATTTTGGAATGAACCCTTCCATGCAACTACATTTGGGAGAGCCCATGTCATTGCATATTGCAAAATCTCCACACTTGTTATATAGGTCACATTCCTTAGCAGGCTGTTCTTGCAGCACAGTCCACTCGTTATTAGTCTCATCCCAACCTAACTCTTCCCCCATTCCATTCCAAAGTATACGGAATATCAAGAGATCGGACCTATTCAACGGTGTGTATGTAAAATACATGCTTCCATCCTCCTCAGGGGCCGAAAGCCTGAACCCATATCGAATATTTTCAGTCATATTTGGCATGCCAGTGAAAAGCAGCCCATTCCAATGCCCGCTCCTCCATTCCCGGCCTGACTGACCCCAGATCACTATCTGTGGCGGCAACTGGGGATCGACGCCCATAGAGTAGTTCCCAGGGGAAGGGTCGTTCAACGATCTCCATGACCTAAAGGCATGGTTCTCTCCAGCCGCAGAATTCACCCTCACTCTCATGCCAGGCAAAAACGTGTCTGTCGGGTGTTCAAAGCTTTGCCAGTATGCATTGCTGACATGACCATCAGCACTAGCAGTGTCAGCATCTGCATTGGCCAGAAGAACAAGATTTCCAGCATCCGTCAAAACAGCTGTTGAGTTGGTGGGCACAGAGGAAGAATTAATGCCGCTAGACCAAACTAAGCTATGATCCCCATCTAAAACCATCAAATTTCCATCACTTGAAATTGTCAGAACTCCAGATTCATCAGAAACAGGGCTATCTCTGTTTGCGACCCACACGCACGTTTTAAAACTTATCTTGCGGTACCAAATACCAACATATCTAAGAGACGAATTCTCAGTTCTAAAGAACCCCAGCTCAAAGTTCCCAGAACGAGAAACCAGAGTCTCGCCATCTCGGACCAACTGCCCTCTCGATAACGAATTCACTGCACAAGAATATGAAAACAGAGACGACCACATGAAAAACAAGGAGATAAGGAAGAGACTTGCTCTGTTTTTGCCGGTGAACGGCAATCCACCGTTGCCAAATGCCTCAAGCATTGCTCCGGGGAGAGGGAGAATCAAGAACACAAGTGGAAACTTTTCATGGGTGAGAGGGGCTTCAATGGCGACCCATGTTGGGCGTTGTAGTTGTCACACCCGAAAACTATAGGGACCAGATAACACGGCCATCCTTCCACTCAAAGAACGTAGCTTCAAAAAACATACCCAAAACTTACTTCCAAAGGTCCCCATCGATAGCACTCTTGATCTACTAGCTGCTAACTAAGGAACCTGAAAAGAAGATCAAAGGATGAGTGGAATGAGCAACAACAACACAGTGTAGTACAGCATATCTTCTAAGTAAATCGAGCAACCATTATGTATATATATAAAACAATACCAAACTTCATAACTCAAACTCAATATATAAAATACATATCGAATCATATAAGAGTTATTTTTAACTATCAAAGCCTTATGCTAATATGAAAATCAACATCAAAAGTCAAGTATCAATAGTCAACTCCATTGAATAATCTCCATCAAAAAACACATATCATTAGTCCATCCATTGACTAACCTATTACTCAATACTCTACCATGGTCATGACATAACGCTTGCTGACAAGGCGAGCAAGATTCCTCTTAGTAAGGTCTCCATCTACAAAGCTGGTGACTCAGGTTAGAATGATATTCTAAACTTGATATTCATACCCCCAAAAACTCTTCACTGAATTCACAGTCATATTAAGCATAAATAACCATCCTCCAACACCATAAATCCAATCTAGAAATCAATATCTTAAACCAAGTAAATAATATTTAGTGACATAGCCCTTTCCTAACCATTTCTCAAATCATCATAAACATTTCCATAAATCAATCACAAAGTAATTTCCCACAAACTTTGTATAACACACTTTTCAACATTCATAATCAATCAAAGAGTAGTAAATGCTCAATCAGATTTTTATGCAATAAAAATGCTCTTCAATTCAATATATATAGTATTACAAAACCAAAGAAAATATAGTACCACCCACCTCGTCGCCTACAATAAAACAACAAACGATACTTATATCATCGAACTCAGGGCCCTATCAAATAACCGATGAATAATGTTAAAATCAAATAAAACTCCACCTCAACTATGAAACGACTAAACTACACCTTAATTCTAGCAAAAAAAATCTTACACACTAATAAATCGCATACCCAAAATGATTATTCAACCCATTCGCAATGTAGAATTTAAGCGTAAAAATTGATTATGCCATAACTTTCTCCTTTGAAACCTGTTCCGAACGTATTTATAATAAACAAACAAATAAATATATAAATAAATAAACCCTTCAAATGTACTACAGGAATCCTAACTTGAACATCCCAAAATGCAAGCCAAAAAATGAAAAAATACAGGCCCAAAGGTTCTGGACGCATTCTGTTCATTGCATATGTGAAACTTCGAAATTTTGTTTCCAAATAAACTATAAACTCAAATCACGATTCGTAAAATCCTATAACTTTACAATACCCTAAACTATAATTTCTATAAAAATAGCAGCTCAATGGGTCCAAAATCAGATTTCGCAGCTCAATTTTCCAAAAATTCCGAATTTGAGTCTTAAACCCGTAAATTACTTCGATTGGACGAACGAAGAGTCTAATCCCTTACCGGGTGTTGCGTCACGGAGTCAAGTTGGCTTGGCGAGGCGTCGACAGAGTGCATATGCCAAACCCCACTTCTCTCTTCTTCTTCTTCTTTCCTTTCCTCTCTCTGTCTCTTCTTTTCTCTCACTCCCGAAGTGGCTCGGGCCCTGTAATAAAAGAGAACGCCCACTCCTTTCCTCTGCGTCTCTTCTTTTCTCTCACTCCCGAAGTGGCTCGGGCCCTGTAATAAAAGAGAACGCCCACTTCTTCTTGCTTCATCGACCGGTCAAACTTATTTTCTTATTTTCTTTTTTTTTTTAATTCCTTTCTTAACTTCTCAAACCAGTATTTTACATTGCAGTTTCTGACACGAAGTTGACGGCTTTTAAAGTGGGATTCAACAAAAAGAAATGCGCATCGGATCGAGATTTTTTTGAGACGAGGTCAAAGATGAGACCTTTTTGCTTTTTTACTCCGGGTTTTTGCGACCCCCGGCGCGGGATCGGCGACTCCCGTTGACGCAGGAGTCGTCGAGTTTGTGTTTGTTTATACGAAGAGGTCAAAGATGAGGACAAAAAGAGGCATCGGTTCGTGCACGATGACAAGCTTTAACGAAACGTTGACCCAATGGGAAGTTCCCAACTTTTTTCACCTCGTTTTCGAGAGTGTACTGAACATCGCTCCCCTAGGGGATATCGAAATCACGCGTTGTTTTCGAATGGTGCCTTGTTTTTGAAGCATAAATTGCCAGAGCGGATGCATGCATGCACTTGCGTTGGTCCAAATGCTCTGGTCTGGTCCTTGCAACAATGTCAATTTCCAACCTTTTTCTAAGTATAGGACATGCAAAATAAACCACCTATATCAGAAATTACCCGGACCAGACCAAACCGGCCGATTCGCTCCAATTTTTTAGAGTGTCGGCTTGGTTCCTAGTTCCTGAAATTGAAATCAATATCAGAGCGGCCCGGTTCCCGATTTCAAGAGAGAACTGAACCAAATACAAATATTTTTTTATTATTTCTTAAAAAATTAATAAAATATGAACTAAATACTATATAGTCCAATCGTATCACATACTATGGCATAATTACTTTTCACTCATCATTTTTTCCGTCAATATCTTAAGATTTGTCATTTTCTCTCTCATTGTGCATGGCCACTCTTTAGTGGGAAAGAGAAAAAAAAAAGTAGCTGGTTCCATTGAGCTGAACCAAAACCGATGGTCCAATCCGATCACGATCCTAGGACCAAGCGGTCCAATCCACGATTCTCAAAATTGGGAACCGGTCCTTCTAGTCCAATTCATGAATCCATCTTAAAACTGAATCAGACCGAGAACTGTTCACCCCTATATAAGATGACACACATATTAGAAAAGCAAATCAAGGTGCTGATTTCACGACAAAGAAAGGACGCTCTCTATAAAGGAAATCTCCAAGTCGTTGCTTTCTAAGACGTGCTAGGATTGCCCAGTCTATTTCTCTGTTATTTGGACCGTGTCCTCCATGGTTGCCCCACGTAAAATTTTCACTTCGCACACTTTTGCATCTAAACACCAAACAGTTTAATCAAACAGACCAAATTGCCAGCAGAAGATCTCACAAAAAAGGAACCCCTTGTCCCTCCAAACTCTCATCTCAAGCCCCTTCATAGTTTCAACAACCATAGGCCGCCGTATTTGCCACCTCAGGTGACAAAGACTGTAAAACCCAGCTATAGAACATGTAACGGTAGCGCCCCGCCTGGGGAGCTGGGGAGTTGTACATATCCTGGATTCTGTAATCTGAAAGCACTGTGGCCGAATTGTTTCACTGGACCTTTGCATCGGTGGGCCAGAAAGCATTTTGTTGATCTGAGCTAGAAAGAGCACGGCCATGGGACTCGGGCTCAGGCTATGCACTGAAATTTGAGCTCGTGGCGATGGCACTCGGACCCGAGCGATGCATAGTGAAGATGGTAATTGAAATTTTCACCATTCTTCCTTATGTTAAATATGATGTTTATCGATGATGAGAGCATTATGCTCTTACTCAGGAACCGTATGGTATGTGCGTGTACATACTCTAGTGAAGCAAGATCGACTTCGGTTCCAAAAATTGAAGACAAGCCCTCAGCTTATAGATCGAGCATATCCAAGAACACTCCCTCTCCCGTGCAAAACGAGCTCCACATGTAAAATGCAAGATTTGTATATAATCACATCAATTAGACAGACGAGGTAATTTGTTGGTCTCAAAAGATGATTTCCCCTTAGGCACAGAACCTACTGAAAGCTGGAATAAAAGGGCAGTTGGTGCGTGGAGCTGCCATTGTGCGCAGGATCCTAGGACAGCCGAACCACTTCGGGTCTATTGTACGCAGCCTCACTGTTAAATTATGTCTTGAATTTGAGCATTTACAAAATGTAATTTGAATTTGAGCGTTTGCAAAATGTAATCTGCTTGAAATTATTTGATCGTGAAACATAATCCGAATTTGAGTGTTTGCAAATTATTTGATAGTGCAAATATTTTTTAATAAAAATAATATTCAAAATTATGCATAAGAAAAGAAATTTGAAATTCTTTTTGGATTTTCGATGTCTTCGATTAATAGAAGAAGTTTAGCTGGATTCCATAAAAGTTTATAAAAAAGGAAATAATATAAAATAAGAGGAAAAAGTAAGGGTTTCTTCACCTTACGTCCCAATTCTCATTGAAGAAAGAAGTACATGGTGGGGCCTAGAGTCAAAGTTGTTGACTCTGGCCACACATATAAAACAAAATACGTCTTCTCTCTTTCCGGTGGAGCCCCTGTGAAGAAGACAGAGCCGCACAAAGGGGACGTCCAAGAGAGCGCCACACGATCAAAAAAGACGAATGCAAATCCGTACATACGTGAACCAAAAGACGGATGCTAGAGTTCTTATTTTGACGTACATAGAATGTTTTACTTTGAACTTAAATATGCAGTAATTTTGTGCATTAAATTTATGTCCAAATAAGTTATTTATTTATAAATACTTTTAATTTTAGCTTAAATTTATGTATAAGATACATTCGAACATATGAGAAATTATAAATCTTGATTCTCCGATTATAATGGATTATTTGTTATTAGCTCTCTCCGTGAATATAGGTATCAATACATGGACCGAATCATGTAAATTTTTAGTATTCTTATTATTTCTCATTTATTTCTCTAATGATTTTGCATTGATAATTCTATCGTTTTCGCGTATTATATTTTTTTATTCCAACGGTTACCTAGCTGTTTCCATGACTTGACCCTAGGTCTCAGAGCGACAGCTTTTACCTGAAACGCCAGACCTAAATGCAATCGAATGAGATGCTGCAGAATAAAAAGCAATAAAGACACTTTCATGTCAAGACCAGGGAGTCAAGCTCTAATCCTTTTAGCAAAAGTACATGTGCACAGTTCCAATAATACTTTTCCTGTTGTAAAGATCACAGGAGCAAAGTGAAGAGAAAACAAGAATGAATCACATTGGCCCTATCTACCATCGACGGAGCTAACTGTTACGCCATTCAATGACTCAATTTATTGGCTTTCAGACAAAGAGCAAGTATCCATGGAGCCCGTGATCGAGGTTGACCTGGGTAGTTTCGGGAAGGGAAGATCCACTGTTTTGCTTTCTAATAGTAGCATAACGGAAGGCATGGCCGGTCTATCTACGGCGGAGTCCTGCACGCACAGCAGTCCAACTTGTATGCATCGCAATACCTTATCCGTAGAGCACGTGTCCCTGATACAGGGATCAATAAGCTCCATCCCCTTCCCTTCTTTCAAATGGTGCCAAGCCTGAAATCGTCATGCACGCAAGTGAAAACAGTTTGACTTAGATGTAAACGAACGAATAGCTAATTCAAATGTATATTGTCCTAATGTGCAATAACATCTGTTGATAGCACTATGCTTTTTTATATGATCGATAGTTTCTAAGCAATAGACAATGGAGAAGTGGAAACCAGACTGAGACAACCCTAATCAAAGGCAGATGCAAACATATCTTAAGATGAGAGTTTTGGTGCCTAGTAGCTTGAATACAGATAAGGATAAACTCACATTGACGATAAGGTTAGGATGTTCCAGCATGCGAAAGCCAAGGTTTTTCTTGCCACTAACAATCTCCAATAATAATACCCCAAAGCTGTACACATCAGATTTGACCGAAAATAGACCTTCCATCGCATATTCTAGAGACATATAACCACTGCAATTATATTAGCAGATGAGTTAGTCCACTCCACACTAATCAAACATTTGGAGTCAGATATGCACTTTCTTTTTCTCACTAGGAAGAAACTTACTATGTGCCAACCACTCGATTAGTGCTTGCTTCATTTTCATTTGTACCAAAAATTCTCGCCATGCCAAAGTTTGATATTTTCGGGTTCATCTCTTCATTCAACAAAATGTTACTAGCTTTTAGGTCACAATGGATAATCCTTAGTCTAGAGTCTTGATGGAGATAGAGGAGGCCTCGTGCTATCCCTTCAATAATCTCAAAACGTTTCTTCCAATCCAATTTTGCTCGCTTTGCTAGATCAACAATAAATTTTGAAAAGTGAAGAAAAATCAAATGAATAGTTTTCATGACAATTCCTTCATGGTATGCAAAAAACCAAATTCAGATGATCAATAGCTTACCGAAAATAAAAGAATCCAAGCTCCTGTTGAGCATGTACTCATAAACGAGCATCTTATCTTCCCCTTGAACGCAAACTCCAAGGAGTCTCACGAGATTTCTATGTTGTAATTTCGCAATTAACATAACCTCATTCTTAAATTCATCTAGCCCTTGGCTCGACTTCCTTGAAAGCCTCTTAACGGCTATTTCTTGTCCTCCAAAAAGCTTTCCCTGCAGATTCAGAGGGTAGATAGTTAAGTATGCCTCTATGACATCTCAAAGTCTACAACTGGTGATCATTTAGCTTTACCTTGTAAACAGGACCAAATCCTCCCAGTCCAAGTTTGTTTTCTTCAGAAAAGAAGTTTGTAGCAGCTTCTATGGAACTGAAGTTGAACACTGTTATATCAGCTCCTCCTACTTGCTTAGCATCTCTAGCAAGACCATCTGATCCGGATAATTCAGCAGATAGCTCTTCGTTCTTAACAAAATTATCAAGCAATGGAAGTTTCTTGTTTTTCCGATAGAAAATTGAGAATCCTGCATTTAAATTTTACTAACATGTAAATAAGAACACAAGGACCAACAAAATCATTCACTTCAGATGCAAATCTCACCTTTTAAATTGTCCTTGAACCTCCATAACAACCATACCAGTACACCAAGAACAAATGCTCCGACCAAGACAGTAATTATTATGAAAAGTTTCGATATTTTGCTCTTTGTTCCTATTCATAGATAAGAGAAAGAAATTATGTTATACGGGTTGGAAAGTCTGCAAGTATTCTACAAAACATCCAAAGTCATTAGCAAAGAACAACTCAGACGATAGATGTTTTGTCTATTGCATGATGCACGACTTCTTGTTGCAGGCAGGTCAGACGAGAGATTTTGGGTAAGCCATATAACAAATCATGATATGATGATGAATAGGACCTTTTCGTGCATAATGTTCTGATACTCCCTCTTCATATAAGCTTGAAAACACCTAGTTATGCCATAGTTTCAATTTGAGACTGGAAACATCTGATGGTGATCTCTGTTGACAGTGATATATTTCGTTCCGTTCTGATACTACACAGGGCTAGATTCATGTTATTCAGTTGCACTAATTGTTGTTATCCCTGACCTTCATTAACCTAATTCTATATGTAACAATCTCAGTGCCTTTATCACACAAAAAGACGATCACAAGGAATAGGAAACATTACTTTGGTGAAGATCATCAAATTTTTAAATTGCAAAGGAATATATCGAAAAGAGATCATACGTAATTCAGAATTGGCAAGACGAATTTGGAGGGTCAGTCCGCCCTTGTCAAAATGCTGCACATCTATCAAATTATCGGTCCACAGCATGCACCCTATGCCTATATCAAATGCAAAAGCGTTGCACGAACAATTCTCCAGACACTTCGCCTCACACTCGTCCCTGATTGTGGCTGAAACAGAATCCGCGAAATCTGGCAACTTCACGCGATCCAATTTCAAGAAGCCATCCATCCTGCTGCTGTTGTCCTGATATTTTAATTGGGTCTTCCGAGCACAACCCGCAGACCAGTTACCCCTGTTCCATTGATCTGGTGACTTCGGACTGAACCCTTCCATGCAACTACATTAGGGAGAGTCCATTTCATTACATATTGCAAAATCTCCACACTTATTATAGAAGTCACATTCCTTAGCAGGCTGTTCTTGAAGCACGGTCCATGCATTACTAGTCCCATCCCAGAGAAACTGCTCTTCCGTCCCGTTCCAAAGTATACGGAACATCAAGAGATTGGAGCTATTCAACGGCGTGTACGTAAAATACCTGCTTCCGTCTGCCTGGATGCTCTAGAGCCGGAACCCAAACAGATAACTGCGGGTCATATTTGGCACGCCGGTGAAAATCTGCCCATTCCAATGCCCGCTCCTCCATTCCCGGCCCGACTGGCCCCAGATCACTATCTATGGTGGCAACTGGGGATCAATGTGTTGTTACTGATCAAAAACAGTAAACAAGAAACAGAAAACCAGAAGCTATATTTTTCAAATGAAGAAGAGAAGCACAGAGAAGCAGAACACAAACTTGCATACGTCTGTTATAAAGGAAAAAAAAACTGTTGAGTACCACAAATAAATACAAAGCAAAAACTGCTCACGTACATGCAACACATAACTATACACAAACGTGCTATTAACTTCCTAGAAAATAGCAAAAACACTAAATACATAACTAAATGAACTTGGCTGTTTTTTAATAAATAAAAAAAACAGAGGAAAAAACAAGACAGAAAACAACAGCACTGAGACATTATAATCCAACAAACTCCTCCTTGGATTAGTTGCTGCTACATACTCCAATTTTCTTTCTTAATACTTCAAATCTTCCAGCTTGAAGTGGTTTTGTGAACATGTCTGCAAGTTGATCTTCAGATCTGCAATAAACCAGCTTAACTTCATCATTTTGTTGCACCTCACGTAGAAAGAAGAACTTAACCTTGAAATGCATAGTTTTGCCATGAAAAACTGGATTATGAGATATTGCTAGAGCAGCTTGATTATCCACATTGATTTCGATATAGTCACTGGAATTCAGCCATAAATCTTTCATTATCTTCTTCAGCCACAAAGCTTGATTTGCTATTGCAGTAGCTGCTATAAACTCAGCCTTTGTAGTAGACTGAACTACAACCTCTTGCTTTTTAGAACACAAGGAGAAACAAGCAGAACCAAAACTGAAACAATATCCAGACGTACTCTTCATGTCATCTACTGAACCAGCCCAGTCACTATCAGAAAATCCTTGCAAATTAAACTTCTGACCTTTCTTAAACTTCACACCAAAGAACAATGTTCCTTTGAGATACTTCAAGACCCTTTTTGCTGCAATCAAATGTAACTGACTAGGACTACTCATAAACCTGGATAAAACACTCACAGCAAATAGAATATCTGGTCTGGTTGCTATAAGATACATGAGACACCCAATCAGACTTCTATACATAGAAGCATCTACTACATCTGTTCCATCATTCTTCTACAGCTTTTCTTTAGCAGCCATAGGAGTGCTTACACTTCGACAATCTTCCATCTGAAACTTCTTTAGAATTTCCTTCATGTATTTTTTCTGATAGATGAAGATCTCATATGAAGCATGTTTGACTTCCAAACCCAAAAAATAAGCCATCTTTCCCAAGTCTGACATTTCAAAAACTGCAAATAAATCTTGTTTCACCTTCTCTATCAATTCCATATCATTCCCCGTCACTAATAGATCATCTACATAAAGTGACAGAATTACAACACTGTGATTCACCTTCTTGACATAAAGAGTGAACTCACTTAAGCTTTTTACAAAGCTAAAATCCTGCAAATATCGATCTATCTTCCCATGCCAAGCTCTTGGAGCCTGCTTCAGTCCATATAGAGCTTTCTTCAACCTGTATACACTCTCTTCTTGCCCTTTGATACTAAAGCCTTCAGGTTGTTCAACAAAAATCTCCTCCTCAAGCTCTCCATTCAGAAATGCAGACCTGACATCTAACTGAAATATAGGCCACCCCTTCTCTGCTGTAATAGCTAACGGTAACCTTATTGTATCAAGTCGTGCAACAGGAGCAAATGTTTCAAAATAGTCTATTTCCCATATTTGTGCATAGCCTTTCACCACCAGTCTAGCTTTGTGTTTATTGACAGAACCATCAAGATTAAGTTTTGTTCTAAACACCCACTTAACCCCAATCACATTCTTATCAAATGGTCTGTCAACAAGCTCCCACGTGTGGTTTTTCTGGATCATTGCAATCTCCTCCTGCATTGCTGCAATCCACCTCTGATCCTCCTTAGCTTCCACAAAGTTAGATGGTTTGAGCATTGCCACATTGCTTCTTTCATAGATTTCAGCAAGTGACTTTGTGCCTCTTACTGGTAAATCATCCACACTGTTTTCCAATCTATCTATAAATTCATCAACCTCTACATATGTTGCAAGTTTTTTTTTTTTTTTTCGAACTGCTGCTATTCTGCACTCTTTCCTTCCATCCAATTCCACTTATCTTCCTCTAGAAAAACAACATCTCTGCTTACAGTCACATTCTCTGTCATAGGGTGAAAAATTATGTAAGCCTTTGATTGGAGACTGTACCAAATGAAGATTCCAAGCTCTGCTTTCTTATCCAGCTTGTCCCTCTTGACCTCAGGAACATGAGTGTAACACAAACACTCAAAAAACCTTCAAATTTTTCACAGAAGGTTTAACACCATACCAGATTTCAAAAGGTGTTGACCTCTTTAAGGCCTTTGTGGGCAATCTGTTCAATAGGAACACTGTAGTATTAGCTACTTCAGCCCAGAACTTCTTAGGCAACATCTTCTCCTGCATCATACATCTGGCCATCTCCATAATACCTCTATTTTTCCTCTCACTGACCCTATTCTATTGAGGTGAATAGGGAGCAGTGAACTGCTGCACAATTCCTGCTTGCTCACAATTCAACTTAAACTTGTGAGCAGTATACTCAGAACCATTATCAGACCTGAGCATTTTAATTTTCTTCCCACTCTGATTCTTAACTAAGGCTTTAAACTTCACAAACACATCAGTAACTTCAGACTTGGTTCGCAGAAAATAAATCCAACCCATCCTAGTCATATCATCAGTGAAGGTAATAAAATACCCATTACCATTGAGAGAAGACTCAGACATAGGTCCACATAGATCTGTGTGGACTAATTGCAGCTTCTCACATGCTCTCCAGCCTCCTCCTTTGAAAGGAAATCTGGCTTGCTTGCTAAGAAGACAAGTTTTGCACTGTGGAAATTCCTCCTCCAAACTTGGCAAGTCATCTGCCAAGTTATTTCTCTGCATAAACAACATGCTCTTCCTGTGAACATGCCCAAGTCTTTTATGCCATATCTCTGCATTTTATTCTTTGCACTTTAAAGCCATTTGTTGCATCTCTTGTGGCTTGAACATGAAACTCTTGTCCTCCATTGGAATTCTTAGCACTTCTTTACTATCTGCATTATTAATAAGACATTCCTTCCCTTCGAACTTTACTTTATAGCCCTTTTCAACTAATTAACCAACACTTAACAGATTATGGTCAATATTTGGCACAAAGAGAACATCACTGATCAGCTTCACCTCCTGATTTCCTTCAATAGCCACTGTACCCTTCCCTTGCACTTCAATATACTGTCCGTTGCCAATTCTGACTCTGGACCTGATTGACCTATCTAGACTCCTAAACAGCTTCGAATTGCCAGTCATATGATTGGTACAGCCACTGTCCACTAGCCATGCATCATTCCCAACAAAAGATTCCAAAAAAAGAAGCTACAAACAAGTGCTCTTCCTCAGTTTCATTCACTGCTACCTGTGCTTTTCCTACTTGCTAGTAATTTTTTTCTTTGCAGATGGCTTCCATGTAACCCAACTTGTGACATCTTCTACATCTAGCATCAGGCTTTCTCCAACATCTAAAAAACTGATGATTAGTTTCACCACAGTATTGACAAGGCTTTTTGTTCATCTTCCATTTGCTAGACCCACCAGAGTTTCCTTCTTTTGCTACAAACTTGGAGTCACCGGCATTTTCCCTGGACTGAATCCATTTCTTCCCTTTGCCTCCATCATTTGACTTCACTCTAGCTTGCAGCACACCCTCTACAAACTCTTCTCTTCTCATCAGTCTTCTGTGCTCCTGTGCTTGCAGAGCATTTAACAATTCTACAAGCTTTATATCAGCTAAGTCTCTTGTATTTTCCATAGATGCTATGGTGGCTTCGAACTTCTCTGGAAGAGACACTAGGATCTTCTGAACAAGCCTTTCATCCTTCAAGTCAGTCCCTAAAACTCTGATTTTTTCAGCTATCCCAACCAACCTATCAGAGACTCTGAATCTTTCATTTGTTGTCTGTCAAACTCCCTCAAGAGATTCAACACCTTCATGCCTCTTATCTTCTCATCTCCCTTGTATTCATCCTTCAAGAAATCCCATATTGCCTTTGCAGAATCACATCTCATGATCCTTGTGAAGATAGTGGGTGAAATAGTAGCGTACATGCATGACTTTGCCTTGGCCTTCCTTGTGATTCTCTCTTTATGGTACTTTATCTGATTCAAGGTTGGATTGCCTGGAAGTGGAGCAACCTCATAATCATCCTCCACAGCTTCCCACAGATCATGACCCTCCAAAAATGTTGTCATCTTAACAGCCTATGCTTGATAATTCTCTCCAGTAAATACTAGAGAAGCCATCGCAAAGAAACCACTCGACCCTGTCTCCATCACCCTTTAACTTCTTTACACTTTGATACTTGCTTCACTTCACAGTCCCTCAAGATCATTCATGCTCTGATACCACTATTGTTACTGATCAAAAACAGTAAACAAGAAACAGAAAACCAGAAGCTATATTTTTTAGATGAAGAAGAGAAGCACAGAGAAACAGAACACAAACTTGCAAACGTCTGTTCTAAAGAAAAAAAATTGTCGAGTACCACAACTAAATACAAAACAAAGACTGCTCACGTACGTGCAACACATAACTGCACACAAACGTGCTATTAACTTCCTAGAAAATAGCAAAAACACTAAATACATAACTAAATGAACTTGGCTGTTTTTTAATAAAAAAATAGAGGAAAACAGAGGAAAAAACAAGACAGAAAACAGCAGCACTGAGACATTATAATCCAACACAACGCCCATAGAGAAGTTCCCAGGGGAAGGGTCGTCCGACGATTTCCACGACTTGAAGGCACGGTTCTCTCTATTAGTGGAATTCACCCTCACTCTCATGCCGGGCAAGTACGTGTCTGTCGGGTGGTCGATGCTTTGCCAATTTGAATTGCAATGGTATGTTTAGTTTATGCAATTGAATGTTAAATTATGCAAATTGAGAGATAATTGTGATTTTGGTGGTTTATTCCAAAATTGTGAAATTTTGAATTTAATTAGAAAAATCTCGGGTGTCGGGTTTTGACACCGAAAGTGGTTTGGAGGACCATATCAAATCGTGGGATTTTAAAAGTATGAATATTAATTTTTCTTATTCAAATTGATCGTGTCAACTTGTGTAAGCAATGGTCTGTCAGCTTGTGTGAGCGATGATCTGTGTCAGCTAGTGTGAGCAATAGTCTATATCAGCTTGTGTGAGCAAAAATCTATTAGCTTGTGCGAGCAACAGTTCATATTAGCTTGTGTGAGCAGTAATCCATGGCTACGATAGAGGACCGATATGTGTTGGTAGTTCATGCTTGTACGAGCAATAATTGAATTGGAATTGATCAAATGGATTGAATTGACGGATTGATGGATCGATTGAATGGAATGGATTGATTGATCGATGGTATTGAATGGATCAATTGATTGAGTATATGAATTGTGCTGACATGCAGGAAGGAACTAAGATAAGGTAAGTCCTCTGTCTTGTGTGCATAGACTGCATTTAGGTGTATTTCCTTCCTAGTTGGAGTTTAGGAACTTGCTGAGACATTGTCTCACCCCGTTGTGTGCTTAATCTTTTCAGGTTCTTAGATGGCGGTTCTTTTGGAATGTTTTGGTCGGCCTATGAGGGTTACCGATATCCCTGCTCTCGGGGGTCATGGTGTCTAAGTCTATGAACTTGTGAAGACCACCGTCCGGGTTGATGAGGGACTACCTCAGAGGGTACCCCATCGATCAGAGCGTGATATCATTGTGGGCTCAATAGATACAGAGTGGGTCCCCTGCAAGATGGTGATAGACGTCGCTCATGGTGAGGGTACAGCTGACCCTCCTAGTGGTGCAGTACTGGACCTGAGTCCCCAGGAGACCTTGAAGTTTTCGGTTGGGGATTCGAGGGCCTAGAGGGCTTATAGGCTTTTTGTTTGAGTAGACTCTTGCCTATAGTCTAGTGTTGTATATAACCGGGGTGTTTATAAAAGTTTTTTAGTTGTGAATATGTTTTATGCTTTTCTATCCCGTGTTGGTTGTTGTTAGGGGTATTGTTTCGCTTCCGCATGTGTATTAAAATGAATGGGTTGGCGATGCGTCCTGGGATGTCGCAAATTTTATTGACCACTGAGTGATAGGCAGGCGCTTGAGGTGCGGGGCTTGATAGGGAACTTTTAGGTATAGGATTTATGTAGCTAATGAGTTTTTGAGTTTTTTTTTTTGGTCAGTAATTAGTTTTTGAGTTAATTTTGTTGGATATGTGTATATATTGTGTTGGTAGATTATAGAAAACTCTAAAATTCTTACCAAATAACTTTGTGTCAAATATATATATGTATATATATGTATGCTTTGACTTCACGTGAAATATGTAGAGAAGAAAAAATGAAGATGGGCTGAGTTTGTCTATTAAAGACAAGGGCCTAGGCTTGATGGGCCATCTATTACACCTCCCGGCTATATGCGAAGCTCCTCTAAACAAATTGCTCCATCATTCATGCTTTGGGCCATTCTTTCATCTTCTTGGATAACTCAGAGTTGCTCAAATATACACTAGGCTACCATTGGCAATTAGGATGAAATTCAAAATATGATAATATATATCCTATCTTGCATTTGATACTTGTTCAAGACATGATAAAGTCGGATATAAATGAGATATGGGCCGAATTAAATCATTCCATGAAGGAGGTGGGATATAGGTGGATAACATTTCTAATACCCATAATAGAAAATTCAAACTTCTTAAATTAACAAAATTAAATTTATCTTTCAATAAAAAAAAATATTTGATTTATAATATAAGAAATTCAAAATAACAAAAATAGTTTTTCTTATTTTTATTTATATATTCGAATTTAATTCTATCTTAAACATATTTTAGGTATATTAGTACATCTTATTACTTTATTAAAAGGGTAAATACCCTGAAAAACCCCAAACTGGTATACCTATGACAAATTTACCCCAAACTATTTTTTTGACCACCAAAAACCCCAAACTGGTATACCTTTGACAAATTTACCCTAAACTAATACACTTGTAACAAATTTACCCTCCGTTAGTTTTTGTTAAATTTTACAATTAAATTATTAAGTTAAATGACATGTGATAGTTAATTGGTATACCAATTTGGAATTTTACATTCTCTTTGTCATAGTTTACAATTTTTGTGATTTTTTTGCAGTATTAATCCAATTTAGCAGAGGATATATTTGTCACAGGTATACCAGTTTGGGATTTTTTGTAGTTGAATAAATTATTTGGGTAAATTTGTCATAAATGTACCAGTTTAGGGTTTTTTTATAATCGGTAGGAGTAAATTTGTCATAGGTATACCAGTTTTGGGTTTCTCATGGTCAAAAATATAGTTTAGGGTAAATTTGTCATAAGTGTACCAGTTTTGAGTTTTTCAGGGTATTGGGGTGGGGACGATTTCATTTCAGGAGTGAGTTTTGACTCCCACGTCCTACAAGGAGGTAAGGCAAAAGTCTGAGAGTGAGTGCTAAAGTAAGATTAGAGTAGGACGACCAAAAATAAAGGGTATTAACCCTTAAAATTTTATTAGAGAATGATGGAAGGGGAATGAATAAAGAAAAAAAGAAATTAATTAATATTAAATAATAAATAAAAATATATATGAAATAGGTAAGAGTATTGCGAGAGATTCTCACTCTCTATTTGTAAAAATTTTGGTTAATTTATACTGATATGACAGTTATACCAAATAATGTATAATGATATAATATGAAATATTTAACTTTATTACCTAATCATCAGACAGTTAATAGGATATAGTAAAATCCTTAGGTTTCATATCCTATTCTATGCGGTCCTGTCCTAATTAGAAATCTGAACGACCAAACGTAGACTAATATCTTGCAAAATAACAACAAAATCAGCTGCAAACAATGGAAAATAAAAATGAAAAAACATACCCGTCATCTTCCTTCGACCATTGTATTAGTGACAGTGTTAATAGACTAGATACTTTCTTGCTGCGGTGGAATAGCATGATTTGGCATTTCAGTTTGGAAAGTGAATATAAGCTATCTCGGTTGAGGAAGATCTGATTCACCGCTTAGCATTAGAACCACATTCGTCATGTTTGGTCTATCCATAGCATGGTCCTGGACATAGAGAAGCCCAATGTGGATGCATCTTATTACCTCCAATGGAAAGCTAATAGCAATTGCTTCATCCAGTAGGTCTAATGCTTTGCCCTCGCTCCATAATTGCCATGTCTACAGGAGAACACTGTCATGATATTGCAGGGAACTTTTTATATCGATTACGGTTGAAATTTGGCACTTACGTAGGAAAGGAGATTGAGATATTCCTGATCATACAGGGTTGAGTTCTTTCTGCCACTAACAATCTCCAGTAGCAACACTCCAAAGCTATAGACATCAGACCCCTTGGAAAATATTCCACCCATAGTGTACTCAGGAGACATATAACCACTGCATTGATTTGAACTTAGTATTTACCCTTTTAATTGTATTGAGGGACAACGAGATGAAACATTTCTAAAGTGACAGCATCGGTGTGCTAAATCAATCATTTCTATCTGCTTTCGAAAGATCGACTCAAAAGATTGATTATTTAAGTAGGGCTAGAGAACTTACAAAGTTCCAACAATTTTGTGAGTGTTCACCAAAATTTGAGTGCCCTCGAACATTCGTGCTAGCCCAAAATCTGAAATTTTTGCGTTCATCTTTTCATCCAAGAGAATATTGCTCACTTTTAAGTCACGGTGTATGACCCTAAGGCAAGAATCTCGATGAAGGTAGAGAAGTCCCCTTGCAATTCCCTCAACGATTTGGAATCGTTTGCCCCAGTTGAGTTCTGCCTTCTTTTTTGAATCTAACAAACATAACAAACAAGAACAGTTTTCATATTTTTGTGCTATTTCGAAAAATACATTATTAAAAAATAGTTATTTAGAGAGAAAAACCAACCAAAAAGAAAGGAGTCCAAGCTTTTGTTTGGCAAGTACTTGTATACCAAAATTTTTTCATCTCCTTCATTGCAGCAACCAATGAGTTTAACCAGATTTCGATGTTGGAGTTTTGATATTAGGACTATCTCATTCTCGAACTCTTGAACACCTTGGGCCGAGCTACTAGAAAGTCCTTTCACAGCTACCTCTTTCCCATCATTCATCTTTCCCTGTTTCACAAATCACGTAGCTTTTAGACCTTGAACCATCTCTATATTTTCCATTTAATGAATTTCCTGCAAAATGCTTTTACCTTGTAAACAGAGCCAAACCCTCCTTGCCCGAGTTTACTTGTCGTACTGAACTTGTTTGTAGCAAGTAGTATGTTATCAAAACCGAAAACAGTCAATTCCAGTGCATCATCTTCCTTCAATTGCTCTTTCCATGCATTTCCTTGTAGCAGTTTGCCCGGCTTTTCAGGTTTACCTAGCAAGTCAAGGAGCCTTAAGATTTTTCTGAAGTTTTTTGTGTTTATTATTGGTGAAGAATCAGCTTACTATCTTCATAGCAACATAAGATTAAACAAAATAGGAGCACAACCCTCTGAAAACACTGATGTGGCTCTTTATTTGTACCTCTTTTCTTAGCTCTCCATTTGCAGAGACCAAAAACAAATACTGCAAAGAACAGGATCCCAGCAACAGTACTCAGGCTGATGATAACGGCTTCCTGCGACGATCCTCCTTAAAAGGCAAAGAGAGTTATGCAAAAGACAATTGATGTTGACTCAAACGCATCTCAATGAAACCATTTCTAACCTGTTTTTACATGTGCAACTCAAACAAATAGATTTTCTCCATCTGTGGAAAATTCCTCAAGATCGATGAGGTTTTCTTTAGTCCAAACCATACACCCGCTGGTGCTGACATAAGAATAAGCCAAGCAAGAACAGTTGCTCAGGCACCAGCTTAAACATCCTTCTTGATCTCCAATGTCTGATAAATAATCCTCAGAGTCAGGTAGTTTCATCCGGCTCATTTGCCAAAAGGCATCTTTCTTTACAATTGTTGAAGCCGATGTGCTCGTGTTTTTCTGGCAATACAATTCTGTCTCTCTTACACATCCTCCGGTCAAGTTTCCACTGTTCCATTCTTCATTTGACTTTGGCACAAACCCATTTAAGAATCTGCAAATAGGCAAACTCATTGAGTTACAAACTCCAAAAGGACCACAAGTTCCATAAGTCTCGCAAGTATTGTTCGGTCCTGCCCAAACTACCACCCACACCTTAGCTCCATCATCCCAGTACATTATCTTAAGCAATCCTCCAGGCAAAACAGACATGTATGCATATGCATAGACCTGCTTGTGTAAAACAATAGATAAGTGGTCCCCTGCTGAATATCTTGCTCAACATGGATTGTACTCAAGTACGATCAGGCCATGTCTTTTATGCCGATAAATTTTGATTTGTCCCATTGTCCGCCTCTCCAGTAAGGGGTGGAACCATTCCAAGTGAAAGGTTGAGGCGGCATCTCCGATGTCATCCCAGTCAAGAACCTTCCAGGGGACGGATCACTGTCGCTTCTCCAGGAAATTAAAGAGAGTTTCTCCCCAGTCCTGGCATTTACTCCCATCTTCATGCCCGGAAGAAGAGTATCTGTCGGATCATCAAAGCTTCCCCATATTTTACTATAATTTGCATCCTGCAGTACAAAATTTCCACTATCTAATAGCGCCGCTGACCTATAATTGGACCGACGAGAGGCTTTAGTAGACCAAAATATATTCTGTTGTCCATCCACGAGATTCAAATTCCCATCACTGCCTATCATTAATTTCGCAGACTGATCTGGGTACACAAGCGGCAATTCCCTATTGGCCACCCACACGATTTTAGGAGGCGCCAAGTTCTTGTACCATATCCCAACATACTGATTTGCTGACCCGTTTGGCGTAAAGAACCCAAGCTCGAAGATTTGGCCAGAGGAGACGAGAGTTTGGTTCGGGAAGGGTGGCTCCGATGTCGTGATATTGTAAACCACGCCTCTGGCTGTTTGACTTGCCTGAAGTAGGATGCAGAAGACAAAGCAAGAACACCAACTAGTCATAAGTGGCATATAATAAGAATGACTGAACGACCCTAGCGAGTTATGTGGGTCGGTTGATTCTGCACTTTCTGGCCCGAACAAGAATCGATGAACAAGATTTTCTGAGAGTCTAACCCTTGGTGCTCAAGGTAGAATGTCATCAGATTTTAACCCTTTCCTTACGCTACAGCTATTTATGAGAATTTGGCCACTGCCCAGTCAAAAATCAACGTGAGTTGTTTGACGACGAAAGATCTCGCGGCGATGAGGGTGTCTCACCTGTAATGCTGGCTCCATTTATATGAACATAACCCGTCATGGCTTCAACATGCAAAGGATGACCCCGGCGAACAACAGACCGAGATTCATGACTTGATTGAGCAGTGCGAGCTTGAAGGATCGTGCGACTGCAAAGGTGTCGAGGGTGAGATGGATCATGTGGCGGCGCGGTGATTGTTTGAAGTAGGAAGAAGAAGAAAAGTAAGTGGCCAGAAGAGAGAAAGTAAAGGGAGAAGAAAAGAAAAAGGAGATATTTGAATTTTCCAAAGAGTGGGGCTCGTTTTGTATGAGTTTCCATGTGTCCAAGGTAATCACAATAATTAGTCAGTCATTAATCGGGTAACACATAGGTGAGTTCACATGACAAACGACTGTAATGGGATTCAATCCTCGTGTCCAGTAATGGGATTCAATCCTCGTGTCCATGCAAGGACTTGTCCACTGTGTAGACCCGAGCGGCGGTGCGCGGGGAGGAGGGATGGCGGTGCGTCCGCGCCTCCGGTCCTCGGACGCGCGCAAGGGAAGGGGAAGGGATTCCTCTCCCTCTTGTCCCACATCACTTAGGGAGGGGTTCCTGGGAGCCTTTATAAGGCTTGGGTTCCTTTAATTGTGTGACGCGTTTTAAAACCGTGAGGACTCAGTGTCCAAAGCGGACAATATCACACAAGTGGGACCCGAGATGTTACAAATGGTATCAAAGCCGACTCCCAACAGTGTGTGGGGCCACAGCGAGGACGCTGTGCTCCCAAGCACGCGAGGACGCTGTGCTCCCAAGGGGGGGAGAGTGTGACGACCCGAGCGGCGGTGCGCGGGGAGGAGGGATGGCGGTGCGTCCGCGCCTCCGGTCCTCGAACGCGCGCAAGGGAAGGGGAAGGGATTCCTCTCCCTCTTGTCCCACATCGCTTAGGGAGGGGTTCCTGGGAGCCTTTATAAGGCTTGGGTTCCTTTAATTGTGTGACGCGTTTTAAAACCGTGAGGACTCAGTGTCCAAAGCGGACAATATCACACAAGTGGGACCCGGGATGTTACATCCACCGTCAAACCCAGCACTCACATTTGTCTCCTCTGCTTCTCAGTTTAGCCAACAGATCAGCGATACTCTCCCTGTCTACTGTAATACATTCAATCCTTGTTGTTTTTCTGGCTTTTTGGCAGAACGATTCTACAAGAAGATGACCTTAACAGGATTGTAAAGCGTTTTCGTTGTGATGATGCACTTGAATTACAGTAGTGGTGCTTCCAGGGTGGTTCCGCTTGAACTATCTGTGCTACATTTCAATCCTAGGCGCCGACAAGGCCTGTCTCGGAGTAAAGTTGCATGCCCCGAACGGCCCAAAAGGTCAAGATTGACATCGCAATCATTTGAGTCAAAACGGTGGCTTAAAAAGACAATCTTTTCCAGGAGCATTTCTTCATTGACTAATTCAACGAGAGATTGTTCCTCGCCGCTGTTCAAATTTGACTCAGCCTCTGCACTTGAATCTCCTTCCTCCACGAAAGGAGCTGCGTTACGCGTGAAGACCATGTAAGAAGAGAGGAACTTGGAATTCAAAGTTCAAGAAATTCGCTAGAAAAGGAAACTGACAGCTTCCGAGCTCACTGATGCAACCATGAGCACAAAGATGACTCGTTGATCTTCCATCTTTCTAGAAAGAAATCTCATTGGCAGTAGACATAAAAGAGGCATATATGTGAAGCGAAAATTGGTGTAACATCCTAGGTCTCCATTGTACACATATTGTCCTTCCTCTCGGGGCAGCCCATACCATCCCAAAAAAACGCGTATATACAGTTAGAGGGACCCAAGCCTTATAAGTTAGCCCAGGACTCCCTCTCTAGACAATGTGGGACAAGAGAGGGACCTCTTCCTTGCGCACGTCCGAGAACCATCGCTTGGGCCGTCACACTCTTTACCTCTTAACAGAAGAGCGTCCTCGTTATGGCCCAACACGAGGTCGAGAGTCAGAACAACATTCTTGCTGTGGCCCCACACGCGGTCAGGAGTCGACTCTGATACCACTTGTAACATCCTGGGTCTCCACTACACCCTAAACTACCATTCCTATAAAAATACACGGCTCAACGACTCCAAAATCAGACTTTGCGCTCGATTTTCCAAAAATTCCGAATTTGAGAAATTACTTCAATTGGACGAATGAGGAGCCTAATCTCTTACTAGGTGCTGCGTTATAGGGTCGAGTTGGCTTGGCGAGGCATCCGAGGCGTGCACGTGCCAAAACCCCTTTCCTTTCTTCCAATTTCTCTTCTTCTTCTTCTTTCTTTTCTTTTTTCTTTCTTTCTTTTCTTTTGGTTGAGGACCCTCAGCTTCTATTTAACCGAGCCCTCTCCCCTCTCCTTTTTGCTTTATTGACTTTTCAACTTCTTTTTGTTTCTTTTTTTTTTCCTTTGAGGCCCACTAACCTAATATTACATTCTAACATCCTAAAAAAAATTTCGTTCTCGAAATTTACATGTACTTCAATCATGAAACAAGTGAGGGTATTTGTGTCTTGCCTCCTTCTCGAGTTCCCAAGTAGCCTCTCTCTCGGTGTGGTTTTGTCATTGTATTTTCACATAAGGAATAGTTCATCGCCGCAACACCTTATCCTTCTTATCGACAATGCGAATAGGCTGCTCCTCATATGTCAAGTTCTCCTGTAATCTCAATGGAGCAAAGTCTAGCACATGTTCAAGATTTGGCACATATTTCCACAACAAAGAGACGTGGAACACATTATGGACACCTAATAGTGCCAGTGGCAAAGCCAATTTATAAGCGACTTCACCAATTTTCTCTAAGATCAAGAATGGTCCCACGTACCTTGGACTTAACTTCTCACGTGTGTCAAATCTCATTACACCCTTCATAGGAGAAACTTTTAAGAACACGTGATCCCCCACATTAAATTCTAACTTGCATCTTTTCAGATCCGCATAACTTTTCTGACGACTTTGAGCCGTTCTGAGACGTTCTCGAACCAACCTAACTTTCTCTTTTGACTGTTGAATGAACTTAGGGCCAGTTAGTCTTTTCTCACCAACGTTGTGTCAACAAATAGGACTTCTGCATTTTCGGCCATATAAAGCTTCAAATGGTGCCATCTTAATACTAGAGTGATAACTGTTATTATAAGAAAATTCTGCCAAATGTAAATGTTCATCCCAAGAACCGTCGAAGTCAATGATGCATGATCTCAACATATCCTCTAATGTTTGAATCGTTCTCTCTGACTGTCCATCTGTTTGTGGATGAAAAGCTCAAGTTGAGTTTAGTGCTCAATGCTCCTTGCAAACTCTTCCAAAAGTTAAACACGAACCTATGATCCCTATCAAAAACAATGCTTACTGGAACTCCATGAAATTTCACTATCTCATTAACCTATCGCTTTGCCATATCTTCCATTGAAAGGCCAAATCGATATGACAAAAAGTGTGCGGACTTAGTCAATCAATCAACAATCACCCATATAGTATTCTTACCACTTGGCAACCTCGGTAGACCGACTACAAAGTCTACAGCAATATGCTCCCACTTCCATTTAGGTATCTGTAGGGGTTGCAACTGTCCAATTGGTTTCTGATGCTCAATTTTCACTTGCTGGCAAACTAACATTAATCGACAAATTTTATAATATCATTTTTCATGTTGATCCACCAAAAGTTTTCTCTCAAGTCTCAATATATTCTAGTGCTTCCCGGATGAATTGAAAATCTAGTACTGTGAGGTTCTTGCAGGATCTCATTTTTCAGCTTTGAGTCCTCAGGAACACATAGTCAACCATGAAACCTCAAGAATCCATCTACGTGTAAACTAAAATCCGCTTGTCTTCCAACTTCCACACTTTCTCTAATTTTTTGTAATTGTGGATCTCCATTCTATTTAGCCTTAATTCTGTTAATCAACATAGGTTGTACTTGAAGATTAGCTAATTGAGCACCAAGCTGCTACACCAACACTTCCAAGTCTAACTTCCTCATATCTTCAGTGTGATGGCCCGAGCGACGATCCTCGAACGTACACAAGGAAAGGGTCCCTCTCTTGTCCTACATTGCCTAGGAAGGGAGTTTTGGACTAACTTGTAAGGCTTGGGTCCCTCTAACTGTATATACATGTTTTCTTAGGGTAGTATGGGTTGCCCCGAGAGGAACAAAACCGTGAGGACTTAGTATTCAAAGTGGACAATATGTGTCCAATGAAGACTCGGGATGTTACAAGTGGTATTAGAGCCGAGACTCGGGATGTTATAAGTGGTATCAAAGCCGACTCCAGACCGCGTGTGGGGCCACAGCAAGAATGCTAGACCGTGTGTGGGACCACAACAAGAATGCTGTTATGACTCCCGACCTCGTGTTGGGCCACAACGAGGACCCTCTTCTGTTAAGAGGTGGAGAGTGTGATGGCCCGAGCGACAGTCCTTGGACGTACGCAAGGAAGGGGTTCCTCTCTTGTCCCACATCGCCTAAAGAGGGAGTCCTAGACTAGCTTATAAGGCTAGGGTCCCTCTAACTGTATATACGCGTTTTCTTGGGGTAGTATGGTGTTGACGCCTAAATTTTGACTAATCATTTAGTGATTAATTACATAAAAATTTAGGAATTAATCTTTAACCCCTAAAAAAATAGTAAAATTGCATTTCATGTAGTCGCATTTGCATCGGTACCAAAGGACAACAAGAAGAAGGGGCTCACAGTCGATTACATGCACAAAAGGATGGTCTCTCTCTCCACTAGTTTGAACACGCAAAAGAGCGAAAGTCAAAAAAGGAGGAAGGAAGTTCTTGCACGTCCGTTGCCCCTTCCTCATTAATGCATGCGTATGCATGCACAAATTCGGGGGACATGCAGATTCTAGAGGAACTCTCAGAGAAGCAAAATGAGCCCATGATATATTATATAATATGCTCTCTCAAGTGTGGGTGTTAACTCTAGTGAAGCAACGAGAAATTTGCTGAAGAAAAAGCAAGTAACAAGCAAGAAAAGTCAAAAGTTGCGGCAATCCTATAAAAGGGAGGGATAAGTAGCCGTATAAGAAGCCCCAAGCATGAAGAAGAAAGAACAATCCAACGTCCATTTTCTCCTCCCTCATTAATGCATGCACATGCACGCATGAAATGGGGGACGTGAAAATTCTACAGACGCCTACAAGAAGATGGACTAACATTTTTATAATAGTATCCTTGCTGAAGAGCAGACCGGTGGCCACCATATTTGAAAAAAGAACCGAACGTGAACAATAAGGAAAAGTTATGGCTGCCTCTTATTCACCTATTCACACTAAATTCGGTTGTTGCCTATAAATAAGCGAGGATCCTCGGCTTAAAAGAGAGGAGCTCGAGAGAAAAAAAAAAATCCCTAGAGAGGTTTGTGAGAACTATTGGAAAAGAGAGCCCGTACAGAGACACATGAGTGGAGAGAAAGGAAGAGATTAAAAAAGGGAGAGACGCTCGTCAGAGAGAAACAAGATAAAAATGAAGTCGGGAGGAGATTAAAACAGAGATGAATAGAGAGTCTATCAGAGAAAAAACCAAAAAGAAGGTGAAGTCAGAGAGGGCAACAGAGAGAGAAAGAACGTGAGAAAAAAAATAAAAAATGGGTTGTATTCTTCCCATGGTGTCTTCTTCCGAAGGGGTTCGAGCGTCTGTTCTCGTACGTAGCAACCCGTAGTCGACTCCATCCTTCCGGCGATCTGAGGACGTAGACGCTGCAGCAACCCTCTGCCGCCTTCCTGCTCCCTGCAAGTTCCGAACACCGCTGTCGCTGTAGTCCCGTGCCTCCGCTCGCCCGCCTCCTGCAGCTCGAAGCTTCGAGCGACCCCTGCAACTCCCCCACCGTATCTACTGTCTCGCGGTAGCCAGAGCTACAAACACCGTCGCTGTTGCAGCCCTCAACCTGCTCATCGCCACACCACCGCATCACCTTCATCCGTCTCCTGCAGCAACCCGCGCCCGACGTCAACAACCCACATCACCTTCGCCCGCCGATCGCAGCATATCTCCGCCCGTCTCTACAACCAACTGCTGCTGCTCCTCTTCCCGCCCGTTGACACCAGCAACCTAACGCCATGCCACCACCCAGACGCCTGCAAGCTGCAGCACCCGTCGCTGCTCCCTACCTGTTGTCGCACCTTCGCTCGCCCGTTGCCGCGTCTCCTCCGTCTTCGCCTGGCCCGAGCTGCGCGCTACTGCTTCTTCCCTACAGGTGCACTAGCGATGACTAGCCATGTGATGCAACACCAGCTATAATCTTTCCCTGCACACAACCCCGACCTGCAGCGCCAGAAGCCCCGACGCCCTGTTCCGCCTCTGCCATTGCCAATCTGCTGCGACTGCCAGCCCTGAGTCCTCTGCTCGAGCGCTCCTGCTCCACTGGTCCTTGCTGCCCGGCGTCCCCTGCTCGCCTGAATCGGTCTTGCACCAACAAACCGCATGCAACTCCTGTTGTGGTCTTGTCGGAGCTCCTCGCCGGCGTCTTCCTCCTGCTAGAGCTCCGACAGGGTTTGCCCCTCTCAATTGATTCAGTAGCCAAGCCGTGCGTGGGAGCAAAACAAAAAGAAAAAAAAAAAGGAAAACCAAATAAGGTAGTTTTTTTATCTATTTTATTTTGTTTTTTTATTTACTTTTTTTTAGTAGAATCATTCCTTAGTATAAGATTAAGAATGTTCAACATGAAATAGCTTGTGAAATTTGTGATTGACAGTCCGATTTTCGCGCCCGAAATCCGACTCGCAATTGCTTGAAAAATTGCCAATCCAATCTCAGGCCCGAGATTCGATTTGCGATTTATTTAAATTTGGCCAACCTGATCTCATGCGCGAGATATGGTTCATCAATTTGGATATCAATCTTGCTCTGATTTGCCGTCGTGCCATTTAAGTTAATTTCGCTTTCATAAAATAAAAAAATAAAAAATCCAAAAAAAAAGTAGGTTAGACTTAGGTCTATTTCCTGTTTTAGGATTTGCATATTTAGAATAGAAATTTTATTTCGAATTAAAAAAATCAAAAAATCAAATCAATCAATTTAGGTTGCTAGTCTTTTTTAACTTAGGTTTCATGTTTAATTACTTGATAATTTTTAATTTTCGAAATTAATACAAAAACAAAAAAAAAATTAGAATTTTGGCATCCTTTGCATGTCATTGCATTTTAGGGTAAAATTGCATATAGTTTAATTCTAGATAATAGTTTTTCTTTTTAAGTTTAGAGAATTTTTAGATAGATTGCATTTTCGTTAGGAATTTCTAAATTAGGATAACATTCTAGTTTAAATTAGGATTTGGCTTAACCTCATTCCTAACACAAATTAGTTTTATTTTCTAGGATAAATTGCATTTAGATAGATAATTTTCACATTTTTCTAATTCCGAATTTCATGAAAAATACAAAAAAAAATGTCTTAGAATAAATTAGTTTTATTTTCTAGGATAAATTGCATTTAAAAAAAAAAGAAAAAGAAAAAATGTCATGCACATGTCATATAAAATTAGGTTCATGAAATGCACATCATTTAGTGATTGTTGCTAGGTTCATTTAATTGGAAATTACCCGTCATTAGAATTAGGTCATTTTGTTAGCTTAGATTGCACATTTAATTATTGAACAATTTTAATTTCGAATTTTATGGAAAATACCTAAAAAATTGTCTTTGAATAAATTAATTTCATTATTTATAATAGATTGCATGCATATTAAGAAAACACAAAAACATCTCATTTGCATCATGTAGCTTAAGCCACGTTATTATGTCATATCATTTCATGTTAGATTAGAAGCATTTCATTGCAGATGGATTATATCCTCATTAAATAAGTGAAAAAAATTGCGTGTTAATTAGAAATCATATTTAGATTGTTGATGTGAATTCTGATCTAACATTGCAGATACTTTCGTTGCTATGAGATAAGTCCTACAATTTATTTATTGCTTTCTTAGGTGTTAAATTGGTGATTTGCGTACCGCATGATCACCTCATATGTTAGGAAGATAAATTAAAATTAATTCAAGCTGCCTACAAAAAAATATTTTTTGAAATAAAAAACAAAAGGTACCGAAAGGGCGTTAGAGAAATTTAACGTAATCAAGTCCCGAACTCATTTAATCTCTGGTTCGTAGGAGTGAAGTAATTCTCTCATTACTTTACTTGGGTTTCTAATCGATCCACCAAAAATAGATTAGTGGCGACTCCTAATTGAAAAATCAATTGCATGTTAAGAATTTGAACCTAAGACACGAATTGGTATGGGCTTGGGAGAGCTCGAGCTAAGTCTAGGCATAGCAATCCATTAGCCGAACCCTTAGGTGGTCCAACCCGCTTCGGGGAGGTCACGACATATGGGTTGCCCTGAGAGGAATAAAACCATGAGGACTTAGTGTCCAAAGCGGACAATATATGTACAGTGAAGACTCGGGATGTTACAATTGGTGAGTGAATGAGGGTGAGATCCTGAAGCCACGCATGGCCATGGAGGATCTGTGGGATTCGTAAATGCCATGTAGAGTAAAAAGCACTTCAAAATCGAGCAAAATTGGTAGGATAACTACTATTCAGTCGGAGAGGGAAGTTAGAGTTGACGATTGACTAAATTTCTAAGTAAGTCGATTGAAAATAAGAGGGGTGCTTTAGTCAAAGAAGAGGTGGAAATAACCCCACCCTCGAACAAGTTCCAATGTTGTCTTAAAAACTTGTCATGATTCTGCTTATGGGACTTCCAACCCTATACTGATCAAATTTATATCCAGTTAAAATCAAAACGTGTGGATTTTGTTACTTTAGGTGAACATGTGTATATTACTAGATAACTTTAAGTAAAAAAAAAAAAAAATCAGGCTTTGACCTGAGGGCCGAGGCAACCAGACAGAATTAAAAATCAAACTGATTCAAACAACTTTTGGTGAGTTCGGCCAAGAGAAGACCCTTTTGATGTGGCTTATCATTCACCAAATCGAGTTCCCTGGACATCACGAAATGAAAGAATTGCTCTGACCGCGTCTTCAACAGTTCATTGGCAGAACTATAGCCCAAGTGCCATAACTTGGCACCGGGGGACACTTAAGTGCCATAACTTCAAAATGATACACTTGAGTGCCAATTTCGAAGTTAAATGGGACACTTAAGTGCCATTTCGGCGAAAATCCGGCCAAATGGCTGACGTGGCAACTTTCCAACGAGTTTGGTCCAAAACGGCATCGTTTTGCACGCTAACGTGGCAGAGAAAATGCAAAAACGACGTTGTTTCGCGTCTGACGTGTAAATAATAATATAAAAATTAATTAAGTTAAATTTAAACTTAATTTTATTAAAATATTCAAAAAATTAAAAAAATTTAAGAAAAATTAAAAATAAAAATAAAAAGAAGGGGGAGGGAGATCCAACGGGCGGCTGAGGGCTGAGCCCTCGCCGCCGCCGCCTCCCCATCGTCACCGGGAAGGGCCGACGACAAAGGGGGGAGGGTCGGCCGGGGTCGCTAGCCCCCGGCCAACCGACGGCGAGGGCTGCGAGCCTCGCCCCAGATCTAGGCGCGAGCTGCGACCCTCACCCCAGATCTGGGCTCGGCCTGCAACCCTCGCCCTAGATCCGGCGAGGGCTCGCGGGCCCTCGCCACCTCCTCGCCGCCGTCAGGAAGGGCTAACGACAGAGTGGGGAGGGTCGGCCAGGGTCGCCAGGCCCTAGCCAGGGGCTGACGAGGCCGACCGACCAGCGGCGAAGGCTCGTGAGCCCTCGCCTAGATCTAGGGTGAGGGTCGCAGCCCTCGCCGTCAATCAGCCAGGGGCCGGTGACCCCAGTCGACCTTCCCCCCTCCGTTGCCAGCCCTTCCCGATGACGGCGGGGAGGCAGCAATGGCGAGGGCTCAGCCCTCAGCCGCTCGTTGGATCTCCCCCACCGCCCCCCCCCCCTTTTTTAATTTTTTTAAATTTTTTAAAATTTTCTTAATTTTTTAAATTTTTGAATATTTTAAATAAAATTAAGTTTAAATTTAATTTAATTAATTTTTATATTATTATTTACACGTCACAAGCGAAACAGCGTCGTTTTTGCATTTTCTCCGCCACGTCAACATGCAAAACAACGCCGTTTTGGACCAAACTCGCCGGAAAGTTGCCACGTCAGCCATTTGGCCAGATTTTCGCTGGAGTGGCACTTAAGTGTCCCATTTTACTCCGATATTGGCACTTAAGTGTACCATTTTAAAGTTATGGCACTTAAGTGTCCCTCCGTGCCAAGTTATGGCACTCCAGGTGTCCTAACCTCAAGGTTCGTTCATCCTGATTTTCAAATCTGATTTTGATGAGATGGAATGAGCTTTTCATCGACATGCCTATAGCCTTTTTCTTTGAGTTGGTCACTCATAAGTTAACTAGCCTATCAGGCGAAGTTGTTAAAAATTCCAAAAGCAATAACCTTGAGAATTCGAACAACAAACAATTGCTCGACCGTGCTAATTTGCAATGCTCATTATGACATCGTCAAAATCGATCAGAGATTGGAGATAAGTCGATTCAATCGAGATATGTGATTAGTGCATGGGTAATTCCACCTAATTGCAAAATTTCTGTCGAATGGCATTAGACCGATTTTTCTATCATTTTCATAATGGTTTCCGTATTTAAAACTCGAGATTTTCACGACAACTGAAAGTTGTTAGGGAAATCCCTTATGATGTTTTGAAGATGACAAAATAAATCAAAGGTTACTAACATGTTTAATGGTTAAGTAATAGACCATGCAGATGATAGAACATGTAAAGGATATTGTCCAAGTGTGAAGACAACCAGAAGACTGAACGTAACACATGCCTAAAGTATATTCTGAAGATTTCCAGACTTTTGTGTCAAAGTTTGAAGACTGCCGTGTCAAAATCTGAAGACTGCCATACTTTAGTGTCAAAGTCTGTTCTACATTAGAAGTCTGCTCATTCTAACAAATTCCAGACTGAACGTGAATGATGAACCAGAAGACAGACTCTATGCTGAAGCTGAACTGGGTACAGACCTTAAAGCTAAATCTGTTCAGAAACAGATATGTTTAGACCCAGATTGTAAAGTCTACAGACTCAGATTGTAAAGTCTATTACTCTCAAACTTTACATCCAGACTCAACATAACGTAACTCAAGCCCAATCATATAACGGCTAGTGATCTGGTTTAGATTCCACATCAAGATTGATTTGATTGACTCAATTTATTTGATTGACTCACTCTTTTGGTATTTCTCTCACGATCACAAACGTTTAAGCTCTCAAGAGACAAGTATATGATCGAAAGTCGCTCAGACTTTGGAATTATAAATTATACGTTCCGTCTCTTACTTGCTCATTGGTCCTTCATCTCCTTAAATACTCCTCCACTTCCAAAATAGCCGTTGGACAGCATCCCGGAGAATCGTCTTCCAATATACCCATTGGACAACTCTGTATCTAGAAGATTTGGTAGCTGTTGAGTGACAAAGGTAAAATCCCAAATTGATTCCGATCGCCCATACAAACGGAATCTTGGTTTCCATAAGTAAAGCTTCTTCGTATAGAAAGATCTTGTCTTCAAGATCCAATTGTCAATCAAATAGATTGAGTCAATCAAATCAATCTTGATGTGAAATCCAAACCAAATCACTAGCCGTTATATGATTGGGCTTGAGTTACGTTTTGTTGAGTCTGGATGTAAAGTCTAAGAGCAATAGACTTTACAATATGAGTCTGTAGACTTTACAATCTGGGTCTGAATATATCTGCTTCTGAACAGATTTAGCTTAAAGGTCTATACTCAACTTAGCTTCAGCATAGAGTCTGTCTTCTGGTTCATCATTCACGTTCAGTCTGGAATTTGTCAGAATGAGCAGACTTCTGATGTAGAACAGACTTTGACACTAAAGTCTGGCAGTCTTCAGACTTTGACACGGCAGTCTTCAGACTTTGACACAGAAGTCTGGAAATCTTCAGAATATACTTTGGGCATGTGTTACGTTTAGTCTTCTGGTCGTCTTCACACTTTGACAATATCATTTACATGTTCTATCATCTACATAGTCTATTACTTAACCATTAAACATGTTAGTAGTCTTTGATTTATTTTGTCATCTTCCAAACATCATAAGGGATTTCCCTAACAATCTCCCCCTTTTTGATGATGACAAAACAATCTCTGAATATGTAGATTTGTAAACATGCTTTTAAAGATATTAATTTAAATCAAAGGATATCAGAAGATAACAAATAGATTGAGCATAATAATATATAGAAAATAATCGCAGCTCAATATTATGCAATAAATAATATCAACCAATCAGCACATATGCATATTCATATCTTCTCCCCCTTTTTGTCATAATCAAAAAGTGATTATGATGGAAAAAGTATCACATAGAGAATGATAACAAATATGTCTTGCATAATTTCTAAAAATCGGCTTGTATAAGGTAAATCGAATATTGAAGATATGCAATATAGCTCACTTCGATCATATCAGCAAATATCCAATAAAAATTACGGATGCATCATGAAATTCACGTACCCTTTTTGTCATAATAAAATGATAATATCAGTAAGAGATTTGTTAATGACAAAAGGTAATAAAAAAATGCACTAACTGGATTTTTTGAACAAATTCTGACACATTTACCTTTCCTTCCATTCATAATAAGATCACAATCAATCCAAAAAGATTTTTCCATAATTGATCAAAGCTCCCCCTCAATTTGTTGCCTTTTTGAGACGATCACGATTATTTTCCTTTTCTTTTGGATTCGATTTCTCCCCCTCGATTTCCTCATCGGATTCTGAGTCTGTGTCTGAGTCAGACTCTGATTCTGAGTCTGTGTCTGAGTCAAACTCAGATTCTAAATGTGCCATCAAGCATAAATTTTCTTGCTCATCATCTTCTTTTATTGTTCTTTTCTGGCCATTCTGCTTGTATTTTTTTCCATCGAAATATGGTGGCCTTGTGTTGCTTTGCCCTTCCATAAGTCCTGGTGCCAACATACTAGCCATAAAGAATCTTTAGCTCAAAAGTAAAAACACTTTTATAAACCGAGCACTTGGCTCTGATACCATTTGAGAGTACTAGTATGAACAAAATAAATGAGTTAGGGAAGAGAATAAGAACACAAGATTTATAGTAGTTCGGCTTAATCCAAGCCTACGTCCACTCTCCCACGATAACAGCCTTCTTGGCTGGATTCCAATATGCAACCAACAAGAGATTACAACTTCGAGTACAAACACTTAGTAGTAGATCACACTATCTCACTAAGTCACTCTTTTGTTCATACTAGTACTCTCAAAAGTCACCAATATGTCGAAGATATACATTGTGGCTTGAAAATAATCAACCACAGGTCAATTGTATTAAAAATTCCTAAAAGCTACCCGGTAGATTGTGACACACTAAAATTACGTCAAATTGAAATTAACCGTGATTGAAGTCGATTTCAAAAATGGAAAGTTCTGTTATGTCACAATTCATTTTAGGAACGTCGACTCACTTTCCGAAAATTTTTCAGAAATTCCGAGATTTTTACGGAAAATCGATTCGGAAAATGAACAAAAATTCGGTTTAGTTCATTTGAAAGGAATTTTGACTTCTAAGCTGATCTATTGGATGTTGGGAACTTATAGAAATTTATGTGGGTTTTTTCTTCAACAAAATTGGACCTCAATTGAAGAATTTTGTTAAGGAATTGAATCCCCAAAGTGTGAATTTCGAAATTTAAGCTTGGATAGCAAATTTTGGCACCAATTTGGTTTAATTTGTGGAATTTTAGGCTAGAAAGAAATAGGAGACAAGGTGATATGCTTGAAGACCAAGGGGAACTAGGCTTTAATTACTGAAGATATTTCTTTGGACTTTGGCTTCTCTCTCCACGAAACTTCTCAAGCACGTCCCCGCAATCCATCCTCTTCACGTCTTCCCTTTCTCGATCTCTCTCTACTCTGCTTTTCATTTCATTTTCCTCTGCAACTCTCATCTCTTTCAATCTCTCCACCGAGACTCCCTCACCCACTCACACGATTCCACCACCACCGAATTCTCCATCTTCAAGCTTTTGTTGACCGGATTTTTTTTCAACGCCTGCAAACGCGGCCATATCCACTTCCATCAAAACCCCACCTTCTCCACTCACCGAACCATCCCACCTTTTTCCATCTCCACCAATCCAGCGACGTTGCTCCTTTCAAAGCCCGAGCGTCCAGCTTCAATCGAGCAGCCCTTCACTCGCTCGACCAGCCCATTCGAAGCCCGCTTCAACCCTTCACACTTCGAGACCGAAACCAACAGCTTTTGCAGCCCGAACAGCAAGTTCGTTGGCCATTTGCAGCCAGTCCGAGCTTCCCTCGACCTCGCTGTGAGCCCAGATCTCGGCCGCCGTTGCGCCACCATTGCCGTGAGCCGATTTTCGTGCTAACCAGTGAGTTTCGTTCTAATCTCAAATCAGTGGGGTAATGACACTTAGAGATGTGTTAGTTAGCTAAATGGTGGAGTAATTATGTTAATTAGGCTTAGGATGGCTTAGTTAGATTAAGTATATAGTTAGTATTTAGTTAGTTTATTTAGTTTAGTTAGATGGATTAGTAAGGAATTAGTTAGTTTATTTAGTTAGTGTACTTAGATCAAATTAAATAGGATGGTTAGTTTTTATTGTTAGTTAGATTATTTAGTTTAGTTAGTTTAGGTTAATTCAATTAAATGCTTTAAATTTATTTATTTTGTAATTTATTTAATTTCTAGTAATTTATTTAATTATTAATTATTTTTCGGAAATTAAACTAGGATAGCCGATGACCGGAATTTTGTGCTGATTGCAATGGCATGTTCAGTTTCTACAATTGGATGTTAATTTATGCAAATTGAAAGCTGATTGGAATTTTGAGTATTTAATTCCAAAATTTATGAAATTCATTATTTATTCAGAAAATCTCGGGTGTCAGGTTTTAACACCAAAAATGATTTTTATATATTATATAAAGTAGTGGGATTTGAAATTTGAAGATATCAATTTTTCTAGTGTGAATTGACCGTGTACCCACACACAACTATTTTACCATGTATTTCTAATATGAAGAAAATAGGCCGTATTTACCATTTCAATTGAGGCATTTGAGTGCAATGCACAATGTCCTAGGCCGAGATTTCATGGCAATCTCTAGAAGCATTAAAGTCTATGAATAGGTGATGGAAGTACCATTAAGTTATATTGTAGCCATTTGATCCATAATTTGCAATGAGATTTATGGCCAAGCTTTTAATGGATAATTTTTTGATAAGAAAGGAAATTCTATCATTGACCATGTGTGTTATAAATTGGAATTTATGGATTTATGACTACAAGTTTTATGGTCATATTAATTTTGTAAGTTAGGAATTTACTTAAGTGGAAGATATTAGTGGATTAAATTAGAGAAGAGTGGGCCAAGACTCTTAGGCCAAGACCGGCCCATGATCACCCACTATTTGGCCATATGGGCCTAGCCCGCGAAGCCAAAGGGAGAGGAGGAGCTGCCATTGACCAAGCTGGCCCAAGCCCAGCTGGATTCAAGCCCATCTTGCATGGCAATTGCCAAGTGGCGCCGGCATGCAAGATCATGATTGTTAATCATGAGGGGGAAGAAATTAAAGAGTGAGAGGGGTGGATTAGGCGAGGAAAGGGAGAGAAAGAGAGAGAGAGAGTCGTCCGAGAGAGGGAGGAGAGAAAGAGAGAAAGGAAAGGAAGAAAGGAAGAGAGAAAGGAGAGGCCGTGCGTGTGGGAGGAAGGAGGGGGGCCGTCTGCCGATCGTCCATCTAGCTCGCCGCCGTTCATTCGCCACCTTGCCCGCCGTTTATCACTGTGTTCATTGCTTGTTGTTTGTGCTTAGATTAGAGGCAAGTAGAGTCCTAAAACCTACCCTTTGCTTGCTGTGATGTGTGTGTAGAAGATGGTGAATTTTGGTTGTGGTAGATGTGATGAAAGGTCGAAGCTATGGGGAGAAATTCGTTGGCCTAGCATGCTGATTTCTGGAAAAAAAAAAAATCAGTCCGACCCTACACGAGTTTGTGAGCAGCATGCAACTTTTTAGTTGGAATCTTGCTTTGATCTCTTCATGAAAGTTGTAGAGAACATATCAAGGGATAACATACTAAAATTTGAGACAAAACAGACAAGGATTTCCTGGTGAAAAGATTTTTCTTTGGAAAGATTAGATCTGGAATTTGTTGTGCTGACCTTTAGTGATTTCAGGGACTGTAAAGTAGCTTTCTTGCAAAAATATTACTTTGAATTCTTAATGAAAGTTGTATTATATTTCTTGAGGTAAAACATATAAAAAATTTAGAGGAAATGAACAAAAATAGGTCGGTGAAATCGTTGTCCTTTAAAGAAACTGGATCTGGGAAAATACTACCTCGACCTAGTATGATTCTATGATTTTTATAAAATCATACAGTTAAAATTTGATTGTGTCCTTAATGAAAGTTGTAGATAATATTCTGAAGTATAACATACTGAATATTTAGAAGAAACAGACACATGTAGATTGGTGAAACGAGTTTCCTTTGAAAGAAGATAATCTGGAAAAATGATACTGAGAACAGGGGGAATTAATTGTCTATATCTGTTAATTTAGAACAATTTAGATTTCAATTTCTTCACAAGATATTTACCCTTAGGACTTTTCTATAATATATCAAAATTTCACAATTTTCGGAGTTCAATTGGATATTTAATTTAAATTACTTCCAAAACTGTGCAAGCTGAAGTGTTAAAATTTTGAAGACTGTGATGCATGGAGCATACTGTTTTGTGTGAGATTCTTTTGGTATGGTGTTTTTCATGTAATATCTGCCTTTAGGTCTCGTCTATAATGTGTCAAGTTTTTGGAATTTATTTATACCATTCACTAATTTTCCTAGAGTTTTAACTAAAGAAGTGCATACTATTTTATCCGAAAATTGATGCATTTTCAAAAATAAATGAAATTTTCCATGTGATATGATGTTTTGAGTGGTTAATTATATTGCATATGTGGTGACATATGGCATGTTATATTGCATCAAATGCCATGTTGAAATTGAGATAATAACAAGACCATCAGAGGTGTAAGCCGACGATGCCTCGGGAGTTTCGAGATGCTCGGAGTATGTGAGCCAGATGCGCGGAGTGTGTGTGCCAAATGTCCTCGGGAGTTTTGGGATGCTCGGAGGTGTGTGCCGGAAGCCTCGGAGGTGTGTGCCAGGGGGATACCTCGTGATGTTAGTTTGGGTACGAGATGCACAGAGTGTGTGTGTCGGATGCCCGGAGGTGTGTGCCGGAGGTTCCTCGTGATGCCAGGTTGGATGTGAGCGATAAATTGAGGGATGCAAACATTGATCCCTGGAAAGACAAAAATTGAGATTATATCATGCGCATGGATGTGTACATATGGCATGGTGATATATGCATGACCGTTTGATAATAAGTGCATGGTGGTATATGCACATATGGCATTATAATATATGCATGACTGTTTGATGATAAGTGTATGGTGGTATATACACATATGTCATGGTGATATATGCATGACTGCTTGATGATAAGCGCACGGTGGTATATGCACATATGGCATGGTGATATATGCATAGTTGCAAGGTAAGGTATGCTTGAATGCATGAATGATATGTGCTTTATTCATGATACCTTGATTGTTCTGTTTGATGCACTGTATAGTGTGGCGGATCTTTACTGCTAAGTGGTTGTACTCACCCCTTTTGGGGATTAACATTTCAGATTAGAAAAATGCCTCTTTCACCAGTTGTGCATGGTACCTTCTATGGCATAGCTACTGACATCGAGGTGGAGTGCACCGAGCATTCTTGTATTAGTATACCTAGTTTGGAGTATGTCCGAGTTCGAGTATTGGTGATGTATGATGTGGGTTCAGCTGATGGCCCTATCATCCAAGAGTTTTTATCCGTTCACGTTCGACGCAATGGGGTGTTGCTAGGGATGTTACCGCCGCCGCCGCCCGATGCACCGAGTTGGGTGTGATGGCACGTAGGACTGGTGGGAGCTGACGCTTTCTTTATGGGGATAGCCGACACTTGTCGATGGAGTAATGTACATGTTTCATGTAGGGTCGAGTTCTCTTTTTGGTATAGCCAAGTATAGTTAAAAATCTTGGCCTTTTTGTTGTATCAACCCGAATGTCCATCATGAAAATATAAATAAAAGTGAATCAGCTTTATCTTTTCTTTCGGTGCGTAGTTGGTGTGCATTGCATTATTGTTATTGGAAGAAAAGATTGTGAGACTTGTTTATACTTCCGCTGATGAACTGCGCTGGGACCTTTACTAAAAAAGAATGGTAAAGAATTCCATTGATCAACCCCTATGAACTGTGGTTTCATTTTAATCATAGAAGTCATTAGACTGCCATGTAATGGGAAGAGTGACAAGTAAGCTGTGGCGACCCTAACGGATTGGGGGCCGTCGAGGGGTGCCACAGGCAAAGACTTGCCGAAATCTTCATACATAATGGCAGTAGTCGAAAGATGAACTAAACATAACCATATTTAATGTTATCAGTACCCATACTTAGGAAACTTGTAGCTCAACAACAGCAGAGTACAAAGATGCAAAAGCTTCAAAAGCTCAATCCCCTATTAAAAAAAAAAAACATGAGAGAGAGAGAGAGATGGAAGAGTCATATTGAACTCACGACAAATGCAAACATCTTAAGTTCTAATGCCTCCTCCAGTGTTTCCCCCATCATTCTCCAACCTCCTCCCACTGGAATTGGAACCATCATATCGACCACCTCTCTTGGAGGCATCCACTTTACTGGTTGTCTGCTAAATCTTTACATCCTTTTGTAGATCAGCCGTCATATCCACTTTACTAGTTGCTTGATATAAAACAAAGACGGCTGATGCAAATTCAAGGAAAAAGACTGATATTTTGGCTTTCGGCTATTCTTACACAATAGCAACAAGCTCTTAAGAAGGAAAAACTTGGCCATAGTAGATGTCTCTAGGGCTCCCCAAGAGACTAATGCGAGCGCAGACCTTATGATTGCCGCTATTGCTGTCCATGGCAAGCCGATGTAATCATGCTTGCGTGAGAGAGAGAGAGAGAGAGAGAGAGAGAGAGAGAGAGAGAGAGAGAGCCAGCTGATGAACATAGCCATTGATGGGCTCTAGAGGCAACGACGGTGGTGGAGGGGGCTTGGAACTAGCAGTTGCAACTGGCGGTGGCTGTTAGCGGAGGCAGAGGTGGTAGGGACATGCTGGAGAGAGAGAAAGAAGGAGTAGGGTGTAGTTGCTCTTCCTAGAAGTGCAGGATAAAACCTTTGAAAATTGGAAAAAAAAAAAAAAAAGATTGTTAGGCGGGATTTTGAAAGTGAACATTTAATTGCTGCTCAGTACTTTTCTGCAAGCCATAGGAGGGGGAAATAAAAGCTTATTTAATTTTTTAAATTTTCTATTCACATCTAGATCACTGGACAAGTGTCGCGTTTTGAGTGGATTGCGAGCGCCACGTAGGTGGATGAGCGGATGGTTAGCAACCACTGAATATTTCCTCCTGTTTTGGACATACACACCAATGGCGGGCAGCAATTAGGAGGGAATCAAGAAATTCCGAGCTAAGTTTTCCCCTTCCATTATATTACCTAGGATTGGTATTTTCCACTTCCACTTCACACAACCAATAGAAAAGTGGAGACAAGAGCAAAATAAGACAGCTTCAGGACACTCCAACCTCACCGGAACCGTCACTTAACATCGCGAATCGTGCTTTTATTAGTAGATGTCGGGATCCGACCAGATCTCAAATGGTCTCTTCTACCTTCGTCGCCAGGGGTGCTTAGGCAAATTTCTGGCTGCAACCCATGGCATTAACAGATATTAGAAGCGGCAATTCGGACATGACACAAGAACACCGCTCGGATTGAGATGACACGAGACAACTTAACTTGAACTTGACCTAAATTGACACGTTTTTACTCAATTTTTAAAAGAAAAAATTTTGTTGTTAGGTTTAAACAATTTTATAACGAAAGGAAATGACACGAATCATTTCACGAAACTGAGAGGTGAGCATGAATAGGTAAACTTCTCATCTAAATTTAATCTGTTCGGGTTTTAAAACCTGTATTTCATGCAACCCCATTCATTGAGGACAGCTACATGTCTACGAGATCTCTCTCCAAACGACACAACCAGTGCCAAAGAATAAGCCAACCTTGAGCAATTGTGCAGGCACCAACTTTGGGGTCTCTCTTCATCTAAGATAATTACCTAATCAGTCTTAAACTTTTTGTACGAATGTTAATTTAGTCCTTAATTTTTCATTTTTATCAATGTAATTATAAATCTTTACACAAAATTTCAATACAATTGTTCTAACCAATAAATGTTAGATATTGCTAAGCGGTGTCCACTTATAGCCAGCCATTCTATGTGGCATGTTGACTTGGACAATTTTTGCATCGCCACATTAGCGATTTTCCAAGTGGCCAAAAGGGTTGCATTGGAATTTTGTACAAATGTTTAGGACTTAGAATGGCAAAGTTTGAAGAATTTAGGATTGAATTGGCATCCCTATAATATATTTAAGACCAATTGGTAAGTTGCCCCTCTTCATCCCTAGGCCTGGTAGATAGTTGACGAGATTGGACAAATTCAATCCATCTTGTTAAAAAGTCCAATCAGATGCTAAGTTGTTAGATAAATATATGGTTTAAATATTCTAACATTCTCCTTGCCCTTGAGCATAGGCTAGACTTTGGCCAAAAATAATCCACTTCAGATGTTCCTAAAAAATTTTGCCGTTTGCTCAGACAATCGGAACAGATTAATGTGGGATAAGCCACAAAGCAGGTTTGCCAAACAAAGTACAGCGGATAAAATCACATTGAGGCAGATGCTAATAAGTTCATTTTACGTCGTGGATGGTGCTAGACCCCGGTGGTAATGCCCGACTCGGTTCAAGCACTGTCCCAGATTGCCAACATTCCTTCCTCTAGCATATACATATTCAATATCTGATAGACGGCTTGTGTTTTTGTCTGCCAATTGCTGAATTGGTTCATGTCAAACCAGTGGCTCTCAACAACAGTCACTTTCAAGAAAACTGTAGTCTCCATGACCCATATATAGCTTGAACTTAGGTAGCTGATGTCCTCTTTTGCCTAGATTTAATTCAAGTTTAGTGAAAGTCAAGCGGTCTAGCCTACTTCATGCGGTTTCCACAGGGATTTCTCAGTCATGTCTTGCTGCTCCTGTCCAGTTGTTCCTGCTTTCTTAGGCGCGCGTCTTGGCGTGATTTCCCCTGAAATAAACAGTCTCCTCGGGTTGATGAAAGAGCGCAAAAGTATCCATTTACTAGTTTTAGGCCAGAAGTAAGGTTCACAGAGATTGCATGGCTCAAAGTGATCCGGTGGAGTTAGAGGTTTCAAAGCTTCTTTTATTACACGCAAGGAAGTATATAATTGGGGTTATAATAAGTTACTTTGAACCGTTCTTCCACCCACAGACAAAACACGTATAACGATAGATATATTGAGACTTTGAACCGTCTTCCTTTAAATCGTCACCTTTATAAAATTTTCTCGAAATGATAATTACAGAGAAGGCTAGTACTTTCCTGATATTAAGTCATCATCGGAGGTCGAAGCTCAGGCAAGTCAACCCCAAATCGAGCCTTAGATCCTCTTCCGAGGTTGAGAAAGAGGGGGGAGGGAAAGGGTGCTCCTCAAGGTCGGGGCGCAGTGATGACAAAGGCTGGAATGGCGGTGGTTGGCGCGAGTCTCATGTATGTTGGCGGGAGTCTCGCAGCAGCAGCTGACAGATGCCAGGGGAGAAGGGTTTCGGAAACATCAGTGCACGTTTAGGTGAACAGACACTCGATGAACGCATAACGGGCATCTCGGAAGCGACAGTAAAGCTGCTGCTACCTGCAGCTGAACCTCACCCCAAGCAGAGTTGCTTGAGACCGACTCTGATAGATTTATGTAGGCGTCAAGCTGCTCCAAATGTTTGAACTGTTCAATAAATACGCGAAATTTTATATTTCATTAGTTGAGCAACATTGACTTTGTCTCCAAAAATTGAAAACCAGCCCTCAGCTTATATAGATCAAGCGAATCGATTCACACGTGCAAAATGAGCTTCACCGGTGAAAGACAAGATGTGTATATAATCACATCGGCTGGACAAACAGGGCAACATCTTGGTCCCAAAATGATGAATTTTCACTTCAGGCATAGCAAACTGCAAAATGCTGGAATAAAACAGCAGCCAGTGCACGGAGCTCCCACTCTGCGAGGGATGATGGGACAGGTCCGAACACTTTGGTTATAATGTACACAGATTTTTGCAAGAAAACTATTTCTGCGACTCCAACCAGAGGTCACACAGCAACAACTTTTACCCGAAATGCTAGTCCTAAAAACAACCAAATGCGTCACTACTTTTTAAAAAGCAATGCAGACACTTTCATAACAAGACCAGGGAATCAAGTAATGATTTTTCTGTTTCACGTAGGGCCTTTTGACAAAAACACGTGCGCACAATTTCAAGAACACTGTTGTTATTGTAAAGATCACAAGAGCAAACAGAGGAAACAACATGAAGAATTACATTGGTCCTATCTACCATCTGCCTAGCAACTGTCACGAGTTCCATGATTCAATTTCTTGCCTTTCAAACGAAGAATACGTATCTATGGAGCCCGTGATTGAGGTTAAGCTGGGTTGTATCGGTATTGAAAGACCCGTTGGTTCACCCAAAGAATAAGAACCTAAGAAGCCCCCAATCGAGGTTAACCTGGGTGGCTTCGGGAGGGGAAGACCTGCTGTTTCACTTTCTAATAGTAGCACAACGGAAGACATGAGCGGTCTATCTCTGGCAGAGTCTTGCACACACAATAGTCCGACTTGTATGCATCGTAATGCCTCATCCACATAGCACATGTCCCTGATACAAGGATCGATTAGTTCCATCGCCTTCCCTTCATTCCAGTGATGCCAAGCCTGCAATCATCATGCATTTGTGTGAAAAACACTTTGTACAACTCCTTGGATGTAAACACTTGAACAGCGAGTTCAAATGTCTATTGTCCGCGTGCCTAATAACGTCTGTTGATATCACTTTACTTACAGACAATGGAGAAGTAGAAACCAGACCGAGACAACAGTTTTAAACAGAACAAACTGAGCAGTTGCAAACATCTGCTGAAACGAGAGTGTTGGTGCCTATTATCTCAAATACAAATGAGGATGAACTCACATGGCTGATAAGATTAGAATGTTCCAGCGTGCGAAAGCCAATGTTTTTCTCGCCGCTAATGATCTCCAGTAATAATACCCCGAAGCTGTACACATCAGATTTGAACGAAAATAGACCTTCCATCGCATACTCTGGAGACATGTAACCACTGCAATTACAAGGGCAAATGAATCAATCCACTAAACCTGATCAAACATTTTGAGTCAGAGATGCACTTTTCTTATTCTCACTTGGAAGAAATTCAACTTACTACGTGCCAACCACTCGATTGGTACTCGCTTCATTTTCATTCCCACCGAAAATTCTCGCCATGCCAAAGTCTGATATTTTTGGGTTCATCTCTTCGTCCAACAAAATATTACTGACTTTTAGGTCACGATGAATAATCCTTAATCTAGAATCTCGATGAAGATAGAGGATGCCTCGTGCTATCCCTTCAATAATCTCTAAACGTTTCTTCCAGTTCAGTTGTGCTCGCTTCGCTGGATCTGCATCAAATTTTGAAAAGAGAAGAAAAGACACATGCAATGATTTTCATGACTATTCTTTCAAGGAATGCAAAAGATCAAATTCAAATGTTCGACTCAGCTTACCAAAAATAAAATAATCCAAGCTCCTGTTTGGCATGTACTCATAAACAAGCATCTTATCTTCGCCTTGAATGCAGAATCCGAGGAGTCTCACGAGGTTTCTATGTTGTAATCTCGCAATTACCATAACCTCATTCTTAAATTCCTCAACCCCTTGGCTTGACTTCCTCGAAAGCCTCTTAACGGCTATTTCTTGTCCTCCAAGAAGCTTTCCCTGCAGATTCAGAGGGTAGACAATTAAGAATGCAAATATGATATCACGAGTCTAGAACTGGTGATCATATATCTTTACCTTGTAAACAGGACCGAATCCTCCCAGTCCAAGCTTGTTTTCTTCAGAAAAGACATTCGTTGCAGCTTCTATGGAACTGAAGTCAAACACTGGTATATGAGGTCCTCCTACATGCTCAGCATCACTAGCAAGACCATCCGGTCCGGACAAATCAAGACATAGCTCTTCGCTCTTAACAATATCATCAAACAAGAATCCTGTATTTATAGTTCATTAACACATAAATAAGAAAATAAAGACTAATAAATCATTCACTCCACAGACTGAAATCTCACCTTTTAAATTGTCCTTAAACGTCCACAACAAAAATACTGTTATACCAGAAACAAACGCTCCAACAAAAGCAGTAACCATCATGCGTAGGTTGGATATTTTGCTCTTTGTTCCTATTCATGAGAAGAGAAAGAAATTATAATTATAGGAGATCATCAGTAATTGGAAAGTGTTGGAAGTACTCTATAAGATATCCAAAGTCATTAGTACAGATAAACTCTGTGACAGTAAATGTTTTGTCTATCGTGTGATACACGCTTCTTGTTGCAGGCAGGTGACACAAAGGAAATTTCAGCCAAGCCATGTGACAAATCATATGCTGATGAATGGGACCGTTATATTCATCAAAGTCCTGATCCTTCACCTTCCTATAAGCGTGAAAGTAGCTAGTTATGCTGGAGTTTGTTATTGGAGACTACCATTATGGATACGTCATATGGTGATCTTTCTTGACAGTGACTGCTTTCATTCCTTTCTGATGCTACAAAAGGCCAGATTCATGTTATTCAGTTACACCAACTGTTGAGATCCCTGACCTCCATAAACTCAATTCCATAGATAAGAATCTCAGTCCCTTTTCTGCTAAGTCACACAATCAGTTGTGGCCTTTATCATACTAAAAAAGATCATTAGGTATGAGAAACATTATTTTGGAAAAGATCAACAAATTTGAAAATGGCAAAGGGGGGATACCATAAGAGATCGTACCTGGTTCAGAATTGGCGAGACGAATTTGGAGGGTCATTCTGCCCTCAGCGAAATGCTCCACATCAATCAAATTCTTGCTCCACATCATGCACCAGACGTCTTTAACAAATGCATAAGCTTTACACGAACAATTCTCTAGACACTTCACCTCACACTCATCCCCGATAGTGGCTGAAAAAAAATCTGCAAAATCCGGCAACTTCACCCCATCCAATTTCAAAAAGTGGTCCATCCTGCCACCATCTCCCACTGAAATGCTGCTGTTGTTCCCACACTGTAATCGGGTCTTCCAAGTACAACCCATGGACCAGTTACCCCTCTTCCATTGATCCGGTGATTTTGGAATGAACCCTTCCATGCAACTACATTTGGGAGAGCCCATTTCATTGCATATTGCAAAATATCCACACTTGTTATATACGTCACATTCCTTAGCAGGCTGTTTTTTCAGCACAGTCAACTCGTTATCAGTCTCATCCCAGCCTAACTCCTCCCCCATTCCATTCCAAAGTATACGGAACATCACGAGATTGGACCTATTCAACGGTGTGTATGTAAAATACATGCTTCCATCCTCCTCAGGGGCCGAAAGCCTGAACCCATTTTGAATATTGGCAGTCATATTTGGCATGCCGGTGAAAACCAGCCCATTCCAATGCCCGCTCCTCCATTCCCGGCCTGACTGACCCCAGATCACTATCTGTGGCGGCAACCGGGGATCGATGCCCATAGAGTAGTTCCCAGGGGAAGGGTCGTTCAACGATCTCCATGACCTTAAGTTATGGTTCTCTCCAGCCGCAGAATTCACCCTCACTCTCATGCCAGGCAAAAACGTGTCTGTCGGGTGTTCAAAGCTTTGCCAGTATGCATTGCTGACATGACCATCAGCACTAGCAGTGTCAGCATCTGCATTGGCCAGAAGAACAAGATTTCCAGCATCCGTCAAAATAGCTGTTGAGTTGGTGGGCACAGAGGAAGAATTAATGCCGCTAGACCAAACTAAGCGACGATCCCCATCTAAAACCATCAAATTTCCATCACTTGAAATTGTCAGAACTCCAGATTCATCAGAAAGAGGGCTATCTCTGTTTGCGACCCACACGCATGTTTTAAAACTTATCTTGCGGTACCAAATACCAACATATCTAAGAGAGGAATTCTCAGTTCTAAAGAACCCCAGCTTGAAGTTCCCAGAACGAGAAACCAGAGTCTCGCCATCTCGGACCAACTGCCCTTGCGATAACGAATTCGCTGCACAAGAATATGAAAACAGAGACGACCACATGAAAAACAAGGAGATAAGGAAGAGACTTGCTCTGTTTTTGCCAGTGAACGGCATTCCACCGTTGCCAAATGCCTCAAGCATTGCTCCAGGGAGAGGGAGAATCAAGAACACGAGTGGAAACTTTTCATGGGTGAGAGAGGGGGCTTCAATGGTGACCCATGTTGGGCGTTGTAGTTGTCACACCCTGAAAACTATAGGGATGGGGTGACACAGCCATCCTTCTACTCACGTAGCCTCAAAAAACATACCCAAAACTTACTTTCAAAGGTCCCCATCAATAGCACTCTTGATCTGCTAACTAAGGAACCTGAAAAGAAGATCAAAGAACGAGTGAAATGAGTAATAACAGCACAATGAGTAGTACATACCTTCTAAGTAATCAAGCAACCATTATGTATAAAATACATATCAAATTATATAAGAGTTATTTTTTACTATCAAAGCCTTATACTAAGTCAATTATCAATAGTCAACTCCATTGAATAATCTCCATCAAAAAACACATATCATTGGTCCATCTATTGACTAATCTATTGCTTAATATTCTACTATGGTCACGACACAACGCCTGCTGACAAGGCAACTAAGATTCCCTTGACAAGGTCTCCACCTACAAAGTTGGTGACTCAGCCCAGAATGATATCATAAACTTGGTATACATACCGCAGAACCCCTCACTAGATTAACAATCATATTAAGCATAGATAACCATCCTCCAATACCGTAAATCTAATCTAGAAATCAATATATTAAACCAAGCAAATAACATTTTGCGGCATAGCCCATCATCCATTTCCTAACCATTTGTCAAATCATTATAAATATTTTCATAAACCAATCGTAAAGTAATTTCATATATATATATGTACTTCAAAACATAGTTTTACAAAACCAAAGAAAATATAGTACCACTCACCTCATCACGTACAACCAAACAATAAATGATACTCATATCGTCGAACTCAGGGCCCTATCAAATAACTAATGAATAATGTTAAAATCAAATAAAACTCCGCCTCAATTATGAAACGACTAAATTACGCCTTTAACTCTAGCAAAAAGGCTCTTACACGCTAACAAATCGCATATTCAAAATGATTATTCAACCCATTCGCAACACAGAATTTAAGCGTAAAAATTGATTATGCCATAACTTTTTCCTTTAAAACCCGTTCTGAATGTAATTATAATAAAATAAAATAAAAACCCTTCAAATGTACTACAAGAATCCCAACTTGAGCATCCCAAAATGCAAGCCGAAAAACGACAAATTACAGGCCCAAAGCTATTGGACGCATATTGTTCACTGCGTGTGGAAAACTTTAAAATTTTGTTTCAAATAAACCATAAACTCAAATCACGATTCGTAAAATCTTATAACTCCACAACACCCTAAACTATGATTTCTATAAAAATACGCAGCTCAACGGGTCTAAAATCAGATTTCTCCACTCAATTTTCTAAAAAATTAGAATTTGAGCCTTAAACCAGTAAATTACTTCGATTGGACGAACGAGAGGTCTAATCTCTTACCGGGTGTTATGTCACGAAGTCAAGTTGGCTTGGCAAGGCATCAACAGAATGCATGTGCCAAACCCCACTTCCTCTTCTTCCTTTTTCTTCTTCTTCTTCTTTCCTTTTCTCTCTCTCTCTCTTCTTTCTCTCTCTCCCGAAGTGGCTCGGCCCTATAAAAGAGAACGCCCACTTCTTCTTGCTTCATCGACCGGTCAAACTTATTTTCTTTTTCTTTTTTTTTTTTAATTCCTTTCTTAACTTGTCAAACCAGTATTTTACCTTGCAGCTTCTGACACGAAGTTGACGGCTTTTGAAGTGGGATTCAACAAAAAGAAATGCGCGGTTTTTGCTTTTTTACTCCGGGTTTTTGCGACCCTCGGTGTGGGATCGGCGACTCCCGTTGACGGAGGAGTCGTCGAGTTTGTGTTTGTTTATACGAAGAGGTCAAAGATGAGGACAAAAAGGAAGGCGGTAGATTCGTCGTCCATCACGAAAGAGGCATCGGTTCGTGCGCAAGGACAAGCTCTAACGAACCGTTGACCCAATGGGAAGTTTCCATCTTTTTCCACGTCGTTTTCGAGAGTGTACTGAACATCGCTCCGCTAGGAGAGATCGAAATCACCTGTTGTTTTCGAATGGTACCTTGTTTTTGAAGCATAAATTGCCAGAGCGGATGCATGCATGCACTTGCGTTGGTCCAAATGCTCTCGCCTGGTCCTTGCAACAATGTCAATTTCCAACCTTTTTCTCAGTATAGGATTAGGAGCATGCAAAATAAACCACCCATATCAAAAATTGACCGGATCAGACCAGACTGGCCAATTCATTCCAATTTTTTAGAGTGTCGGCTTGGTTCCTAGTTCCTAAAATTGAAATCAGTATCCAAGCGGCCCGGTTCCCGATTTCAAGAGAGAATGGAACCAACTACAAACACTATTTTATTATTTCTTAAAAAAATTAATAAAATATGAACTAAATATTATCTAGTCCAATCGTATCACAAACTATGGCATAATTACTTCACTCTTCATTTCTTCTGTAAATATCTTAAGATTTGTCATTTTCTCTCATTGTGCATGGCCACTCTTTAGTGGGAAAGAGAAGAAAAAAAAAAGTAGCTAGTTCCATTGGGTTGAACCAAAACCGATGGTCTGATATGATCCCGATCTTAGGACCAAGCAGTCAAAATTGGGAACCGGTCCTTCCAGTCCAGTTCATGATTCCATCTTAAAACTGAATCAGACCGAGAACTGATCACCCTTATATAAGATATAAGATGACACATATATTAGAAAAGCAAATCAAGGTGTTGATTTCACGACAAAGAAAGGACGCTCTCTATAAATGAAATCTCCTAGTCGTTGCTTTCTAAGACATGCTAGGATTGCCCAGTCTGTTTCTCTGTTATTTGGACCGTGTCCTCCTTGGTTGCTCCACGTAAAATTTTCACTTCGCATACTTTTGCATCTAAACACCAAACAGTTTAATCAAACAGACCAAATTGCCAGCAGAAGATCTCACCAGAAAGGAACCCCTTGTCCCTCCAAACTCTCATCTCAAGCCCCTTCATAGTTTCAACAACCATAGGCCGCCGTATTTGCCACCTCAGGTGACAAAGACTGTAAAACCCAGCTATAGAACATGTAACGGTAGCGCCCCGCCTGGGGAGCTGGGGAGTTGTACATATCCTGGATTCTGTAATCTGAAAGCACTGTGGCCGAATTGTTTCACTGGACCTTTGCATCGGTGGGCCAGAAAGCATTTTGTTGATCTGAGCTAGAAAGAGCACGGCCATGGGACTCGGGCTCAGGCTATGCACTGAAATTTGAGCTCGTGGCGATGGCACTCGGACCCGAGCGATGCATAGTGAAGATGGTAATTGAAATTTTCACCATTCTTCCTTATGTTAAATATGATGTTTATCGATGATGAGAGCATTATGCTCTTACTCAGGAACCGTATGGTATGTGCGTGTACATACTCTAGTGAAGCAAGATCGACTTCGGTTCCAAAAATTGAAGACAAGCCCTCAGCTTATAGATCGAGCATATCCAAGAACACTCCCTCTCCCGTGCAAAACGAGCTCCACATGTAAAATGCAAGATTTGTATATAATCACATCAATTAGACAGACGAGGTAATTTGTTGGTCTCAAAAGATGATTTCCCCTTAGGCACAGAACCTACTGAAAGCTGGAATAAAAGGGCAGTTGGTGCGTGGAGCTGCCATTGTGCGCAGGATCCTAGGACAGCCGAACCACTTCGGGTCTATTGTACGCAGCCTCACTGTTAAATTATGTCCGAAATTGAGTGTTTGCGAAAAAAATCCATTTGGATAAAAATTATTATTTGATAGTGCAAATATTTTTTAATAAAAATAATATTCAAAATTATGCATAAGAAAAGAAATTTGAAATTCTTTTTGGATTTTCGATGTCTTCGATTAATAGAAGAAGTTTAGCTGGATTCCATAAAAGTTTATAAAAAAGGAAATAATATAAAATAAGAGGAAAAAGTAAGGGTTTCTTCACCTTACGTCCCAATTCTCATTGAAGAAAGAAGTACATGGTGGGGCCTAGAGTCAAAGTTGTTGACTCTGGCCACACATATAAAACAAAATACGTCTTCTCTCTTTCCGGTGGAGCCCCTGTGAAGAAGACAGAGCCGCACAAAGGGGACGTCCAAGAGAGCGCCACACGATCAAAAAAGACGAATGCAAATCCGTACATACGTGAACCAAAAGACGGATGCTAGAGTTCTTATTTTGACGTACATAGAATGTTTTACTTTGAACTTAAATATGCAGTAATTTTGTGCATTAAATTTATGTCCAAATAAGTTATTTATTTATAAATACTTTTAATTTTAGCTTAAATTTATGTATAAGATACATTCGAACATATGAGAAATTATAAATCTTGATTCTCCGATTATAATGGATTATTTGTTATTAGCTCTCTCCGTGAATATAGGTATCAATACATGGACCGAATCATGTAAATTTTTAGTATTCTTATTATTTCTCATTTATTTCTCTAATGATTTTGCATTGATAATTCTATCGTTTTCGCGTATTATATTTTTTTATTCCAACGGTTACCTAGCTGTTTCCATGACTTGACCCTAGGTCTCAGAGCGACAGCTTTTACCTGAAACGCCAGACCTAAATGCAATCGAATGAGATGCTGCAGAATAAAAAGCAATAAAGACACTTTCATGTCAAGACCAGGGAGTCAAGCTCTAATCCTTTTAGCAAAAGTACATGTGCACAGTTCCAATAATACTTTTCCTGTTGTAAAGATCACAGGAGCAAAGTGAAGAGAAAACAAGAATGAATCACATTGGCCTATCTACCATCCACGGAGCTAACTGTTACGCCATTCAATGACTCAATTTCTTGGCTTTCAGACAAAGAGCAAGTATCCATGGAGCCCGTGATCGAAGTTGACCTGGGTAGTTTCGGGAAGGGAAGATCCACTGTTTTGCTTTCTAATAGTAGCATAACGGAAGGCATGGCCGGTCTATCTACAGCGGAGTCCTGCACGCACAGCAGTCCAACTTGTATGCATCGCAATACCTTATCCGTAGAGCACGTGTCCCTGATACAGGGATCAATAAGCTCCATCCCCTTCCCTTCTTTCAAATGGTGCCAAGCCTGAAATCGTCATGCACGCAAGTGAAAACAGTTTGACTTAGATGTAAACGAACGAATAGCTAATTCAAATGTATATTGTCCTAATGTGCAATAACATCTGTTGATAGCACTATGCTTTTTTATATGACCGACAGTTTCTAAGCAACAGACAATGGAGAAGTGGAAACCAGACTGAGACAACCCTAATCAAAGGCAGATGCAAACATATCTTAAGATGAGAGTTTTGGTGCCTAGTAGCTTGAATACAGATAAGGATGAACTCACATTGACGATAAGGTTAGGATGTTCCGGCATGCGAAAGCCAAGGTTTTTCTTGCCACTAACGATCTCCAGTAATAATACCCCAAAGCTATACACATCAGATTTGATCGAAAATAGACCTTCCATTGCATACTCTGGAGACATGTAACCACTACAATCATATTGGTAGATAAGTCAGTCCACTCCACACTAATCAAACATTTGGAGTCACATATGCACTTTCTTTTTCTCACGAGGAAGAAATTCAACTTACTATGTGCCAACCACTCGATTGGTGCTTGCTTCATTTTCATTTGTACCAAAAATTCTCGCCATGCCAAAGTCTGACATTTTCGGGTTCATCTCTTCATCCAACAAAATGTTACTAGCTTTTAAGTCACGATGGATAATCCTCAATCTAGAGTCTCGATGGAGATAGAGGAGGCCTCGTGCTATCCCTTCAATAATCTCAAAACGTTTCTTCCAGTCCAGTTTCGCTCGCTTTGCTAGATCTACAATATTTTTTGAAAAGTGAAGAAAAATCGAATGAATTGTTTTCATGACAATTCCTTCATGGAATGCAAAAAACAAATTCAGATGATTGACAACTTACTGAAAATAAAAGAATCCAAGCTCTTGTTGGGCATGTACTCGTAAACGAGCATCTTATCTTCCTCTTGAACGCAAAATCCAAGGAGTCTCACGAGATTTCTATGTTGTAATTTCGCAATTAACATAACCTCATTCTTAAATTCATCTAGTCCTTGGCTCGACTTCCTTGAAAGCCTCTTAACGGCTATTTCTTGTCCTCCAAAAAGCTTTCCCTGCAGATTCAGAGGGTAGACAGTTAAGTATGCCTCTATGACATCTCAAAGTCTACAACTGGTGATCATTTAGCTTTACCTTGTAAACAGGACCAAATCCTCCCAGTCCAAGTTTGTTTTCTTCAGAAAAGAAGTTTGTAGCAGCTTCTATGGAACTGAAGTTGAACACTGTTATATCAGCTCCTCCTACTTGCTTAGCATCTCTAGCAAGACCATCTGGTCCGGATAATTCAGCAGATAGCTCTTCGTTCTTAACAAAATTATCCAACAATGGAAGTTTCTTATTTTTCCAATAGAAAATCAAGAATCCTGCATTTAAAGTTTACTAACATGTAAATAAGAATACAAGGAGCAACAAAATCATTCACTTCAGAAGAAAATCTCACCTTTTAAATTGTCCTTGAACCTCCATAACAACCATACCAGTACACCAAGAACAACCATACCAGTAATTATTATGAAAAGTTTCGATATTTTGCTCTTTGTTCCTATTCATAGATAAGAGAAAGAAATTATGTTATACGGGTTGGAAAGTGTGCAAGTATTCTACAAAATATCCAAAGTCATTAGCAAAAACAACTCAGACGATAGAAGTTTTGCTATTCTATGATGCACGACTTCTTGTTGCAGGCAGGTCAGACGAGAGATTTTGGGTAAGCCATATAACAAATCAAGATATGATGATGAATAGGACCTTTTCATGCATAATGTCCTGATACTCCCCCTTCACATAAGCTTGAAAACACCTAGTTATGCCAGAGTTTTTATTTGAGACTGGAAACATCTGATGGTGTTCTCTGTTGACGGTGATATATTTCGTTCCGTTCTGATACTACACAGGGCTAGATTCATGTTATTCAGTTGCACTAATTGTTGTTATCCCTGACCTCCATTAACCTAATTCTATATGTAACAATCTCAGTGCTTTTTTTGATAAGTCACACAATCAATGTTGGCCTTTATCACACAAAAAGACGATCACAAGGAATAGGAAACATTACTTTGGAGAAGATGATCAAATTTTTAAATTGCAAAGGAATATATTGAATAGAGATCATACGTAATTCAGAATTGGCAAGACGAATTTGGAGGGTGAGTCCGCCCTTGTCAAATTGCTGCACATCTATCAAATTCTCGGTCCACAGCATGCACCCGATGCCTACATCAAATGCAAAAGCGTTGCACGAACAATTCTCCAGACACTTCGCCTCACACTCGTCCCTGATAATGGCTGAAACAGAATCCACGAAATCTGGCAACTTCACGCCATCCAATTTCAAGAAGCCATCCATCCTGCTGCTGTTGTCCCGACACTGTAATTGGGTCTTCCGAGCACAACCCGCGGACCAGTTGCCCCTGTTCCATTGATCTGGTGACTTCGGACTGAACCCTTCCATGCAACTACATTTGGGAGAGTCCAGTTCATTACATATTGCAAAATCTCCACACTTATTATAGAGGTCACATTCCTTAGCAGGCTGTTCTTGAAGCACAGTCCATGCATTACTAGTCTCATCCCAGAGCAACTGCTCTTCCGTCCCGTTCCAAAGTATACGGAACATCAAGAGATTGGAGCTATTCAACGGCGTGTACGTAAAATACCTGCTTCCGTCTGCCTGGATGCTCCAGAGCCGGAACCCATACAGATAACTGTAGGCCATATTTGGCACGCCGGTGAAAATCTGCCCATTCCAATGCCCACTCCTCCATTCCCGGCCTGACTGGCCCCAGATCACTATCTGTGGTGGCAACCGGGGATCAACGCCCATAGAGAAGTTCCCAGGGGAAGGGTCGTCCGACTATTTCCACGACCTGAAGGCACGGTTCTCTCCATCAGTGGAATTCACCCTCACTCTCATGCCGGGCAAGTACGTGTCCGTCGGGTGGTCGAAGCTTTGCCAATTTGAATTGCTGACGTCACCACCAGCACTAGCGGAGTCAGCCTCTGCACTGGCCAAAAGAACCAGATTTCCGGTATCCATCAAAACAGCTGTCGAGTTGGTGGGCACAGAGGAGGAATTAATGCTACTAGACCAAACTGTGCCATTATTACCGTCTAAAACCATCAAATTTCCATCATTTGAAACTGTCATAACTCCAGATTCACCAGAAACAGGGCTATCTCTGTTCGCGACCCAGACAACTGTCTTAACACTTACGTGGTACCAAATACCAACATATCTAAGAGAGGAATTCGCAGGGCTAAAGAACCCCAGCTCGAAATTCCCAGAAGGAGAAATCAGAGTCTCGCCGTCTCTGACAAACTGCCCTCGCGAGATCGAATTTGCTGCGCGAGAATACGAAAACAGAGACGATGACACGAAAAACAAGGAGAAAAGCAAGACATTTGCTCTGTTTTTGCCGGTGAAGGGCATTCCACCGTTGACAAATGCCCCAAGCATTGCTCCGGAGAGAGGGAGAATCAAGAACACGAGTGGAAACTTTTCAGGGTGAGAGAGGGAGTTTCAATGGCGACCCGTGTTAGGTGTTGCAGTTTATAACACAAGGTTGACGACTTTTTGGAATAAGAATCAACGGAGAAAACGCGCATTGAATCGAAACTTGAAACCTCTCTCTTCTTGCTTTTTTTTTCCTCTGGTTTTTGAGTAGACCGAACGCGCCGAGGCCCATCGCGAACAGAACTACAGAAGGGGTCGGTGAATTCGCCTGACCGGTCGAAGATGAGGACAAAGAAGAAGACGAATGTGGGAAATTCGCCGTCCATCATAAGTCAAAGAAGGGCTGGTTTCAACACGAGGACAAGCGTTACCGAATAGTTGGCAAAGAGAAATGATTGGGTAACTGGTTTTAATCTACAGAATAAAAATCTATTCTGATGATAAAATTAAATAAAAAATTATTAAAAATTATTATGAAGTTCACGTAATTTGTAATTCATAATCACGTCATTTTTAAGTAGCCTAAAGACTGTTCTATTCACAAAGCAAGCAAATTGGTTTTTCAGCAAGAGGTAATGCGTGGGACCCAGCAAGATAGAATGTTTTTTCCATCTCGTTTGTCAAGAGTGGACCGAACATCTCTCCCCTACGTCTCTCCCCGAGGAGAGATGAAAATCATGTGCGTCGGTGCCACAAGTCAGCGCTCCCTCGTTTTTGAAGTATGAAATACCCGAAACTACGCTCCAAGATTGGTCCAAATGCACCCATACGGTCCAACGACCTTTGTCTACAAGTTACGGTAGGACCGACCGCCAGATATGTTGCAGAACTTGCACCTGCATTTAGAACTTGTTGCTATCTAAAACATGCTCGAATTACCTAGCATGCTTCTCTGTTATTAGTACTGTTTCCTTCTTTATTGCGCCCACCCAAAATTCCCTTCGCATATTTTTGCATCTAAAAACAAAGCAGCATAATCAAAAAGACCTAACTGCCGTCGGAGATTGCCAAAAAAAGAAACTTTAATGCCAAACAAATCAGTCAAACGATCCTAATCATTTCAGATACCCAAAGGCTAATATGAAACCCCTCAACCATTACCGCCGCTGGCAACTAGGGTGACAAAAACCATAAACCTTGAGACCATGCTCGGTATCACAGCCTATGACACTTGTACCTCGGTGCTCAAGCTCAAAACCTTGAGGGCCGGACTTGGAACCCCAAGTATCGGATCCTGTACCCCAAAACATGGTACCTTGACCTCTTGAAACCAAACAGTATAAATGGCATTACATTGTTCAAGCCAAACTGTGCGATGGCTATTAAAACTTTGTTACATTGACAGTCTCATTATTCCATAACTCAAACCAAATAAGCCAGTAACTCTTAGTCCTTTCTTTTGATAAATCTTGTCTTTGAATAGTTTTTGGCGATCGAAGTTTCTAATGAGTCAAGTTGTCAACTGTAAACGATGGAAACAAAGACAGGAGTCTTTGCAGAACACCAGATCTGACTTGGAAAAAAGATTCCCACGTTGTCGAGCTGGACAACAAAACCCATGTTCAAGTCATGCTGGAATTCGAGAAAGATACAAATGCTGAACCAGTGCTGAAAATAAAGAAATCACTTATAAAGTTCCTCAACTAAGCAAGTAGGTAACGATCATGGCTTTAATAATTCGCTAATAGATTATGCGCCGCATTATAATAAATAAGAACTGACCAAGATTCATCTTTCTTATTGGAGCAACGTGACACGAGGGACTAAATTTTGCATGCGAGGTTAAAGTTACTTCCTTGATGAAGTCAAACGGTAGGCCATCAAGTGATTGTCAAGAGGGATGCGTCGAAACATAATGCTTGAGCTCGAGTACTTATGCCAACTTGGCCAACTAGATGGGATTATCATTTAGGAGGCATAGCTCGAGGGAAAATGCCCAAGTGGAACTAAACCTTGACAAAATCATTGAGACAAAAAGCGAAGCGGTATGGAGCCGATCCCATTTTGCGTAAGCCTTCCATTAAAATATTGACATCGCGAATATGCATCAGAGACTCCTCTAGATGGAAAAAGGCCATAATCCACAAGTGTCTTCTGTCCAAACGAGGCGGATGCGACTACAAATTGGAACGAGGGGCGGACAGTTCGTGGTCCATCGGTGGGCAGGTCAAGTTTGTCATGTGGCTCGCGTGGGCATCGATTTAGACGAGGCCAGGAAGATGAGACCCTGGCCGGGCGTTTCAGGGGTGGCCTACACGACTACGCAATGGTGGTGAAGGAGCTATTGGGTCGACGGTAACGGAGAGAAAGTGGGGTAAGAGGGAGAGTGTATCGTTCAGATTTATTTCGTATTAAATCATCATGCACATTGGGGAGAATTACCAAAAAAGTTTTAAATCTATTATTATTGTACAAATTCAGTTATAAACATTTTTTTAAAATTTTTTTCTAGCAATTTAATCATAAATATTTTGTAATTGTATTAATTTAGTCAATCTTGTCAATTTAATCGAAAATTCCTAACGTAAACGCCAACCATCTTATATGGCACAACCAACATTAACGTGAACATTTTTAAATAATATTTTTTCTTTTTTTCTTTTTTCTTTTGTTCTTTTGTTCTTTTTTCCCTGGACTTGGACTTACAGTGACACTCCAAAATGAGGAAAATTACCAAAAAGGTCCTAAACCTATTGCAATTGTGCCAATTCAGTCCTAAACTTTTTTTTTTGGCCAATTTAGTCCTAAACCTTTTGTTTTTGTTCCAGTTCAGTCCATCCGGTCATGCATAGTTGGAAAAATCTGATGTGGCATTCTAGTCAGCGCCGGTCGGCGTTGCCGATGCTGACATGGCACCAGAGAGCAAAACGTCGTCGTTTTGCTTTAAAAAAAATAAAAGCCAAAGAGAAAAGGCAGAAGAGAAAAGGGCGTGAAGAGAAAAGGGCATGGGGTTGGCTGGGTTCTTTTCCAAAATCAAGCGGGCAACCCTAAATTGAGAGGATCTTCCCTTGATTCATGGTGCTTGACATTGATTCTTGGTGGATGCCTCCGTTCAACACCTCCGTCGAAACCCTTTGGCCTCCGCTTGCCCAACGCCTCTGCTCGACGCCTCCGTCCAACCCCTCTAGCCAACGCTCGCCCAACGCCTCTGTTTGAAGCCTCCATCCAATCCTTCTAGCCAACGCTTGCTTGACATCTCCATCCGACGTGTGCGTCAGTCCGATGCCTCCATCCGACGCTCGACTCACCCAACATCTTCGTTCGATGCTCGCTCGACGCCTACATTCGACGCTTGCTTAGATTCGCCTACTTGCTTGACGCTCACTGAACGCCTTGATTGTCTTCTTGAAATTGTGGTGCTTTATATTTATGTTGTCTTGATTTCACTTGAATTTTGTTTTAAATTTCGTTGACATGGGTTTGTCGTAGTAATGGGTTTGTGGTTGTTGAACTGGATGGCTGGGCAAATTGCTGACATGAGTTTGTGGATGGTCTCACGTAGAATGTCTCTATCTCGCCTATAATTTTTGGTATTGTTGCTGCTTTTGGCTCATTTGGGAAGAATATATTGCTTTGAGTTGCTGCTTTTGGCTCATTTGGAAAGAATATATTACTTTTGAGTTGCTGCCTTTGGTTCAAATTGACAAAGTTTGTTAGGTACATGGAGTTCCTAATATACTTCTAGTTCGGATTTTCCCAAGCTCGTTTGGATCACCTAAATCTCATTGCAATTGCAGCAATTTTGGCCTGCCTATGTTGTGGATTTTATATTATACTTGGAGGGATTTTGTATATATCATCCATGAGCACATATGTCATATGATTTGATCATGTTTTGAATTCAATCTGCATTAGCTCCTTCCAGTCCCAGATGTCATATGATCTAATCATGTTTTGAATTCCCGATATTGATGCAGTCATTCTTATAAGAAGATTGAGAGCACAATTATTCTTTTATTGTTGGTATTGACTATGCTTTTTGTTGTGCTGATCATGTCCATGCTGACTGATGTTTTCAGTTGGTTGGCTGGCTCGACAACAATGCTGTCTCATCAGCCGGTGCCAAGTTGGCATTCAAGTCCAATGAAGAAATAGAACTTCAAGTAAGGTCCATCCCACTAGACGAAGTGATACCAGAGTCAGAACTGGTTCTTCTCGTCAAAATAGATGTTCAAGGCTGTGAGCATCATGTTCTAAAGGGGGCCATGAAGTTGCCATTGAGAGAGGTAGGCAAAGCACCGTATTTCATTTATGAGGAGGATGAATGGTTGTTGTAGGCAAGTAACAGTGGTTCTAAAGAGATTCGAGAATTTCGTCTCTGTTGGGTATCGTCATTGCACCCAGCATGGTACAGACGCAAATTGCACCAAGAACAGCTGATAGTGGATTAATTTACCTTAGCCTTGTTGATGTAAGATCACCGAGTCAAGCATGAAAAGGGACAATTCTTTAGCAGACTCCTTTGTGAGAGTTTTGCCTACCCTTAGACAGAACTTCCACTCAGCTCTAGATGGAGAATTAGATTTGGAATTGTAATGAGATGCATTGTCCATTGAAGGAGCCAGTTATTGAGCAAGTGAGGAAGCACAGATACATTATGGTTTTCTCTTGGAGTATAGTTAGGGTTGTATCTATCGCCATTAGATCTGCCACACCCAATTTGTTATTATGTTTAATTATTGCAATTCATGCTTTGTATTTGTAGCAAATGACCTTGTGATTTGTGAGTGAATGCAGAATAAGTTGTTCACTAGAGCTTACAAAGGCATATTCAATACCTTTTCACTTGTAGTCTTGTTTTTCCTGTTCTTTTTTTTTTCTTTAAAGCTTTCGGAATTAAATTTGTATATGCTCCCGTACTCAAAATTATTCCATCAAACTTTGCACGCACCTAGTTTAAAACCTCATTGTTTTATTGGGAAAATAAAATTTGGCATCCAAATCCGACACCTCATTTTTTTTTAATTTCTTGCCCAATAACCCTTTTGAAATAAACTTGGCTAGCTTTTTTTTTTCTTTAAAACTTTCATAATAAGTTTTAAGATTTCTAGTACACATATCTTGATTTTTTTTTTACCATCTTTATTTGTAATTGCAATAGCACTAGTTTTATGTTCAATGAAGCTAGATTTGATTATGGTTCTTAACAAAGGGCTAACTCTTGAGTCTTGAGTACTTTAGTTTAAGGTTCACATGGCTTTGATTTTGATCGCTAGCTAGCATTAGCATTTTGTCACACTGCAAATCCTATAGGGATGAGAGGGTGACAAGGCCATCCTTGCAACCTAAGAACACAATCTTAAACTATACTTGAAAGTCCAACTCTCACAAGTTCTTGTCAATATCGCTCTCTCTATTGATCGCTAACCAAAGAAACTAAAAAGATTGCGAAAAGAATGGGCTGAACAATCATAACTCAGTAAATAGTGCATATCTTTTCTAAGTAAATTGAGCACCAACTATGCATATCTACAAAATAATATCAAAATTCATTTATTTCAATTCAAGTATACAATATATACATAATATCAATAATGAATTATGAACTTTCAACAAATTTTTTTTATGAAATAGCTTTCTGATGTTGATTGTGGATTGTTGGATGAAGATGCCAATTGATATTGCTTATATTACTATGATAAGAACCCATTGAGGGGGTAGTAAGTAAATTATTTCAACACGTCCTTCTAGGCTAAACCGCCAGCTGATATAGGTGGCAGACTTAGTCGCTTATGTCACCGCGTTAAATGTGACTATATTTGATGGGGGTGAGCATTAGATTAGTCGATGGAATGAACAATTGATGTATGATTTGATGAGATTAGTCAATGGATTAGATCATTGATGGTTGTATGTTATTGTTAAGTAGGCTTTATTGACTAATCTTATACGTATAAAGTTTTGTTGGAAAATCATACAGTTTCCAATGCTTTATGTATATCGTATAATGAGTTTGAGATGATGACTTGTGATCATTTTTAAAGTGATGTAAAGTGATTGTTCAATCTTCTTAGAAAAAATATATTACTCATTGAGCCATTGTAGCTTATTTCTTTCATTTACTTGCTTTTTAGGTTCTTTAGCGAGTTACAAGCAGGTCATGAGCGTTATGTTAGCAAGTGGAGGACTTTTGGATGGTGGAATTTTTTGGTATGGGATTTATGTAGCTAATGAGTTTTTGAGTTAATTTTGTTAGATATGTGTATATAACGTGTTGGTAGATTATATAAAACTCTAATATTGTTACCAAATAACTTTTTGACAAATATATATTTTGATATCATGTTAAGTTTTGATTATGTTGAGAGGTTGCGTCCCTTGAAAAAAGGATCGCCATGTGATGCCCCTATCCTTGTGGAATCAGAGTGCGACAATTGTGATCTCAACACAATGGCTTGTAACAAAGTGATCAAGATTCTTCTCTTGGTAAGGTCTCCTCTTACAAAGTCAATGGCTCGGCTCAAAAGGATATCTTGAACTAGTATGCATACCCAGAAACTCCTCACTAGGTTTACAATCGTATTGAGCATCAAACAACGATGCTCCAATACTAGAATCCCATCTCATAAATCAAACAAATAACTTTTGAAAATGTAGCTCATCTGCCATTTTTAAATCATTCATAAACCATTTTATAAACCAGTTCACAAAGTAGTTACATACATACATATATATATGACTTTATAATACCTTGTATAACACGCCTTTTAAACATGTGCAAATAACCAAAGAATATTAAATGCTCGATCCAAACTTTTATGCAACAAAAATGTCATTTCATAACTCATACGACAGTTAAACCATGGGGGAATGACACTAAAAGTGCTAAAAGTTATGTATGATGCTCATTTTAGTGCAAAAAGTTTTTTACGGATTACTTAAGTGTCAACTTTGATTTGGGTTCCTAGAACTCTGATATAGCCACATTTTATTAAATTCTCAATCCTGCGTGGCATATAATCCCTAAATAACGTCATATAGCAAGCTAAAAAGTGATTACTTCAATGCTAGCCACCATTAAAAATGATTATTTTAGTATCAATCAAAGTTAAAAAGCGATCACTTTGGTACCAAAAAAATGTCATCTCAAATAAAAATTTTAATTATGAAAGTCACGTAATTTCTCTGATCAAAATTTCTTGTTAAAGGCACTTCAGTGATCCTTTTTTTCTAATTTAGCACTAAAGTTAGTTGGGGAAAATTTTTGGCATTAGAGCAAGTGTCGTACACAATTTTTGACACTTCTAAGCTCCATATGGTAACATTTTAATTTTACTATTTGTTTGTTCTTTTATTTCTTTGTATAGAAAAAAAAATGAAAATTCATTTGGTAACATTAGTTAATTTTTCTATTTCTCGAAATAGAAAAGTAGCCGGAGAATAGATTTGAAACAAAAATAAGAAATAGAAAAAAAAAAACTTCTTATTCTAAGGAATAATTTCTGGAATAATTCATTTTTTTCTTTTCTTTTTTTCTTTTCTTCATTCTCTTGGATGAAAAGATGAATCCCAAGATTTCAGATTTCGGGCTGGCATGGATGTAGGAAGGCACTCAAGTTTTGGTAAATACTCACAAAGTTGTGGGGACACTATAAGCTTTCTATCGTCAGTCTTAAGAGTATTTACTCATGAGCCAATTTGTAACTTGGACAGCAGATTAGCAGTTTGATGCGCCACCTTTCCTTCCATGCATGTTCCTACTATTGTCCTTTAATATGACTGAGAAAACTCTTCCATTTACATCTAGTGGTTCCAATTAGTGAGTTCGTTCTGAGGTAATTATAGATCAGTTCTGTAATACAAATGCTAAAAGGTATTAGAAAAGCAGTACCTGTCGATTTCCAAGTTTTATCACCCTCCAATTTTCTGACCTCTCACGTCGTCATCCTCGAGTCTGATTTTTTTTAGCTTTATTTCGTGAACCTTCCACTTGTATTATTTTTTATATCTTTATTGTGACGATGGCATCCTGGTATGAGAACATAATATGTCCAAGTCATACAGGGGCTACATGTCTCCCGAGTATGCCATGGGTGGGATATTTTCTGAGAAATCTGATGTTTATAGCTTTGGAGTACTGATATTGGAGCTTATCAGCGGCAAGAAGACCACAAGTTTAGATTACCATGGACAGCATTTCAATCTCCTGACTTATGTTAGTGTGAGATCTATCTTCAAACTAATATCTCCATTCAGTTTTCAACCATCGGTAGTCCCTGGGACAATCTAAAAATCAGCCCGTTGTTGCAGGTATGGCACTTGCGGTGTGAAGGTAGAGGATTAGACCTAATGGATGAAGCCATAGCTGACGCATTTTTGCCATCAGAAGTAATGAGATGCATTCAGTTAGGGCTTCTCTGTGTGCAGCACCATGCCATGGATAGACCCAACATGTCGACCGTGGTTCTAATGCTAAGTGGGCAGTCCGATCTTCCACAGCCAAAGCAACCAGCATTTACATTTCAACAGTTAACGACTCACAAAGTCCAACCACAAGAAGAAAACATCTGGTCTAGGAATACCATCACCATTACTATGGCTGAAGGAAGATAAAACTCTCATATGCATTGTCTCTATCCAAGTCATCTTTCCAGGGATTCAGTGTTTATCAAGTTAAATTGCTTGAATAACCAATCTATTGTTGCACTATTACGGTGATATATGATGTAAACATAGATATAGTGAGGGGCTTCCAGTTGCTATCTCTCTAGTAGAAGAGTTTTATGCATGCACGGAGGCACAAAAATTCAAAACGTTTGTATGGATAGAGATAATATATTTTGTGTTCTTCGCTGTGGAATTGGTATTAGATTGTGTATTCATTTGGTTGTCAAATTGATACCATCCTGATGTCAAAGCATATTCTTGATTTGCTCTGAGAAGTCTGTCATTTTGAGTGTCTTGTCCAATTGATGATTCTCTCTCCTTGCAGTTCCGGTAACATTTCCGTCAAGTCTTGATTAAGAAGCAGAAAAAGAAAAGGAGAACAGGAAAGTCCTCTTATGGACCCTTATGTCTTCGAGAGGGTCAATAGCCAAATTACATGATCCAAGATCATTTTGTAAGACAAAATAATTTATATGCAGAAACCAGGATTGTTAATAGACAAACCTCCAGCCATTGTTCGTATTCACGTTCGTCGAATGTCCTAAAAAATCAAGAAAATAATAGGCACACTCTACTAACCAAATTTTCTCACGTACTGATGGTGTATTCTAAATGTGAGGATTTTGTATTAGACCTTGTGATCACCCATCATAAATGAACATATGTTCCTATTTATATACCATCTTCCATCAAAACGGTAACCAATGGGCGGTTGTCACGAAAGGGTACGAAGCGTGGAAAACTTCATGTCGAATAGTCGCAACTTTAAGAGAAAATGTGGATCTAAAAAATGTGGGATCACAAAAAAAAAATAACATTCTCCCACTTGATCCCATCATTTTCATCATACGGATCATTCAACTAATTCCACGAAAACTTTATGCTTAAAGAAAAGAAACAAAACACATGGATCATGGCAACATGTCCTCCAAGAGTGAGTAATATCTTTCATGTATCACAATGCATCTTATTTCTTTAATGTTAGCCTATATGTGACAACATATCTTAATGAATAAACCTCATGTTTATTCCAGAACCAAGGATAAATGTTATTCTCATAAACAACAAAATGTGTACACAAAAATTGAGAATCAACATTACTACTGAATAAGAGTTTCATACAACAAAAATCATTCATATGACGACAAATTACATGATGGGACCTATTCCCATACTAGTTACATAATCCTTATACTTCATTAGTGGCATGCCTTTAGTTAAAGAATCGGCTATCATCAATTCAGTGCTAACGTGTTCAATGACTACTTTATTCTCCTTAACACTTTCTTTTATGGCTAAATACTTAATGTCGATATGCTTACTTTGACTGCCACTTTTGGCATTTTTAGCCATAAAAACTGCAGCTGAATTATCACAATATATTCTTAATGGCCTAGAAATAGAATCAACAATTCTAAGCCTAGCAATGAAACTTTTCAACCATACACCATGCGAGGTAGCCTCAAAACAAGAAACGAACTCAGCCTCCATAGTGGAAGTAGCAGTCAAAGTCTGCTTGGCACTTCTCGATGACACGGCTCCGCCAGCTAACATGAAAATGTATCCAGATGTTGATTTTCGTGAATCAACGCAACCTGCGAAGTCCGCATCCGAATAACCGACCACTTCTAGGTTGTCAGTCCGTCTATACATAAGCATATAGTCTTTGGTACCTTGAAGGTATCTTAACACTTTCTTTGCAACTCTCCAGTGATCTAAACCTGGATATCTCTGATATCTTCCCAACATTCCCACAGCAAAAGCGATGTCATGTCGAGTGCAAACCTGAGCATACATCAAGCTTCCAACAGCAGAAGCATATGGAATGTTGTACATTTGTTCCCTTTCTAGATCGTTCTTCGGGCATTAGTTCAAATTGAACCTGTCACCCTTCACAATGGGTGCTATACTTGGTGAACAATCTTTCATCCGAAATCTCTCTAGAACTTTATTGATATAGGTTTCTTGAGATAGTCCTAAAATTCCTCGAGGTCTATCTCTATGGATCTTAATGCCAATAACATAAGATGCCTCACTCATATCCTTCATATCAAAACTCTTAGAGATGAATTGTTTCACCTCATGTAGCAATCCCTTATCATTGGTTGCAAGGAATATATCATCCACATACAGCACAAGGAAACAAATTTTGCTCCCACTAACTTTTTGGTATATACATTGATCCATGACATTCTCTACAAAACCAAATGAAGAGATGACATCATGAAACCTTAAGTACCATTGGCGGGATGCTTGTTTCAAGCCATATATAGATTTCTTAAGCTTGCACACCAAATGCTCACCTTTGCTAGAGGAGAATCATTCAGGTTATTTCATGTAAACCTCCTCCTCTAGTTCTCCATTGAAGAACGTCGTTTTCACATCCATCTGATGTAATTCCATATCAAAATGGGCAACCAAAGCCAAAACAATACGAAGAGAATCTTTCTTAGATACGGGAGAAAAAATCTCTATGTAATTGATTCATTCATTTTGAGTGAATCCTTTGGCAACAAGTCTAACTTTATATCTTTCAATGTTACCCAATGAATTCTTCTTAGTTTTGAAGACCCATTTACAACCAATGGCCTTCGCACCATCAGGTAACTGAACCAAATCCCAGACTTTGTTAGATGCCATAGAACTCATCTCTTCCTTCATGGCATTGTACCACAAATTGGATTTATCACTATCCATGGCTTGTGAAAACGTTTCGGGATCATTCTCAACTCCAATATTGTAGTCAGACTCTTGTAAATACACAATATAATCACTAGGAATAGCTGATTTCCTTATTCTAGTAGATCTTCTCAATGTTGGATCAACATTCTCTTGAGGAGCATGTTACTCAACTTGTTGTTCAACAGTTTCTAATAATTGCTGAATAATTAGATTCACTAGATCAATATCAGCAGGTTGTGGAACTTCAATGATTGGTTGTTTAATAGCTGGCTGAACTGAAGGGGTATTATGAGCAACAACCAACCTTAAACTTGAGGTGGAAGGTTGAGTGTCTGAATGATCTTTCTTAGGAACAAGATCCTTTGGTCGATCACTCCTACGGATTAAGTCATTTTCAAGAAATTTAGCATTTCTTGATTCCACAATCCTAATGGTATGAGATGGACAATAAACCTGTATCCCTTAGACCTTTTGGCATATCCAATAAAATACCCACTTATGGTCCTTGGGTCTAAGTTCTTTTCTTGTGGATTATAAATTCTCACTTCAGACGGGCATCCCCAAATGTGCACATGATGTCAACTCGGTTTCCAACCCTTAAATAACTCAAAAGGTGTCTTTGGGACAGTTATGGTCGGAACTCAGTTTAATATGTACACTGCCATCTTAAGTGCTTCAATCCACAAGAATTTAGGAAGTTTGGAGCTGCTAAGCATACTATGCACCATGTCTAATAAGGTCCGATTTCTTCTTTTCGCTACGCCATTTTGGTCCGGAGAACCAAGCATAGTATATTGGGCAACTATCCCATGCTCTTGAAGAAATCTTGCAAATGGACTAGGTTCTTGTCCATCTTCAGTGTATCTACCATAGTCTCTACCTCTATCTGATTTCACGATCTTAATTTGCTTATTGCATTATTTCTCTACTTCCGCCTTAAATATCTTAAAGGCATCTAATGCTTCATATTTATTATGAATCAAGTAGAGATACATATAACGTGAATAATCATCTATAAAGGAGACGAAGTATTTCTAACCACATGAGTCCATATCTGGACTACAAATATCCGTGTGTATGATTTCTAATATTTCTGTACTCCTATTGACACCTTTCTTTGTTTTGTTAGTTTGCTTTCCTTTTATGCAGTCCACACAAGTATCACAATAAGTAAAATCTAAAGTACCGAGTACTCCATCATTTACTAATCGCTTAATTCTTTCTATGGAGATATGTCCCAATCTCTGGTGCCACAACATAAAGGAATGTTCTTTCACAACACATCGTTTCATACCAACTTTATCATGAACATGTATCGCATCATAATAAGTATTGTCTTGTAAATTAATTCGAAAAAGACCATCAGACAAAGTACCACTCCCGACAATTTTAGATTTAAATGATAAACAGAAGTTTGAATCTGAAAAGTTAAAAGAGTGTCCCAAAGGTACAAGTCTTGAAATTGAAATTAAGTTTCTAGAAAAACTAGGAACATAAAAGGTCTTTTACAAATCTAAAACAAAACCGTTATTGAGAATTAGTCTATATGTCACAATAGCTTCCACATGCGAACGCATTTTGTAACCTGAATAGATGCTTTGTTCACTTCCCATCGGCTTCCTATGGTTTTGAAAACCCTGCAAGGAATTCGAAATATGGATTGTAGATTCAGAATCAATCCACCAAGTGTTGTGACTTACACCAGTCATATTAGATTCATAACAAACACAAGAGATTGGATTACCTTTCTTCTCGAGCCAGGCCTTAAATTTGACACAATCCTTCCTTATATGTCGCTTCTGTTTACAGAAGAAACACTTGGATTCTTTCTTAATGTCAGCTTGGGGAGGTATTTTACCTTTTCCCTTATGCTTGCCATAGCCCTTATTCTTTCCTTGTGTTGCCAAATGAGCACTTTCTCCCAATTCCATAATCAGTCTTTCTTCCTCTTGAACACACATGGTCATGAGTTCATTAATTGACAATTTATTCTTATGTGTGTTATAAGAGATCTTGAAAGGTGCATACTGTTGTGGGAGAGTGTTCAGAATATAATACACAAGGAAGGATTCAGATATCTCAACCTCAAGGTTCTTAAGCTAAGCTGCAATGTTCCTCATTTGCATGATGTGCTCATGCACACCTCTAACACTAGTGAGCTTCGATGATGAAAACTTCATAATCAGGGTCATGGCATGCGCCTTCTCAGAACTTTCAAATTGCGCATCTATGGCCTCCAATAAAGCCTTAGTATTGCTATGCTGAGCAACTGAACCACGAATACTAGAAGATATCTTAGCTCTTATAAACATGGCACAAACGCGGTTGGACCACTCCCATTGGTTATAACCACTCCCATTGGTTATAAAGAGATATCTCAGCTAGAGTGCTCGAATCAGTAGGAGCAGGTGGTTCATCTTTCCTTATAACATAGTCAATGTCCATCCACCCCAATTGAAGAAGAACTGACTCCTTCCAAACTTTATAGTTCTCACAATTCAATATGGGAACATCAAACTTAAATTTAGAGAAATTCACAGGTTGTGAAACTGCATATCAAAAATCATGCTTATGTCACAAAATTTGAGACAAATATAAATAAATCATGTTTTACCAATGTAAACATGTCACAATATGAATCACATAACATAAAAACTACCTGTGGGCTAAGTTTTTAATTTAAATAGATTCATAATTACTTCATGAAGAAACTATCATATTATATGTCTTTTCTTAATCCCTGTGAGTAAATTAAGAAAAATAATATGATATTTCATCCTAATTAATCATATTAATATAATGAAAATTCTTGTGGGATAAATTCATCATATTAACATAATTAATTACAATTAATGTCCATTTCTAAATACGATCCGGAGGCTTTTAATATATAATTTAATTAATTAAAGATGCTGTGGCCACTCCCTAATTAATTAAATATATGGACCATTGGAAATTTAATTTCATGCACAAAATATTCATAAAATACATGAAATGACAAAATAGTAAATAAAAACATCAAAGGGCAGAACAGTAAATACATCGGCCAAGGGAAAGATCGTAAAATTTCTTAAATGGCAAAATGGAAATTTATGAATTTGCGTAGGGGCAAAAACGTAAAAACAGCCCCGCGGCCACGTCAGGCACGTGCCGAGCACGTGCGCGTCCAGCGCATAGGCACGTGCTCGGCACGAGCCAGAACCGCGCGGGCGCGTGCCTGCGCACGCGCGGTTCAACGCGCAGGCTCGTGCGTTGCACGTGCCTGGCAACTGCAGCGCGCGTGGATCCCACGCGCGCAACGGTTGAGCATGCGCGTGAGGGCACGTGGCGCGTGGATTCCACGCACTTGCAACCGTAGCACGCATGTGGACTCCACGCGCCTTCTTCCTCGCGCGAACAGAGCCTTTCCGTCGGTTTTTTGCCATTTTCAACCGCGATTTCAGCCCCGTTTCTTCTCCGACAGCCCATCTCAGACTGAATTAAATGATGGGTTTTGTAAAACATGCCGGCACAATCACATGGGTCCAAGTTTTGGCGAAAATGAGCAAAAATTGGCCCTAAAATCAGACGAAAATTTCCAAAACACAATTCCTTCAACCACAGCGACTTCTGCCGCCCAATTAGCCTCCGGCAAACACCGATATACCAGAAAAACTCATGGCTAATGTTCCTTATGGTGGTGCGACTGTGCGGGTCCGAAATCAAGGGGTGGGTCATCGAAATTTGCTCGGAATTTGGGAGTTTCTCTATTGGCCTCAAAATCCGAATTACTGTTCATCTCTAAAATGCCCAAAAACACACCAAAAATTCGAGAAAAACAAGGCAGAGGCACTTGACACGCTCTGATACCAAATGTAAGACAAAATAATTTATATGCGGAAACCAGGATTGTTAATAGACAAACCTCCAGCCAATGTTTGCATTCACATTTGTCGAATGTCCTGAAAAATCAAGAAAATAATAGGCACACTCTACTAACCAAATTTCCTCACGTATTGATGATGTATTTTAAATGTGAGGATTTTGTGTTAGACCTTGTGAACACTCATCAGAAATGAACATACGTTCCTATTTATATACCATCTTCCATCAAAACGGTAACCAATGGGCGGTTGTCACGAAAGGCTATGAAGCGTGGAAAACTTCATGTCAAATGGTCGCAACTTTAAGAGAAAATGTGGGTCTAAAAAATGTGGGATCACAAAAATAAATAACACATTTTCCTAATGTTGTCCTCTAATATGACTGAGAAAACTCTTTTATGTACATCCAATGGCTCCAATAATTCAGTTTTCTCCGAGGTAATTATGAACCAGCGCTGTAATACGAATGCTAAAAGGTATGAGAAAAACAATACTAGTGGATTTGGAAGTCTACTACACTCCAATTTTCTGACCTCTGGTATCATCATCCTTGAGTCCGTGATTTTTTGTTTGAACAGTATTTCGTGAATGCTCCACTTATATTATTTTTAGTACCTTTATTATGACTTTGGCATCCTATTTATGAGATTATAACATGTCCAAGTTATACAGTGGCTACATGTCTCCCAAGTATGCAATGGGTGGGATATTTTCTGAGAAATCTGATGTTTCCAGCTTTGGAGTACTGATATTGGATATTATCAGCAGCAAGAAGAGCACAAGTTTAGATTACCTTGGACAGCATCTCAATTTCCTCACTTTTGTAAGTGCAAGATCCAACTTCAAACTAATATGTCGCCATATTAGATTTTATCCATCAGAAGTCACTGGGACCATCTAACGATCGACCAGTTGTTACAGGCATGGCACTTGCGGAGCGAAGGCAGAGGATTGGACTTAATGTATGAAGCCATTGCTGACACATCTTCACCATCAAAAGTGATGAGATGCATTCAGTTAGGGCTTCTTTGTGTGCAGGACCATGCCACAGATAGACTCAACATGTTGGCCGTTGTTTTGATGCTAAGTGATCAGTCCGATCTTCTGCAGCCAAAGCAACCGAAATTTACATTTCAATGCTCAATGACTCACGAAGTCCAGTTGCAAGAAGAAAACAATTGGTCCAGGAATACCATCACCATTAATATGGTTGAAAGAAGATAAAACTCTCATATGCATTTTCTCGATGCAATTCATCTTTCCAGGGATTCAGTGCTTATCAAATTAGATGGCCTGAATAACCAATCTGCTGTTACACTATTATGTGGATATCTGATGTAAACATAGAGATAGTGAGAAGCTCTAAGTTGCTAGCTCCTTACTAGGATGGTTTTATGTGTGCATGGATGCACAAACTTCGTAACCTCTATATGCATAGGGACTATCTTAATATGAATGTGAATATGTTGGTTTGCTTTTCACTGTGGAATTGTTGTGGGATTGTTCATTCATTTTTGTTGTCGAACTTGATACCATATATCTTATATGAAAGCATATTCTTGAATTGCACTGTGAAGTTGATGTCATTGTGACAAGCTGAAATGGAACAAGGTTTGGACAATCTGTCCACTTCGATCCAAAATAAAATTTTCTTCCTGATGATTATCTCATCTTTTCGGCCGGACAGTTTTGTAAAGTGCCACAATATAATATAGAGATTTGAGATCGTCTTTATAGATTGTTTCCATGACGTTATGCTCTTCTCCTCCACCTGTTTGGGTCACTCGTTTTGGCTTACGAAGGTTTTCACGCTCAATACAAATTTCAGATGATGCTCTCTGTTGATTATCTACAAGACATTTTAACTTTAATAGAAGTAAATAATGATGCCAAATGTAATAACAGACCCAATAAAAGCCAAGCCCAGCCCATGTTCTCAAAAGTTCAGCCCATCTTCATTTTTCTTTCTCTATAACTCAAGTTGAAGCATGAGTGGCAGACGGAACAAAGACTAATGGTTTTAATTGGTGATGGGCTTAAGGCCCGTCCGCCTATGCTGGGCCCAAGAGGCCCGGCCCACGGGAATAGGGCCCGTGGATGGGGGAAGGTATAAAAGGGAGGAGAGAGAGAGAGATGACACCTCTTGGCAGAATTGACGTACATCTTCTCCTCTCCCGCGCATTCTCTCTCAAAAAGAAAAAGAAGAACAGTAAGCACAAGGCCACTATTTTCTCCCCTTCAAGGCGTCGTCGGATCGAACAGGATCGAACAAGGCAAAATTCTCTTCCTCTTATTGGCGTCGGTGTCTAATCTGTGGCTAACAAGGTACGCTTGAATCCGTGGTGTACTTTACGATTAGTGATAAGTGTTATTCCCGGGCTTTGTCTTCCGCATTGATTTAGGGGTTCGATTTAGTGTCGAGTATGGTTTTTCGGGGATTCGTTATTCCCAACATTGGTATCAGAGCCCTAGTTCACATTTTTCCCGATCAATTTGATGTTTTTGATTGATTTTTTCCGCGAAAGAACCTCGGCCGTACGGATCGGGGCAAAAATCCCGACACCCGAGCGCTTTTCGGCCATTTTTCCGAGCTTTCGTAAGTCGAAATCAAATTGTGATGGCATAGGAAGAAAGGCGACATCGAGACGAGTCTGGCGATACGTCGAGCGTCGTCGGGCGACGCCGCACGCGCCCACACGCGCGGCCAGAAGGCGCTGCGCGTGGGCGCAATGTGCCAGGAGGCGCTGGATCGCCAAGCGCGTGGGGCACACGCGCCGGTCGGCGAACCAGCGCGTGCACGCCGCCGGCGGGCGAACCGGCATGCGTCGGTCCACGGATCGACGCGTGCTGACGTCACGCGATGACGTCATCGTGACGTCATCCAACGGTCGGTAACTGCTCGGATGACGTCATCGATGACGTTTCGCTGGGAGTTCACCGGCCGGCGACCCGACCCGAACCTCAGAGACCCGGCATGCACGCGGCACGTGTCGGATGACGTCTGCGTGACGTCATCCCGCACACGCGCGCAGCACGTGCGTCGGTTCGCCCGAGCCGGCCCTCCAGCCCGACCGGTTTGACCGGTCCGATCGGTCTGTCCGATCCGACCAATCCGACGTCCGACGACCCGTTGACCGTTGACCGACGGCCGTTGACCGTTGACCGACGGCCGTTGACCGTTGACCGACGGCCATTGACCATTGACCGACTACCGTTGATCATTGACTTTGACCTTTGACCGTTGACCGTTGACCGACTACCGTTGACCATTGACTTTGACCTTTGACCGTTGACCCAAAAAAAAAAAAAGGAATTTGTTTCTTTTTTTAGTCATGCCTATGTGGGTTATAAGTAATCCATGTTTAATTATGCATTTGTTGCATGAATTTTAGAAAATTATGTATTTTCCCTTATATTTATTATGGATTATAAGTGATCCATTTTTTAGTTCTGCATTTGTTGCAGGAACTATGATGCGTTATGCAAGGATACCTGCAATCCCGAGAACGAACGAGGGAAATGCAAAACTTAAGAGGCTGATGACAGAGTTAGCTGATTATCGGTGGCATGACGGTGATTTAATATCACATGTGGTCAGGGTCAATCAGATGATACAGGAAATCATCTGGAATGGTTATTTTATGCCAGATTTTGAGAAGGTGTCGGCTTTGATGAACACTCTTCCACCTGAATGGTAAGCAGTGTTAGATCGGCTATGGGAGGTCAACGTGGTCCCGGGTTATAGGAGGCTGGTGGAAGCTTTTGTAAGAGAGTACTATAGGATTGAGTTGGCCAAAACTTCAACCCTTAGATTGAACGCCACATGGCGCAGAGTGAATGCGCCTTGGTGGCGACATGAATGCTCTCCAAAAGTTTTTCCATGGTTGGCCAATGTGCCTTTAGTTTTCTCAGATGTTTTGACTGATAGATTAGAAGGGACATTCCCTATTTATTTCTTTGATTAATTATGTAATGTTTACTACCTGATTGTTGTTGATGAAGCAACCGATATGTTAGTTGTATCATGTGAAAGCATTGTTATTTTATTAGATGTTAAGATTTTATTTGCTTTCTTTTACTGCTAGTTGCTGTGGGTAATTAGCTGTGGGTAGTAATAGAAGTTTTTGTAACTTCATAGAATTTATTTGCACAAGACAATTATATTAATGATAATTTTAAGTTAGGATTTTTGGAGGATGATTGGAAACATAGTGACCTTTTGATTCTGAAGCCTTACTTGAAATTATTCATTAATATGATGGGTCTATGCAAATAGGGATGCATAAATGATATGCATTAATTATTCGTGCATGTATGTCTGATGTGTTCAGAACGATGGTTCAGCAACGAAGAATGTAATTGCTGATATAAACGGCTACAATTGTGAAATATTGAATATGAAGATTCAATATGTGCTGGAAAAGCAAGAAGCACTAGAAGCTCTTGACCATGTTATGGAAGATCTTAAGGATGCCATGCGCCACCTTGAGCTAGTAGAGGACCACCTAACGGTATTTGAGCCGAAAATAGATATTTGCAATGCTGGTTCTAGCTCATAAAGGGCTTTGAGCTCTAAGCGTAAACATATTGATTCGTTCAATATGTGGGAATGCAAAGGATCAAGTCCTTATTGCAAGAAATCAAGAGTTAACCAACACAAGAGAGGAAAACGTCCTCAAGAGAAGAAAATGTCAAGGGTGAGGTGTTATAATTGTGACAAGAAAGGTCACTATACTTGCAACTGTTGTGAGTTAAAAAAGTCAACGCCTCTTGTACATTTGAGAACTTTGCTTATGTGTCAAGTTCTGCATTATAGGCTGAATCCAATCTTTTGTGGAATGTAGATTCAGGAGCGACAGACCATGTAGCAAAGGATAGAGGATCCTTCATGGAATTCCGACGATACCAATTGGAACTAAGTGGATCTATATTGGAAATAACTCCAGAGATGAAGTTAAAGGGATTGGCACCTGCCAATTGAACATGCATGGTGGACGCATCTTGATGTTCTATATGCTCTAGAGATTCGTCGAAATTTAAATGTCTGTTTTGGTGTTGGTCAAGCTTGGTTTTTATATGAACTTCCATAATAGAGGTGTAGATTTGTGTTTAGATACAAACTACTATGATTGTGGTCACTTACTTAATGGTTTTATTGTACTAAATGTTGACTGTGATGATGTCAATATGTTATTCCCTTGTTTCACGTCTTCTACCTTATATGATAATGATGTGAATATGGTGGCATGCTAGACTTGGTCATATGGTCCAACAACATATGAATAGACTAGCCAAAGAGGGCTTGTTGGGCAATATTGAAAAAGTCGATTTGTCCATATGTGAGCATTGCCTAGTAGGGAAAATGACAAGGAAACCATTTGGAAAAGGTAAAAGAGCTGAATTTCCTCTGCATTTAATCCATTTGGACGTCTGTGGTTCAATGAATGTGAGAGGAAGGCAAGGGGCTGTTTATTTCATCACTTTTTATAGATGATTATACTCGAGTCGGATATGTCTATTTGATTTCTCATGAATCTAAAGCATAAGTTGTTTCAGAAGGTTTATGAACCTAGCAGAAAATCAATTAGACAAGAAAATAAATGTATTTAGATCCGATCGAGGTTGAGAATATTCATCTGATAAGTTCAGAAAATTATGTTATGAAAAAGGAATAGAAAGATAGTTATCTATTCCATATACTCCTCAACAAAATGGTGTTGCGGAGAGAAGAAATAGAACCCTATTGGAATGGTTAGGTCCATGATGGCGCATGCTAACTTACCTATCACTTTTTGGAGTGATGTGTTGTTAACTGCTGCCTATATACTTAACCGGGTGCCTTCTAAAATCAGTTATTTCCACTTCATATGAGTTATGGACAGTTAGAAAACCAGACTTAAGTTTTCTTAAGTCATGGGGTTGTGCTGCCTATACTCATGAGTCCTCTCACAAGTTTGGGAAATTGGATCCCAAAGAAAATAAGAGTATTTTCATGAGATACTGCGAACACTCAAAAGGGTATGTGTTCATAGGTGAGCAGGAAAGTGGGAGTATAACTGATTTTGAATCATAGGATGTCACATCCTTAGTGGATGAATTTCCTAAGAGGGGCGAAATAAGGGAAAATTACTCCCTATTTGAAACCTTGGATCAAGATAATGATGTCAGTGGAGTTTGTCCAAGTGGGAGTAATATGAGATGTGATGAATTGAATTCAACTCATTCTCAATTGCAACCACCTGATGTGACGACATCATCATTACCTAATCTAAGTGGGAGCATGATGAGGAATGATGTGCTAATTGTACAATCTCCCATACGGTGAACAAGTCGCCAAAGTATTTCCCGTCGATGTTTTGACATTGAAAGGGAAACTTTTATAGTTGCTCCACAAGATGAGGATGAGCCAAGAAATATTAATGAGGCTCTGAATTGCCCTAATAAGAAAAAATGGATTCATGCAATGAAAGAGGAAATAGAGTCAATGAAATCAAACCAAGTCTGGAAACTGGTTGATCTTCCAAAATGGACGCAAAGCTATTGGGAACAAGTGGGTTCTTAAAATAAATCGAAAGGCTAATAGCTCGATAGAAAGGCATAAGGCTCGCCTTGTGGCGAAAGGGTATAATCAACAGGAAGAAATTGATTATGAAGATACATTTTCTCCTGTAGTGAGATTTACCTCGATCCGCATTATTCTGGCAATAATGGCAAGTATGGATCTTGAGTTACATCAAATGGATGTAAAGACTGCTTTCCTCAATGGAGAATTAGAGGAAGAAATTTATATGGAACAACCTGCTGGTTTCATAGTGAAAGGCCAATAAGAAAATGTATGTCGACTTTGGGGGTCGATATATGGCCTTAAGCAGTCGTCGAGACAATGGTATATACGTTTTCATAATGCCATAATGGCATATGATTTTGCAATGATTGACGAGGATTATTGTGTATATATCAAAAGATCCAATGATTAATTTGTGATCATATCATTATATGTTGATGATATACTAATTGTCGGAAGTAATATGGAGTTTGTTAATACTGTGAAGAATTCGTTGTCTTCTAACTTTGAGATGAAGGATATGGGTGAGGCTGCATACATTCTTGGAGTTAAGATTTCGAGAGATCGTTCGAAGAGATTGTTGTCTCTTTCACAAGAAACCTATATAAATAAGGTTCTTGAACGATTTCGTATGCAAGACTATAAACCCATAGACACTCCTATTGCAAAAAGGTGAAGGATTGAGCCATAGTCTGTGTCCAAGAACTCCACAAGAGAAGGAACAAACGAAATATGTTCCTTATGCTAGTGCTGTTGGGAGCTTGATGTACGCTATGATGTGTACAAGACCTGGCGTATGTTTTACAATTAGAATGGTGAGTAGATACCAATCCAATCCAGGTCCAACACAATGGAAAGCCGTTAAGAGAATACTAAGGTATCTAAAGGGGACTGCTGATTATACGTTGAGATATTAAGGAAAGGATCTGCAACTCAAAGGCTATTGTGATACTGATTGGGGAGGAGATTTAGATGAAAGAAAATCTACCTCTGGATTTGTTTTCTTACCGAATAATGGCACCATATGTTGGAGCAGTAAGAAACAAAAGTGTATAGCCTTGTTCACGATGGAAACTGAGTTCGTGACATTATCAGCAGCAGTATAAGAAGGTGTTTGGCTTAAGAGATTTTTTGGATCATTTAGGTGTTATTGGAAGTGCTGCAGATTAATTGTTGGTTAACTGTGATAACCAAGCAGCAAAAGCGTATACCAAAGATCCAAAATATCATGGCAAGACTGAACATATAGATATCATGTATAATCTTGTCAAGGATATGGTTGCAAGAAAAGATGTGAACTTAGAGTACATACTACGCATAGAATGGTAGCAGATCCTACGACAAAGCCAATACCTAGAGATGTGTTTTGTGGCCACATGAAATCTCTAGGATTGCGTAGAGACTGATGTACTGAATATTGTATTTTCCCTAAGTGTTCACATTTGATGAATTTGTATTTTCATCATTAATGCCTATGAATCTTTATTTGATCTTTATGCATCTTAATGCTTAGTGCATTACTTTAAGTTGAGAAGTATGTCAGATAGATATAAGATTAGCCCACTCACACGGGTAATCGCTTCTATTTACTGTGTGATAAATAGAGATGAGACTGTTTTAAAACTTATTATCTAGGTGATAATCGAGAGCTCAAGCTTAAAACACGTATGTCGCCTTAACTAGGTGTTAAGATGAGGATATAATACTTATTATGTCCGAAAGTAAAATACCCCACATATTTTACTTTATCTGTCTAAGATGCCAGATGTGAGTTCTGATGAATTTTGTGATTGAGTAGATACGTGAACTCAAGTTAGACATTAGGTATGTCTAAACTATCATCTGTACGGTATTGAAAGGTGTAGACATACGCTCCATGGGAAATGAGTTAATACCGTAATACGTATTTCATACTACGTATGCATGAGACGACCAATAAGAGTGGCAAAAGTTTAATCTCAACTTTTATGTCGTGTGAGACTCCTGAGGAAGAGAGTTCCTCAATTTCTTAGTCCCCTCATGACTCTTACTTATTCTCAAGATTTCTATTTAGTGTTTGCTATCTTAGGATGTTGCCAATGGTCATGAGTGATTCGATCTAATGGGACATTTCTAGAAAAGCAAGCTGAACTGAAATTGAGAGTTTGAAGGAAAGAGGAAGATTGAATTTGGAGAATCACATTGTAGTTTTGTATTCACCGGTTAACCAATTATGACTGTCTTTGTGATAATCATAATTGTGAATACAATATATATATATATATCATTGTTTAAAAGAGATCAAGAGAGATATAAATGTGATCGATCGATCTAGGGTACTACATACTAAATCTACTCAGAGTGTGACGCCCATTATGAGTTGCTATATATTCCTAACAGATGTATAGCAACGAGCTCTCAAAGTATGCTGGTCGCACGGATTATTCACCAGTATGAATGTTGAAGAGAGGTAAAGAGAATCCTGTTCAGCCCACCATGTGCGAGTGGGAGATGATGGTTTTAATTGGTGATGGGCTTAAGGCTCGTCCGCCCATGCTGGGCCCAAGAGGCCCGGCCCACGGGAATAGGGCCCGTGGATGGGGGAAGGTATAAAAGGGAGGAGAGAGAGAGAGATGACACCTCTTGGCAGAATTGACGTACGTCTTCTCCTCTCCCGCGCATTCTCTCTCAAAAAGAAAAAGAAGAACAGTAAGCACAAGGCCACTGTTTTCTCCCCTTCAAGGCGTCGTCAGATCGAACAGGATTGAACAGGGCAAAATTCTCTTCCTCTTATTGGCGTCGGTGTCTAATCTGTGGCTAACAAGGTACACTCGAATCCGTGGTGTGCTTTACGATCGGTGATAAGTGTTATTCTCGGGCTTCGTCTTCCGCATTGATTTAGGGGTTCGATTTAGTGTTGAATCAGGTTTTTCGGGGATCCGTTATTCCCAACAAAGACAAAAGAAGCGCACCTGTGGGAAGAGAGGAAAAGGAGCAAAAGGGGAAAGTTCTCGCACGTGATCAATCCAACCACCTTGATAACCCGAATTAACACCATTTGGCAACGCCGGTTAGTAATTGAACCCTCTAATTGTCTAATGAAAAGAATTGTCCAAATTAAGGCATGAAACTCGAATTTTAGGTCAATTTTGAATTGCTACATTCCATTGAGGAGTTTTCGAGCAGCGTATATCAAAATGATAGTTTAAAATATTGTGAAGTTGTAATATTTTACAGATCTCGATTTGAGCTTATAGTTTGCTAGTAATGAAATTTTCAAGTTAGTTGCCCTTGCTAGACAGATTGCGAACAGTAACCTTTGATTGAATTTTAGCTATTTTTGGCTAGGTTTTGGGCGGCCAAGCTGGGGTTCTTATTATGACCAACAAAAAAAAAAGTTGGGATTCTTGTAGTATAGCAAAAGGGCTTTCTATGGATTGTATCCTAACAAAGTTCTATGGAGGAAGTTATAGCGTGGACAAATTTAGTGCATGAGCTGCTTGTAGTGGACAACAATAGATTTCCACTATGGGCGAGCTTTTGTTGGCTCATAGGTGTCATTTTATCAACGAATAGGAGTAGTGTAGTTGAATTGTTCATTAGAATTTTATTTTACTCAATCTTTTGATATTGTTCGTCAATTAATTGTTAGGATTTTGAGTGTAGCGGATTGAGTAACCACCGTATGTTGTTTTTGGTTTTCCCAAGTGAGTGATACTAATTTTTTTTTGTGTGTTTTTAAACTCATGTTTTGAAAAGCGCTATGAATTAGATATGTTATGACTTAAGAAATGGCATCATTTGTTGCATAAAATAGGATTGGGCCTTTATTGCTGTTTTGTTTGTTTGAAATAGAAAGTCATCTTTTGATTTAGTTAGAATGATTGCTTGCAAATGGTTTGTGAAACCTTTTATGAAAGAATCACAAAAAGTTTTGATTTGGTTATTAAACATGAATTAAGAGATAATTTTTTTATTTTGGTTGTGGATTATAGGAGATTGAGATTGATTATGCTCAGTGTCTTTATGAACCCATTGAGTGGTGTATAGATGCGCATACTAGTCTAGATACCTTTGTAGGCCAAACCACCAGCTAATAATAAGTGAAGCCCTAACCAAGGGGGAATCTTGATTGTCTTTTCACGAGCATTATGCATGACTGTGATTAAATACTTGAGTATGAATTTGGTCAATGGAGTGGACCATTGGTGTGTGTTTTGATGAGATTGATTAATGGGTTGGACCATTAGTGTTTGCTTTGTTATTATCTTGAGTATTTCTAAAAGCAAGAAATATCGCATTTTGGTCTTGAAGGTTTATTAAATTCCAGATTCGGCGAAAGTGAGTTATGTTTGTATTTTAAAAGTGCATTGTAATTGCTCGATCTGCTTAGAGGAAATGTTACTCATGGGCCATTATAGCTCACTTTTTTCATCTATTTATTTTCTCAGCGAGCCACTAGTAGGACGTAAGTGTTTCGTTTTTAGGGAGGACTTTTTGATAGTGAGAAATTTTTGGTATGAGTTGTGTATACTTGATGAGTTTATGAGTTAATTTTTTATGGAGGTGTATATATATCATGTTGATGGTTTATAGGAAACTCTGCTATTGAAACTAATGACCTTTTTGTCAAATATATATATATATATATAGATGTATATATGTTGATATTAGGTCAAGTTTTGATTATGCTGAGGCTGCGTCCTCAGGAGAAAGGTCAGTCATGCCATGCCCTTACTCTTGTTGGGTTTGGGATGTGACACCGATTGCATACTTGTGGAACAGTAAAGGCAAGGGAAAATTTCACAAGATAAAAAAAGAGACACGGCATGATCTTGAACCATGGCGATCCTAATATAATATTGACTGGTAAATAAATAAAGTTAGTCAACCATTCGAAGGTTGTATTTTGTAAGCCCCAGGAAACTTTACTTGAGCCAACCAGTGCACATCTGAAAATGATCCAAAGCCCCCCATGTTTTTTTTTTTTTGGGGGGGGGGGGGGAAGGGGGTGGTTTGATTTTTAAAATGCCTCGTAATCAATATACTTGTGGAATAATCAAGGCAAGGGAAAATTTCACAAGATCAAAAAAGACACGCGGCATGATCACGAATCATCACGATCCTAATATAATATTGACTAGTAAATAAATAAAGTTAGTCAACCAGTGCAGATCTGAAAATGATCGAAAGCCCCCCATGTCGGGTTTTTTTTTTTTTGGGGGGGGGGGTGATTGTTAAAATTTTTCATTATCAATATACTTGTGGAACAGTCAAGGTAAGGGAAAATTTCACAAGATTGAAAAAGACAGGCGGCATGATCATGAACCATGGTGATTCTAATATAATATTGACTGGTAAATGAATAAAGTTAGTCAACCATTCAAAGGTTGTATTAATTGTAAGCCCCAGGAAACTTCACTTGAGTAACCAGTGCAGATCTGAAAATGATCCAAAGCCCCCATGTTTTTTTGTTTGGGGGGTGTGATTGTTAAATGCCTCATTATCAATATACTTGTGGAACAAGGCAAGGGAAAATTTCACAAGATCAAAAAAGACACATGGCATGATCATGAACCATGGCGATCCTAATATAATATTGACTGGTAAATAAATAAAGTTAGTCGACCATTCAAAGGTTGTATTACTTGTAAGCCCCAAGAAACTTCACTTGAGTCAACCGGTGTAGATTTAAAAATGATCCAAAGCGCTCCATGTTTTTTTTTTTTTTTTGGGAGGGAGGGGGGAGGGGGGGAGGGGGCTGGGGATGTGATTGTTAAATGCCTCATTACCAATATACTTGTGGAATCAAGGCAAAGGAAAATTTCACAAGATCAGAAAAGACATGCGGCATGATTCATGAACCATGGCGATCCTAATAAAGTATGGACTGGTAAATAAATAAAGTTAGTCAACCATTCAAGGGTTGTATAAATTTTAAGCCCCAGGAAACTTCACTTGAATCAGCCAGTGCAGATCTGGAAATGATCCAAAGCCCCCCCATGCTTTTTTTTTTTTGGGGGAGCGGTGATTGTTAAAATACCTCATAATAATCAATATAGTCAAGGGAAAATTTCACAACATCGAAAAAGACACGTGGCATGATCATGAACCATCGCGATCCTAATATAATATTGACTGGTAATAAATAAACAACCATTCAAAGGTTGCATTAATTGTAAGCCCTAGGAAACCTTACTTGAGTCAACCAGTGCAGATCTGAAAATGATCCAAACCCGAAAAAGAAGCAGCTTGACAATGGAAGAGCGCAATTTATGGAGAAGAACAAACTTGAAGATATCTGACACTTTGTTTTCTTTTTAGTAGCTTCTTAATTATTTTTGTGTACCAGTAACTACATTCATTTTGTGGACTTCCCATTTTGTCTTGAGTGTACATCTTCATATCCACAACCCCGAAATGAACTATCACAAACTTGAATGTACTTCCTCAGTGAAATAATGGATTCTGGCTTTGGCGGCCTAGAAAGCATATCAGGTACCAGAAATCACCCTATTCTTGTATACAATAGGAACTAGGAAGAGCGGATGCATTCAAGCTCAACAGATCACTTGAATGACTAGGAAGAGTGGATACATTCAACCTTTTCATTGTACTTGTCCCATTCGAAACCGGTGATCCCTTGTGCAATCTAACCACTCGTCCAATCCTAACAGGCTTGGCAATTGTGGACTGAAGGCAGAGCATTGGACCGAATGGATGAAGCAAATGCCGATGCTTTATCAACGGCACAAGTAGTTCGGCGCATTCAGGAAGGGCTTCGCATGCAGGCCATGAAAATGGAAAGACCCAACATGCTGGCTGCAGTCCTATTACTAAGTGAGGAGTCGGGTCTCCCCTAGCAAGAAATTATGTTCTTTTCCAAGTCAAAGAAATTTGAATTTCAAATTAAAAAAGAGATATATTTATATATGTAATAACAGTAGTGACTTCCTCATGGAGTTGGCAACTTTCTTCGACTTGGAAAAAAACATAATTTTTTGCTTGGCAATCCAAAGAACAAATTATCACCAATAAAAACAATGAAGTCATTACTTTGGTAGCATGGATTCAAATTTGCTTACGGCTAGCAAAGAATGAGCAGCCATGGCTTTGAAGACAACTATTTCACCGATGCACGTCACTTCCTCTCAATAACAATACAACACTAAACTATTCCGTATTTTAACCGGGAAAAAAGAATGACTAAAGAACAATATGAAAAAGGACAGGTCAGAGTACCTTATTTTTCAGTATCAAGCCACGCACATACATCTTATGATCATTTCCTCGAACCTTCCATTGACTTTGTATACTAACGAGCCAAACACCTTATACGTGACTTCTGGTTATTTACGGCATCAATTCATAAATCGATGTAGTAATCTGATCTCTTGACATCCTCTAGCTTTGCCAAATGCAAAAGTGCACGATAAGATGGTGATGATTTCGAATTGCTTAATTTCGTTCTCAACAAACAAGTGTGCAAAAGCAGAAGCTGAGATGTGGAGATAAGTCAACCTTTGTCGGGATACCTGATATGGATAACACAAACATGAAAGGCTTTAGTCTTCCGCAGGATATTCAGCAGGGAACATCACATTTCATCATTAACAATTACAACAACTCTTTCTTTGGATATCTATTCATCTCATCAAACGGGTCCATAAAGCTTGTGGATTGGGATGACGGTACTGACAAGTGGTCAACAAATTGGGAGACACCGACCAATCCCTGTGAAATTTATGGAATTTGTGGGCCTTCCGGTGTTTGCAGTTCATTGAAATTTCCTATATGTAGATGCTCAAAAGGGTTTAAACCAAGATTTGATGAAGAATGGGACAGACAAAACTGGACAGGAGGGTACATCGGGGAAACAGAATTGAATTGTCAGAGAAACACTAGCACCTCCGATCCAGTAACAGTAATGATTCTGCGAATTTGGATACAGGGAAAGCTGAAAGATGGGAAGGAGATAGCTGTGAAAAGACTCTCGAGCAGCTCATCGCATGGCGTGGAAGAGTTTAAGAATGAGATCCTTCTAATATGTAAACTTCAACACCGAAATCTCATCAGACTCTTAGGTTGCTGCACTGAAGGAGAGGAGAAAATCCTAGTATATGTATACTTGTCGGACAAGAGCTTGGACAAATTTCTTTTTCGTCTGTTTCACTTTCTAAAGAGTTTAGTTCCATTTTCTTATGAGGGAAACAAAAATTAATACTCAAACTAGAATTTTTTTTTCTCTGTTACCTTGCTTAGATTCAAGTAAGAAGGCGGAACTGAGCCAGGACATACGTTTCCACATCATCCACGGGGTTGCCAGAGGACTCTTGTACCTGCATCGTGATTCTTGTCTTAGGATTATTCATCGAGACTTAAAAGTAAGCAACATCCTCTTGAATGAAAAGATGGATCCGAAAAAATCTGATTTTGGGTTGGCACGGATCTTTGAATGCACTCAAGTCTTGGTAAATACACACAGAGTTGTCGGAGCACTGTAAGTTTTCTTTCTTTCATACTAAGATTATGACTCAATCAGGCAAATTTTTATCTAGCCAAGACATAATCAGTATAATCTGTTCACAGATCACCTCGCGCATGTCCATAAGATCAAAATGTTGGATGCAAATTGCACGACCTCAAGATCTCCATAACTAGAACAAGGACATGCATAATCAAGTAGAAAGATTAACGCACCTGTTTTGGGATCCATCGTTCTTGAAGCGGAAGCAGAAACACAATGTTCCACGCACAAGTCCTTCTCTTCTATTGCCCTCCGTATCACTGGCTCAATGAGGCGGCCCTCTCATGTGTAGCGTTAGGTAAACGCTCCTTAGGTGAGGATAATGTGAGAATTAGGGTTAGAGGAGAGACTTGAGCATTATTTATAGAGTTTCCAGCTAGGCCCCCTCATTATGGGCCAGGCTCAACTCGGCCCACACTAGCCAGCCCTATATTAGACTAATTAAGAAACATTCTATCTCACCTTAGATCAACCCTGTTTTACAGTAACCGTAAAAACAGTAAATTACAATATCAATTAATGTAGTCCACATTAAGAAAACTCTTACATTCTCCTACTTGGACTATATTACTTGAAATTGTACCTTATATGCGCACATTGGTCCAGAGATAATTCTTAATAGTCAATCCTATCCTATAAAGTCTCAAACACAGAATCATGGCAGTAACTGTATGTATACACACAGAGCCTTCCATGGTCACGAGTGCTCTCAACTTTATTAATATGGATTCAATATGGTAGTGTGGCAAATTGATAACATCTCTCATAGAAAGATCCCATTTGTTAATCACCACTCTCTTACCTTAGGCGACACAAAAAACTTGTGCCACTAGAGAATGCTTTATGGTTCCAATGAACCCATATATATCTTGTCCTTACGGTTAATCTTTCTTTATATATCACAAGACATATGCACAAAGCTAATAACCGGATGCCCCTAGCGTTCACTCAAGGTTTAAGTAATACCTTGAGACTTTTAACAATATATATCAACATAATAACAATCCATTCAAAATATTTTATTGAATGCAAAAGTTGACATATATGTATCAAAGTGTTACTAAATTGTAACAAAATAGATGTAAACTTTATTCAAAGAAGAATAAAATACAGCTCTCACTAAATAACAGCATCCCAAGACGCTCCTAGGCCCATACTAATGACATGTTGATTAAATACGCACGAGCGTAGGCCTTTAGTTAGTGGATCTGCAACCATATCATCTATATGAATATAACCTACTGCAACGTCACCATTCTGCACTGATTATTTTATAGTCAAAAACTTGATCTCCATGTGTTTAGACCCCTTGAGACTTCTGTTGTTATTAATAAACAACACTGCAGAGTTATTGTCACAATGTAGCTGTATGGGCCTATCCACAAAATCATAAAGTGATAACTCCCTAATGAGGTTTCGGAGCCAAATAGCTTGAGTAGCAGCTGAAAAACATGCTACAAACTTCGCTTGCATGGTTGAAGAAGATATAGATTTCTGTTTCTCACTCTTCCATGATACTGCACCTCCTGCCAACATAAATATGTATCCAGTTTTCTATTTCTTATCATCTTGACAACCAGTAAAATCTGCATCTGAATACCCTGCTAGTTGCAAATCTGGAACATGTCTATAAATCAACATATAATCTTTTGTTCTCTTTAAGTACCTTAAAACCTTCTTGGCAGCAACCCAGTGATCACGTCCTGGATTAGACTGATATCTGCCTAGAAGCCCTGTTGCAAAAGCAATATCTGGCCTAGTACAAACTTGAGCATACATGATACTTCCAAGCGCACTAGCATAAGGTACATTCTTCATTTGAGCTTTCTCAAAATCTGAATTAGGGACGGGAGCAATTCCAGGGTTGCAATCTTGCATAATGAATCTTTCTAAAATGCGATTAATATATGCCCTCTAAGACAAACCCAATGAACGGCGTGAGCGATCCCTATGGATCTCAATGCCAAGAACAAAAAACGCCTCACCAATAGTAAACCAATATCACTACTAGCAAGCAAGATATCATCTACATAAAGTATGAGAAAAATATATTTCCTCCCACTGACCTTGGTGTATATACACTGATTTACTTTATTCTCAATAAATTCGAATGAAGTAACAATGCTATGAAACTTCAAATACCATTGTCTAAAAGCTTGTTTAAGGCCATAAATAGACTTTTTCAATTTACAAACAAGCTTACTTGAGTCATCTGCTGCAAAACCTTCAGGCTACACCATATAAATCTCCTCATCAAGGTCTCCATTTAGAAAAGCAGTCTTAACATCTATTTGGTGTAACTCCATATCGAAATGAGCTACCAATGCCAAAATCACTCTAAAGGAATCTTTAGATGAAACTGGAGAAAATGTTGCTTCATAATCTATTCCTTCTCTTTGAGTGAAACCCTTAGCTACCGGTCTGGCTTTAAACTTCTCAATATTTCCTTTGGAATCCCTTTTATTCTTGAATACCCATTTGCAACCAATAGGTTTACAACCTTTAGGCAATTCAACAAGCTCCCAAACACCATTGTGTTTCATAGATTGCATCTCATCTTTCATTGCATCTAACCACAAATCTGATTGAGGACATGAGATAGCATCAGTATAAGTCACTAGATCAATAACACAGCCTATATCATAATCATGCTCTCCCAGGTAAACTAGATAGTCTGGTGGTATAGCTGAACGTCTTTCCCTAGTTGATCTTTTGATTGGAGCTACTTCATTCTCATTTTGAATCTGAGGAGCTTGTGGAATTTTTTCAGGAACTATCTCAACAATAGGATCCTGGGCCACAATAGGCTCAATTTATGGCATAGGAGGCTCCATAATTGTTTGCATAGGATGAGATAGTGATCTAGTAATTCCCACCATACTATCATCTTCGATAGCTTTTGAGCAGTTACCCTTTTCGGCTACATCAAATTCTAGAAATTTTGCAGCCTTAGATTCCACAATTCTTGTACCTTTATTAGGGTTATAAAACCGATACCCCTTTGAGTGATCTGGGTAAGACACGAAATAACACCGAGTAGTTTTGGAATCCAACTTACTTAATGTTGGATTATATAACTTCACTTTTGCTGGACATCCCCAAACTTTAAGATGATTCAAGCTAGGTTTACGTCCAGTCCACAACTCAAAATGAGTCAATGGAACCGCTTTAGTAGGAATGCAATTTAGAATATAAAGAGCTGTTTTCAAAGCTTCACCCCATAGAAAATTAGGTAAATTGGTCCTACTAATCATACTTCTCATCATGTCCATAAGAGTACGATTGTGCCTTTCAGCTACACTATTTTGTTCAGGACTACCAGGCATAGTAAACTGACCTATTATCCCAGAATCCTCTAAATATTTGGCAAACGGCCCTTTAAGTTGTCCAGCATCTCCGTGCCTACCAAAATACTCACCACCATGATCAGATCTAACAATCTTAATAACTTTTCCCAACTGTTTCTCCACTTCAGTCCGAAAAATCTTGAATTTATCAAAGAGACTCGGACTTTTCTTTAATCAAGTATAAGTATCCATATCGAGAATAGTCGTCAATGAATGTGATGAAATAAAAATTTATGCACAAAGTAGCTGTGTATTGTCCACTAATATCAGTGTGAATAACCTCCAACAAGTCTGAACTTCATACAGTAGATTTCTTCTTTATCTTAATCATTTTACCTCTACAGCAGTCTACCCAAATCTCTTGATTACCTTTAAGAGTAGGCAAGATATCAGCCTTTATAAGCCTTTCTACTCTTTTTTTAGAGATGTGACCAAGACGTTTATGCCACAATGCATAAGACTGTTCCTTAGGTAAAGGCCTTTTGGAAACAATCTTTTCAGCTGAATAAGCAACGTATATGTCGTTGGGAGATAAGCTCAATCGATATAATTCATCGGATAAATTGCAACACCCAATCTTATTTGAATCATAAAACATGGAAATAGTATTACTCTTTATTTCAAAAGAGTATCCACACATGTCCAAACAAGACACAGAAACTAAATTCTGCCTAAGGGAAGGTATGTAAAAATTGTTTCTTAACACCATCCGAAAACCATAATCTAAAATCAAAATAACATCTCCCACAAACTCAACGTCAACTCCAACGCTGTTTCTAACAGTGAGCTTTGATTCATCCTGATTTGGTGTTCTTCGATTTATGAACCCCTAAATGGTAAATGCAACATGATTAGTTGCACCATTATCTAGCCACCAAGAATTGGTCGGAACTTCAGATAGATTGGATTCATAAACAAATGCCAAAGAATCATTACCTTTAGGCTCACTCTTAGTTCTCTTTGACAACCAAGCCTTAAACTTGCTGCAGCGTCTCTTCACATGTCTTCTCTCCCTACAAAAGTAGCAAAGAACTCCATCCTTCTTGGTAAATACTTTCTTAGGACCTAGTGTGTTAGAAGGACCTGCACCTTTAGAATTTCCTTTGTTGTTGGAAGGACCAGCAGCTTCTGAATTGCCTTTGTGGGTATAGTTCTTCAACTTCTTACCATTATCACTAGTAGAACTAGAAGCATAAAGAGCAATATGTCCTTTATCTTTCTTCAATTTCTCTTCCTCTGCTACCAACCTTGCAATCAGGTCATTAACAGACCAAGTTTCATCTTGGGAACTATAATTGGTCTTGATAATTCCAAAATCAGGAAGAAGAATATTTAGAGCTTGATGGACAATGCAAGCAGTAGGAATTTCAACATTGAGAGCCTGAAGCTTTGTTTGCAAATCAACCATCCTCATAACATAATCTCTAACTCCACAAGAACCATCATACTTCATAATAAAAAGTGTTTGCATATGTGTCCCTATCTCAGCATTAGGCAACACACGATTTCTAGCTATCAAAGCTTCCATCATTTGCCTAGCATTGCAGTCTGTAGGCAAACCACTTTTCAAGTGTTCCTAAATGGAACGCTTCATGGATAGCAAACAAATTCTATTGTTCTTTTCCCATGCAGCAAAATTTGCTTTTTGAGCCTCTGTACTCTTGGCAGTCAAATCTGTCAGCCGATCAATAGTAAGAGCCATATGAACATCTGCCATCTTCATAGCAAACAGAAAATCCTCTCTCCATCTCTTAAAATTCGAACCAGTAAGAATCTCAATGGTGACGGAGTTACCATTTACAGAAAATGTGACAGAAAAACAAGCAGTATATATAATTAGCATCATGTGAGCATTGTGTAACTTGACGTACAAGTACACATCCAGAGAGTTACATGCAAAATCACATAATCACCTTTGGACATAACACATGACATGCAATTGTACACTCCTCACATGATAAGGGTTATGAGAATATATTCCAATATTCGTGAATTCATCACCTTTGGGCATATGAACCATTAGAATCGGTCACTCCTCCACCAAACTATCATGTATCCCTCCATGAACTAATACACAATCACCTCCTTTAGGAGTATAACTATGCATTAGATCAGGAGACATCCCAATCAATATACGAGATCGAAATTTCTCAAACCCAATTAAGTGTGCCACTTTGGCGGTCACAACTCAATTGAATTATTGAAACTCTCTCATACCAGGGATATAAAATTTTCATCTCACATAAACCATACATATGTGATTTTAACTTTAGTGATAGGGGCAGTAAATTACTAAAATCACATATCATGCTAATTACATTGCTTCATTCATTAATAAAAATAAACTTTATCGTATATTATTAATGAATAACACTCATAAAGTTCATGTGATAACATACCTATATCCGGGCACCTGTATTTTCAAAATCACAAAAAAATACAAGAAAAAATACACATAAAATACACTAAAAATTCATGTATTTAGGGCTTTGTATGTATTTTCACTTCCATAAAATCATCAAACATATAAAATAAATATACCATGACGTAGGAAATAATCATATGAGTCCATCGCCATCAGCCACATGCAAATCGGAGCCTCGACGCACCTGCACGGGCCGCTTGAGTGCACGGCGCGTGGAGCCCACGCGCGGGCGTCAAAGGCCAGTCAAAACCGGTCCGACCGGTGACGGTCCAATCGGTTCCCGGTCTAACCTTTCGGTCTAGCCACTCGGTCCGACCAGTTGATCGGTCTGATCAACAGGTGACCGGGTCGAGTCGAGTCAATGGGTCGGGTCGAGTCGGGTCCAATCGGATCGAATCCGAGTCCGGGTCCCTGACATCATCATGAGGTCAGCGCCCGCGTGCGCCGCACACGCGAGCAGCCCCGCGCGTGAGAGCCCGTGAGGGCGCGTGGCCGTGCGTGGGGGGGCGTGGGGCCTCCCCCGGCAGCGCGCCTCCCACGGTTTTGCTCGCCTCGTCGAGCCTATTCCAAATTTGTGATTTAATTTTATTTTTATTGTACTTAAAAATCTCGAAAATCACAAAATTAGGGCAAAATACTATGCGTTTGAGTTCTAGGGTTATGGAGGCTCTGATACCACATGTTGGACGCAAATTGCGCGACCCCAAGATCTCCATAACTAGAACAAGGACATGCATAATCGAGTAGAAAGATTAACGTACCTATTTTGGGATCCATCGTTCTTGAAGCGGAAGTGGAAACACAATGTTCCACGCGCAAGTCCTTCTCCTCTATTGCCCTCCATATCACTGGCTCAATGAGGCGGCCCCCTCACATGTAGCGTTAGGTAAACGCCCCTTAAATGAGGATAATGTGAGAATTAGGGTTAGAGGAGAGACTTGAGCACTATTTATAGAGTTTCCAGCCAGGCCCCTTCATTACGGGCCAGGCTCAACTCGGCCCACACTAGCCAGCCCCATATTAGACTAATTAAGAAACCTTCTATCTCACCTTAGACCAGCTCTGTTTTACGGTAACCGTAAAATTAGTAAATTACAATATCAATTAATGTAGTCCACATTAGGAAAACTCTTACACAAAAGTAATATCCTAAAAATTAAGATCAAAGCTATTGGTGCTTGGGATATAAAAAATCTATCAGCCTCAAATTTCTGACCCTTATGCTATCTCAGTTAAGGATTTTCCAACTAGTGCATCCCGCAAATCTTTGGTTCAAGACTTATAGCTTTTTTAAGATTACAAAATTCTATTGAAGAGACTTTGAAATGTTTAAATTATGCAGTGGCTACATGTCTCCTGAGTATGGATTGGGTGGAAAATTTTCTGAAAAATCTGATATTTATAGCTTTGGAGTTCTACTCCTAGAGATTGTCAGCAGCAAAAAGAACACTAGCTTAGATAACCACGGACATCTCAATCTCCTCGTTTATGTAAGGGAAACATCTATCTCACAACTAATGTCTCTTTTTTTGTCACTGGTAGTCCATACCTACTACTAGTAAAATCAAACAATCTTACTGTTCATACAGGCTTGGCAATTGTGGAGTGTAGGTAGAGCATTTGACTTATTGGATGCGGTGATTGCGTATTCCTTTTCACCGTCAAGGGCGATTCGAAGCATTCAAGTAGGGCTTCTCTGCATGCACGACCATGCTGTGGATAGGCCCAACATGTCACAAGTGGTTCTGATGCTAAGCGGTGAATCGGATCTTCCTTAGCCAAAACAACCTACATTTACCTTTCAAAGCTTAACAACTCACGAAATCAAGTCATCACAACAAGAAAGTAATTGGTCCACAAATGCTATCACTAACACTGTCATTGAAGGTAGATAATTAACTGTCGTTTCTGTAAAATAAGTATCTATGTATAAATTAGAATGGCTTGCATCGGCATTCTGTTCAAAAGTATGCTCGGATAGTTCAGTTTTTGTGTGAAATTGGCCATTAAAATAGCTACATGATTAAGTGGCTTTGGTTTTTATCTGTCTGATAGGCTGATGGAAACGATTGTTCATCGAAAATCTAAGAATTTTGATATCTATTAGGATGGAGATGGGTAAATTTGTCACACCTCAAATTCTAATAGAAAAGGGAAAATGACACGGTCGTCCTTACATTCTAAGGATGCAACCTCACAGCATACCCAAAATCCAACTTCTAACCTATGAATATTGCTCTCACTCTATTGACCACTAATTGAGAACCTAAAAAGATTGGAAAAGAGAGGGCGACCAATCACAGTTCAGTGAGTAGTGCATATCTCTTCAAAGAAGATCTAATAGCTACTATGCATATATATAAGTATAGAGTAGTGTTAGAAACTCATAATCAAACTCTTTAATATACATATCAAATCATATACAAGTTTTTTCATTTCAACAAGCTTTGTACAATTCAGAAAATACTCATTTAAACCATTCTCACAATTCAAGCATCAATGGTCAAGTCCATTAATTAATATCTACTATAAACCATGTCAATGGTCTATCCATCAACCAATATATTGCTCAATATCTTACTATGATCACAACACAATACCTAGTGACAATGCAACCAAAATTCCCTGATTTGCAAGGTTTCCACTTGGCCTAGAAGGATATCCTAGGCTCGGTATGCATACCAACAAACCCCTCAATTGGTTCACAGCAATATTGAGCACCAAAACCCACATCATCCTTTACAAAAAATTCAATATATAATTAATCTCATAATCCATAATAGATATCACAAACCAATTATATAACCTTTCGTAACTCAGGTCATCCGATATGTATAAGCTTTTGTAACTTTTTTTATGATATGTTCCTTAAATCATCTTAAAATTCATTCCATAAACTAGTTTGCAACGAAATTGTGATGTCCTAAAATTTGGCTCATTTCGAAATATATAAAATGGTTATTTCATCAATGCATTGATGGTTATTTTACTTCGAACTGATTATTCATGACTTAACTAATCCATTAGACGAGGCCATAAAGGGTATAAACGCGAAAGACCAAAGAATTAAATCAAGAATTGACCGCTCAACGATAAGGATCGACAAGGGTCAATCCTACACTGTTATAAGTCAATTAGCGAATGGATATAAATCGATTTAGCAAAAGTACCTAGTCAGTTCATTGGTAATTCCGCATGATGACAATACTTCCGTCGAACAATGATAAACCGATTCTCCATTGATTTTGTACTTAGAATACGTAATTGAACCCTTGCGATTACATGACAAGCGAGGGTCATCCACGATTTGAAGAGGCACAAATATGGATGAAAATTATCGACCATGAGTTAATTACATGAAAATCCCTAAAAGCTACCTGGTATTTTAGATCGTACTAGAAAGTCGCATTTGATCAATTTTTACCATAAAATTTAATTATGTTTCAAGTATCAACTTTCGAGGGTTTCAAGACTAATCCTTTAGACGTTGAAACATTCTCCGTCGAATTATCAGCAAGCTTAGAATTTTCAAGAAAAGGAATAATCGAATGAGAATTGGAAGTTGGAAAGTAAAACTAGGCCAAGTGAGGGTTGTTGGGCCTCATGCCCATATGGATTTCAGCCATGAAGGCCAAATGGACCGTCGAGCCCATTCCAAGCCTAATTCAACAAGCAGGCCCAATGACAAAGTTATAGATTTTTGGCCAAAAAGCTTGGTTTTTAAGAAATTGAAAATAAAAAGAAAATGAGGGGACAAAAGACTAGGTTAGGAGCATTTTAAGGAGAGTTGATGAAGGAAATCATGAGATTTTGGAAAAAATCTTGGGAAAAATCTAGCTCCTCTCTCTCTTGTCCACAGCCTTCATTTCCCCTTCCTATAGCCGAGCCTTACCCTGCCATTTGCCTTCACTTCACTCAACTTCTTTAGCTCCATTCCTATCATCTTCACCCTCATCTTCCTTAGTCCATTTCCTCCATCTTTCACCCACACTTTGGCCATTCATCACTGCTACCCATAGCTGCCATTGCCACCGCTTGCTCCCTGTCGCTCGCCACTAGAGGTGTCAAACGGGTGGGCGGGTCGGGTTTGGGTCAGGTTATCAATGGGTCGACCCAAATTGACCCATTAACCCATTTATGAGGTGGGCGGGTTGGGTTTGGGTCAGGTTATCAATGGGTCAACCCAAATTGACCCATTAACCCATTTATGAGGTGGGCAGGTCGGGTTTGGGTCAGGTTATCAATGGGTCGACCCAAATTGACCCATTAACCCATTTATGACCCATTCAAGCCTAATGTAAATTTTTCGACCCATATCCAACTCGACCCAAATCCAACCCATACCCGACTCGACCCATATTAATAAAATATTTTTATATTTAACCAAATTTAGGAAAACTTATTCTTATGTTTTCTTTTTAAGATTTTATTACTAAAAAACTTCCGAGCAATACAAATCCAATCAATAATTTTTTCAATTTTTTTTTATTTTTAAGATTTTATTACTAAAAGATCAAAGCTTCAGTTTCAAATTTGATGTAGATGACTTGTCCTAGAACATATAAAAACATGACGGTTAATAGCTAGAGAAATAACTGGTAGATCATTTACATCATGACAACAATCTCTGGGAAAGACAAGCAAGTTCAGGTTCAAGATTTTCATATTCAATGTACACAGGATTTTGCTAATTATAGATTCCAAAAATCAAGTAGTAAACCCATAAATTATGTCTGAAAGGTAACAAGCTAGACATATATATCAGTAACAGGAATGCAGGAAAGCATCAACAGAAGCAAGCACATTTCACTATAATTGTGCTCAAAAGTCCATAATACATTACTACTCTTAAAAAACAAAAGATAACAGAAAACCGTCGAACATTTACAAACTTTCCAATATGGAACCTAATTCACTAGCCCGAAACGGAATGACCCACATAAACATGTGGACTTTTAAGGCCAAGACATGATGAAAATGGGATATTTTCTATTGACTTCCTCCCCACCCTCCTTCAGCTTCTCAAGCACGCTAGCCAGCTGCTCCCCCCCCCCCTTCGCTACTTCTGCTTCAATTTCATTTCCCTCCTTCATGGACCTACCGCCAGCCTTCCTCTCCATTTTTCCCTTTTCTCTATAACTGAGCACCCCTCATCTTCTCGTCCTTTTCCCCCATCAACGAACAAAACTCCTTCTCACATCTGCAACTGCCCATTCCCATTCCCATCCCCTCCATCTCCATTTCCTCTCTCTCTCTCACTGCCGCCTCACCCAACTTCCATCTGCATGTGTCCCCGTCCACTGAGTCAACCCCAGCTACATCCCTCGATGCTGACTCCACCTTCCCCACCAATTCCCCAGCTCGCTGCCATCACAACTCAATCCAATCGAAAAACCCAGCAAGCCCCATGCCCCCATCCTTGCCACCAAAGAAGAGGCTGAACCCAGAAACGAGACAAGCGAGAAGGGTGCACCCATGGCATGATTACTTACCTGGCTGCTACGGAAATGGTTTAGGTTTGCGGCTGTGGCATCCAGGAAATTCAAAGCCAAGCCTTAAGGTGTGTTAAATGTCTTTAATTAGGTGATAGAATTTTATGGCTTATGCTTTAGCCAATTTGTCCTTTAATTTGATGAATTTTGCTTGTATTGTGGAAATTTAAATTTAAATGCTTGGCCATATGATTTAAATTTCAATAATTAAAATATCCCAAGACTTTGGCCAAGATGGAAATTGGAATTCAAAAATATTATAGAAGAAATTTTAAAAAAAAAAAAGAGAAAAAGGGTTAAAATTCGAATGGGCCTTGGACCCATTAGCCTAAAGCTTGGTGGGCCAAGCTAGTCGGCCCATTGGGCCCAAGAGATGGCTGTCGACCAGCCCAAGGAAGAGTGGCTGGTTGGGCCAAAGCCCAAGCCCATTTAATTCAAAAACAAATTACAAGTGGCCAAAGGAAGAGCATGCATTGGCCATTGGTGAGGTGAGTTAATCATTGCAAATGATGGGCTTTTGGGGGAATAAAAGGAGGGAGGAGAGAGAAGTGGCCGGCTCCTTTGTTTCATTTGGCCGAGAAAAGAGAGAGGGTGAGAGAGAGAGAGAGAGAAATCGCAAGTGAGAGGGAGAGACTGAGAGGGAAGGAGGCGGAGCCGAGAGGGAGGTGCCGCCGTTCGTCCGCCGTCCGACCACCGTACGCCGCCGTGTGTTGCTGTGTGTTCATCTTGAAGGCAAGTGGGGTCCTTAACTTCTCTTGCATGTCTGTTTTGTTGGTTGCATGTTAGATTCTAGGTGTGGTTTAGGCGAAGAACCGAGGTAAGGGTTGAATGTGTTCAAGTTATGTGACTGTTTTCGTTCGGTTTGTGGTAGTCAGTATTTAATTCGAGCTTGCATGTGTGTTTGGAGTGCGATTTTGGCTTCGGTGTCTTCATGAAAGTTGAATCTAACATCTTGTAGTATGACATACTCGAATTTCATGGAAAACGATGGTGATATGTGGGGTCAAAAGCTTGTTATACGGAGACCTCAGATCTGCGAAATCTTCACTGACCTTTTGTTGATTTCTTGGTTGCATGTTGATTTTTGTTGGATATCTCACCTTTTTGTCTTCATGAAAGTTGTTGGTAACATCCTAAAATACAACATACTCAAATTTGAAGAGAAACAAATGAGTATAGCATAGTGAATCGGCTAGATCTTTGAGACGGTTGGTTCTGTTGGAGTATACCGAGACACTCGAGACTTCAAGGACTTAAAAGAGGATCATACTTTGGTTATTTAACCTAGATCTCTTCATGAAACTTGTAAAGGACACATTGATACATAACATACTCGAATTTCAGAAGAAACGAAAGAGATTTGATGGGTCAAACCTAAGTTTTTCGGTGATGTACGTTCTGGACGAAACGGTAGAGGTTCCAGAAGCTTCATGGAGTTGTATAAATTAATCTATAAAGAATTTGGCTTAGGGTTCTTCATGAAAAGTGCACGAAAATGTGTTGGCTATCACCCTGTAAAATTTGGGAATTTTTGGAGGTCATATGAGTATTTTAATTGAATTAATTCGAAAACTGTGCAATCTGGCCATTTTCCGAATATTGTGTGTATTTTGTGGAAATTTGGGAAATTATGTGAAATGCAAATTTGGCCATGAATTTGTGTGAAATTGTGATTTTAATTGTTTGTTTAATGATTGTTTGAATATTATGATTTTTGGAAAATCATAAATATTAAATAAAATATTTATGAAAATAAATAAATATAATAATAAAATAATAAAGTGGATTATTTTATTGGCCAAGAGTTTTATTGAGTTATAATGCATTGTTATATGACATGGGTGTATGTATGCATGTATGATGCATTGTTATATGGCATTGATGCATGTATGCTTATGAATCATGATGCGTGTGTGTGATTCATATGCCATGAAATAATAAGATGAAAAGGATGATAAAAAAATGGAAAGTGGTATGTGAGTAAGAGGTTGTGGCGGAGGATGTTGTCTGGTGGCCTGGTGGCGTAATTCCAGAGATTCCCTGGGAGTTTCAGGATGCCCGGAATGTGGGGGGCCGGAAGCCCTGTCGGAGGTTTCTGCCCGAAGGGAGTGACTCGCGATGCCAGGATTGGGGTGCGAGATCCCCGGCTAGAAGGGTAAAGGCCGGAAGCCCTGTCGGAGGTTTCTGCCCAAAGGGAATGCCTCGTGATGCTAGTTGAGATGCGAGATGCCTGGAATGTGAGGGGCCGGAAGCCCAGTGGCCATGAGATGGCTGGAATGCTGGGATCCCTATCGAAGGTTTCTGCCTGAAGGGATGGTGATGATGGTGAATTTGATGATTTGAGAAAAGATAATGTGGGGATCAATTGATAAGTAAAAATGGCTAATGATGATATGATATGCATGGTGATGCATGGCTAATGATGATATGATTTGCATGGTGATGCATGGCTAATGATGATATGATATGCATGGTGATGCATGGCTAATGGTGATATGATATGCATGGTGATGCATGGCTAATGGTGATATGATATGCATGGTGATGCATGGCTAATGATGATATGATATGCATGGTGATGCATGGCTAATGATGATGTGATATGTGTGATGATACATGGCCATGATGATGATATATATGCTATAATGATGCATGAATACGCTTGACATCAAAAGGGTAAGCAATGCCTGCATTGTATGATGGTATGCATGGTGCACTGAGTTGTTATTGGATTTCCCTATCTGCTGAGTGGTTGTACTCACCCCTTTTGGGGATAACATTTTAGATTAGCACTATGCCGCTACCTGCTGTTTCGCGTGGGGTATTTTACGATCTACCGTCTGATGTTGAGGTGGAGTGTACGGAGATAGATTGTCCCTCTGTGCCCGGATTGACGTTTATCCGAGTGCGATGCTTAGTTATGTATGATATCGGCCTGGCTGGGGGCCCGGTCATACAAGAGTTCCTGTTTGTGCACGTTCGACGGGATGGAGCGATGCGAGGGATGCTGCCGCCACCACCACCTGATGCACCGGGTTGGGTGTGAGACCTGCGCGCAAGGAGTAGGAGCTAGATCACTTTTTGATGTAGATAGTTGACGCTGGTGATGGGAGGGTTTGTGTTCATGTGATGTTAAGGGTCGGAGTCCCTTTTTGAGATTTTAGGTAGGACATGGTAGAGTCCTAACCTTTCTGGTTTGTGTACCGACCCGAAGGAAACCCCATCTCGTTATATGTATGAATGTAAGCAAAGCGTCAACGTTATTTATAAAATCATGATGTTTAGCTGGTGTGTATTTGTATCATGGGTTAGAAGGGAGATAGATGATGATGTGAATTTTGCTTCCGCTATGAGTCGCGCGTGGGACCGCTTTAAAAAAAAAATGCCTGTAATCTGGCAAGGCTTAATTTAGCCAAGAGATAGAGATGGTAAAAGATGTAACACCGACGCTGGTGACGACCTGTGAAGGGTTCGTGGTGTCACAGCGGCCGAGCCGCGCCGGATGATAGCGATGGAGATCTAAAAGATCACAGATTTGTAGATTCGCCCAATCAAAGCGCAATCGCTTTCCGTGAACGGCGAAGATGGCGGCGATAGCGGCGGCGGCGGCGGCGGCGGCTGAAGCGGAAAGAGAAGGAGGAGATAAACGTTCAAAATGCTCAGAAAAAGAGAGAATGATGGAGGTTAGGAGAGAAAATGAAGAGGAATGGTAAAAGGGTTCTTTTAATGGGTTGATAAATGGGTTAGAGAACAAACCCATTTAAGACCCATTTAACTATAAATGGGTTTATAAATGGGTTAATGACCCATTTTGACACCTCTACTCGCCACTCAGCCACTAAGCCCCCACTAAGCTTGGCCGCTCCTTCATCTCATCGAACTACCACCAAGTTTCGCTGCCCACTCGAGCCACTTGTTACCGCTATCATTCACCATCCTTCGCTACCGCCTGTGCCGCCATTGCTTGCCATCGCTCATCATTCGCTTGAGCTGCCACTGCCCAAGCCAAGCAACCCCCTTTGGTGGCTGTGAGCATCAAATGGCTTCGCCACTGTTGTTTGAGTCCCTGTTCAAGCTGAGAATGTTGTATTCTTGACGCTGTCGCGCCGCTGTCATCGTCAGTTCATCACCAAAGGAAAATAGTGAGTTCACTCCTAATCCTTGATTAGGAAGTTAATTGTGTTTAGGGATAGGTTTAGTTTAGGGCTAATGGTAGTTAGTAGCCTATAATGATGGTTTAGCCGTAACAATGGTTTAGGATGGATTAAATTAAGGCTAATAGAGATTAGTCTTAATTAAGGATGGTTAGTTTAATTAATTGTGGTTAGTCTAATTAAGCGTGGCTAGCTTAATTAATCAATATTACTTTAATTAATTATAGTTAGTTTAATTAATTGCAGTTAATAACAATTAGTCATAGTTATAATTAACAATGATTAGTCTTAATTAATTATAATTAGATTAATTAATTATAGTTAGTCTTAATTAATTGAGGTTAGTGTAATTAATTTTTTAGCTTAATTAATGGAATTTAGCAGTAATTAATCATGATTAGTGGAAATTAATAACAAATTAGTCGTTAAGTAAAAGTCTATGCTCGATTTTTTGGATGGATTAATGCATAATTTTGATTGTTTGAATTTTTTGTTTTTGTCAGTCTTATTCTATTCCTATGCTAACTTTTATTCTCAGACTTTTGCCCTGCCTCCTTGCAGGGCGTGGGAGATGAAACTCACTCCTGAAACTAATTCGTCCCCACCTCAACCCTCCTGAGAATGTGGGGATTCGAACCCCCCACCCCCCTTCCAAGTTGGAAGGGTGGCGATATTATTGATTGGTCAATTATAGGCCTTCATTACTATATTTTCAAAGAAGGTTTATTTGGCAAGAAAATGGCATATTTTGAGGTGTGGGGTTTGGATGCCGTGTTTTAGGTATTAAATAGGCTAATGGAGTTTTAAAAGTGAAAGTTTGCAAAATTTGACGTATTGATTTTTAGTACGTGATCACATGCGAATATTTTACAGGAATTTCAAGTGTGAAAATTTGCCAAAAATTTATTATTTGAATACGAACTCCTTTAGTACTAGACTAATTAATGACAAATAAAATTGGTTTGAGTGTTGGCATGCTTGAGTAGTCTCTTAATTGAATCTGTCACTCAATGGAAATTTGGGGGCAATGACCGATGTTTATCAGATGCATAGCAGAGGCTTGGATGCCAAGTTGCAGTTGAGGTGGTGGGATGATGGCTAGCTATGATGAAAGACCACCGATTTGTGTGTAGGTCGTGGCCCGATGGATCATAATAATTGGAACACGTGTTGGCGGTGTGCTTGGATATAGTGGAATATGTTCTAATCATTGTTTATGCTTGTTGCATTGATATTGCCATATGTGATGCACGGATGCGAGGTAAGTTTGTATATCATGTGCGTTCAAGTTGCCTCGAAGACAAGTTTGCATCCTAGCAAGGCTTAGGCTGTTAACTCATAGAGATTTTTATCTCACCCCTTTGTTATTAATTATTTTCCAGGTCCTTAGTATGGAACGCAGTCTCGCATGTTTTGGGGTCCCCACAGATCAAGATTCATTTATGATCGCGTTTCCTGTTTCGGGAACCGGCCATGTCCATGAACTGGTGGTCACAACCATATGGGTAGACGTGGGGTTGACCATCTGGGTGCCCCATAGGCTCAAGGCATGGTTTATTAGGGAGAATGATGTTTGTACTAGTCCGATTCAGGGTTTTGATGGGCCATTCGATGGGAGCTTGGGGATGTAGAACTGGAACCCATGGACATCGACATCCCCAATGGTGTTGTTGTGGATCCGGAGTATGAGTCGGACACAGAGGAGTATTGTTAGGGAAATTCCTTACGATGTTTTGAAGATGACAAAATAAATCAAAGGCTACTAACATGTTTAATGGTTGAGTAATATACCATGCAGATGTTAGAACATGTAAATGATATTATCAAAGTCAGAAGATGGCCAGAAGACTGAATGTAACATATGTCTAGAGTATATTTTGAAGATTTTCAGACTTCTGTCTCAAAGTCTGAAGATTGCCAGACTCAAGACTCAAAGTCTAAAGACTGCCAGACTTTAGTGTCAAAGTCTATTCTACATTAGAAGTCTGCTCACTCTGACTAATTCTAGACTGAACGTGAATGATGAACCAGAAGACAGACTCTATGCTGAAGCTGAACTGGGTACAGACCTTAAAGCTAAATCTGTTCAGAAGTAGATATGTTCAGACCCAGATTGTAAAGTCTACAGACTCAGACTGTAAAGTCTATGGCTCTCAGACTTTACATCCAGACTCAACAGAACGTAACTCAAGCCTAATCATATAACGGCTAGTGATCTGGTTTGGATTCCACATCAAGATTGATTCGATTGACTCAATCTATTTGATTGACAATTGGATCTTGAAGACAAGATCTTTCTATATGAAGAAGCTTTACTTATGGAAACCAAAATTCCGTTTGTATGGGCGATCGGAATCATTTTGGGATTCTACCTTTGTCACTCAACGACTACCAAATCTTCTAGATACAGAGCTGTCCAATGGATATATTGGAAGACGATTCTCCGGGATACTGTCCAACGGGTAGTTTGGAAGTGGAGAAGTATTTAAGGAGATGAAGGACCGATGAGCAAGTAAGAGACGGAGCGTAAAATTTATAATTCCAAAGTCTGAGCGACTTTAGATCATTTACTTGTCTCTTGAGAGCTTAAACATTTGTAATTGTGAGAGAAATACCAAGAGAGTGACTTAGTGAGATAGTGTGATCTACTAAGTGTTTGCACTCGAAGTTGTAATCTCTTGTTGATTGCATATTGGAATCCAGCTAAGAAGGCTGTCATCATGGGAGAGTGGACGTAGGCTTGGATTAAGCCGAACCACTATAAATCTTGAGTTCTTATTCTCTTCCCTAACTCCTTTATTTTGTTCATACTAGCACTCTCAAGTATTCCTTCGACTATGAACCGAGGGAAGAGTTCCTCCCTGACCACGATCCTGACTTTGACCCCCGACACTAGCACTTACCACCGTCCTAGAGGAGCTTAAGTTAATCTTGACCTCTCTGACCTCTTTTTGCGCAATGGTCATTAAGAAGTTTCTTTTGATTTCAACATATTAGTAAGAAATTTCCCTGGGTTAACAATTGATAAATAAGAGTTGCATTTTTGGAATTGTTTGATGTGTTTTTACTATTGCTGTTGTTTGATTGAGTGTTGTTTATATTAAATGCTTCCGCTGGTGTTTAACCAGAAGACTAAAGTTTGGGTCAATGACAAGTTCTGAGATGTCGTAATTTAATTGACCGTTGAGGAATGTTCGTGTGCTCGGAATTCGGGGCATGATAGTAGTACATATATATCTGTTGCAATATCTTTTTTTTTTTTTAAACCATTCTCTAGTTGTTCTCAAATATTAAATAGTAGTAATTGCCCGATCTAGATTTTTATACAAGAAACATGCTTTAATAACTCATGTGATAGTCAAATCTTTATCACTTAAGATACAAGTTTATAGAATCATAGAACAGATAGCACCACTCACCTAGGAATGTTTACGATCAAACAACGTGCAACTGAACGAGCCAGCGATCTTATAATACTAACAACTAAACGAGAATCAACATCAAAACCAAGTAAGATACTACAAGAAACAACACTTAAATGCTAACAAGAGGACTCCTGTTCACTAACAAATTGCACACCTAAAGCGATTATTCAAGTTATTCGCAATGAAGGACTCGCATGTGCAATCTTAAAATTCTCACTCCAACCAAACCATTAATTGTAAACGATTACCTTCAGAGCCCATGGCTCCACAACACTATAAGTCACCAATTCCCGGAAATTCCATAGCTCAACTAATCAAAAAGCGGACTTCGCAACTTGAACCTCATGTAATTCCGAATTTAAGCCATAACCTTGAAAACTAATATAATTAGAAAAACGAGGAATATAAGCACTTATCAGACATTGTGTCATGGAGTTGAATCGGTTTGACGATACTCTTATGACTTGTAGGCATAAGAGCCCCCTTCTTTCTTTTCCCTTCGTCCTTCTTTCTTTCAATTCTCTCTTTTCCTTCCATAACGGGCTGAATGTCCATTTTTCTTCTTCCTTTTTTTTTCTCTTGTGGGCCCCACCCTTTGACAAGTCAAAAGATTAGCACGGATGGTTCAAGCAGAGGCCCCCTGTAAGCACCACAACTTCAATTCAAGTGCATCATCGCGACGAAAACACTTTGCAATCCTGGTAAGATAATCATCAGTAGCTGCATTCACGATTTTTTTCTAGAACCCTTTTGCCATAAGCCAGATAAACAATAAGGGTTTCTTCTTCTCAATGTACCATCATAGAGAAAGCACTATCACTAAAATGGCTAGGGAATCAACGAACCTTCGAAGACGTGGTCAAAGAAATTCTTCCATTTCATGATGTCCATGGAACTCGATTTGGCGAATCATAAACCACATCAAAAGGGTCTTCTCTTGGCCGAACTCATCTATCAGGGATCGATCAGTAACCATAGCCCCAAATCACCAAAAGTTGTTTGAATCAGTTTGATTATTGATTCTGTCTGGTTGCCTCTGCCCTCAGGTCGAAGCCTTATTATCATTTTTTTATTTACATAAAGTTATCTAGTAATATACAAATGTTCACCTAAAGTAACAAAATCCACACGTTTTGATTTTAACTGGATATAAATGTGATCAGTATAGGGTTGGAAGTCCCAGAAGCAGAATCATGACAAGTTTTTAAGACAATAGTGGAACTTGTTCGCCGGGGGGGGGGTGGTTTATTTCCACCCCTTCTTTGACTAAAACACCCCACTTATTTTTAGTCGACTTAGAAATTTAGTCAATCATCAACTCTAACTCGCCTCTCCGACTGAATAGTAGTTATCCTACCAAATTTGCCCGATTTTGAAGTGCTTTTTACTCTACACGGCATTTACGAATCCCATGGATCCTCCATGGCCATGCGCGGCTTCAGGATCTCACCCTCCTTCACTCACCAATGCTTATCATTGAAGCAGAATTTTCGCTTCGCATATATGCCTCTTTTATGTCTAATGCCAATGAGATTTCTTTCTAGAAAGACGGAATCAACGAGTCATCTTTGTGCTCATGGTTGCATCAGTGAGCTCGGAAGCTGTTGGTTTCCTTTTCTTGTAGCAAATTTCTTGAACTTTGAATTCCAAGTTCCTCTCTTCTTACATGGTCTTCACGCGTAACGCAGCTCTTTCGTGGAGGAAGGAGATTCAAGTGCAGAGGCTGAGTCAAATTTGAACAGCGGCGAGGAACAATCTCTCGTTGAATTAGTCAATGAAGAAATGCTCCTGGAAAAGATGGTCTTTTTAAGCCACCGTTTTGACTTAAATGATTGCGATGTCAATCTTGACCTTTTGGGTCATTCTGGGCATGCAATTGTACTCTGAGACAGGCCTTATCGGCGCCTAGGATTGAAATGTAGCACAGAGAGTGCAAGCGGAACCACCTTCGAAGCACCAGTACTGTAATTCAAGTGCATCATCACAACGAAAACGCTTTACAATCCTGTTAAGGTCATCTTCTTGTAGAATCGTTCTGCCAAAAAGCCAAAAAAAACAAGGATTGAATGTGTTACAGTAGATATGGGAGAGTATCGCTGATCTGTTGGCTAAACTGAGAAGCAGAGGAGACAAATGTGAGTGCTGGGTTTGACTGTGGACAAGTCCTTGCATGGACACGAGGATTGAATCTATTACAGTCGTTTTTCATGTGTTACCCGATTAATGACTGACTAATTATTGTGATTACCTTGGACACATGGAAACTTATACAAAACGAGCCCCACTCTTCGGAAACTTCAAATTTCTCCTCCTTTTCTTTTCTTCTCCCTTTACTTTCTCTCTTATGGCCACTTACTTTTCTTCTTCTTCCTACTTCAAACAATCACCTCGCTGCCACATGATCCATCTCACCCTCAACACCTTCGCAGCCGCATGATCCTTCGAGCTCACACTGCTCAATCAAGTCTTGAATCTCGGTCTGTCATTCGATGGGGTCATCCTTTGCATGTTGAAGCCATGACAGGTTATGTTCGTATAAATAGAGCCAGCATTACAGGTGAGACACCCTCGCCGCCGCAAGATCTTTTGTCGTCAAACAACTCACGTCGATTTTTGACTGGGCAGTGGTCAAATTCTCATAAATAGCTGTAGCGTATTTTGTCAATTCTTCAAAGGAAAGGGTTAAAATCTCAAGACATCCTACCTTGAGCACCAAGGGTTGACTCTCAGAAAATCTTGTTCATCGATTCTTGTTCGGGCCAGAAACTGCAGAATCAACCGACCCACAGAACTCGCTAGGGTCGTTCAGTCATTTTATTATGCCACTTATGACTAGTTGGTGTTCTTGCTTTGTCTTCTTCATCCTAGTTCAGGCAAGTCAAACAGCCAGAGGCGTGGTTTACAATATCACGACATCGGAGCCAATCTTCCCGAACCAAACTCTCGTCTCCCCTGGCCAAATCTTCGAGCTTGGGTTCTTTACGCCAAACGGGTCAGCAAATCAGTATGTTGGGATATGGTACAAGAACTTGGCGCCTCCTAAAATCGTGAGGGTGGCCAGTAGGGAATTGCCGCTTGTGTACCCAGATCAGTCTGCGAAATTAATGATAGGCAGTGATGGGAATTTGAAGCTCGTGGATGGACAACAGAATATATTTCGGTCTACCAATGCCTCTCGTCGGTCCAATTATAGGTCAGCGGCGCTAGTAGATAGTGGAAATTTTGTACTGCAGGATGCAAATTATAGTAAAATATGGGGAAGCTTCGATGATCCGACAGATACTCTTCTTCCGGGCACGAAGATGGGAGTAAATGCCAGGACTGGGGAGAAACTCTCTTTAATTTCCGGGAGAAGCGACAGTGATCCGTCCCCTGGAAGGTTCTTGACTGGGATAACATCGGAGATGCCGCCTCAACCTTTCACTTGGAATGGTTCCACCCCTTACTGGAGAGGCGGACAATGGGACAAATCGAAATTTACCGGCATAAAAAACATGGCCCGATCGTACTTGAGTACAATCCATGTTGAGCAAGATAGGGGACCACTTACTTATCTATTGTTTTACTTAAGCAGGCCTATGCATATGCATACATGTCTGTTTTGCCTGGAGGATTGCTTAAGATAATGTACTGGGACGATGGAGCTAAGGTGTGATTGGCACTTTGGGCAGGACTATTGTACTTTAGCTAGTACGTCCATGATGGGGTGCAAACGGAACGCACCGTTTCGTCTTGATGCGTTACGATGGAAAGTCACTAACGGAGGGGTACAAAAGGAGACGTATAAAAGCCTCCCAAACACAACCGTTGGACTGGTTGGAAAACATTCGCACCAAATTTTCTCCCCATTTCCATCAAAGAAGAAAAAGGAATTCCATTTCATTTTTGCAAGAACGATCGGCATTTACACTGTGGAAATTGGGTGTTTTCCTTGTGATTGCATCCAGACTAACGTGAGGAAGTGTTGTTTGTAATTTATTCGCAATTCAACATTCGATCCGGGGTTATTTGCTGTTTGCGCATTAGAATCAGGTAAATCGTCTTCCACCAACTTAAATTCTAACATTGGTATCAGAGCTCGGTCGTGTTCTCTGCCTTATTTTTCATCAAGTTTTCTCATTTACCATTTGATATTGAGATCAAGAGTTTGTATTCTACACTGTTTGGATCTCTAATAGTCGGAATTGCCATATGAAAAACTCGAAATTGAACCGAAGCAAAGAACGGGTTCGGGGTCACGTGCATCCATGAGGTTTTGGCCGTTTTTTGAAATAATTTTTTGGTCAAAATTAATTTTTGAATATACAGCATGAAAGAGCTCGTCGAGACGAGTCCGGCGATGTGTCGAGTACCGCCGGGAGACGCCAGACGTGCCCACATGCGCGGCCAGAAGCCGTTGCGTGTGGGTGCCATGCGCTTGAAGCACTGGCATAGCTAATGTGTCCGCCACAGGCGCCGGTTGGCAAACTGGCACGTGCGCGATGCGTGCCCGCCGGTGAATTGGCAAGCGTCGATCAGCGAACCGACGCGTGATGACGTCACCCATCGGTCAGTAACCACTAGGATAACGTCATCAATGACATCAGCGCTGGCGACATTGGCCGGCTGGCGACCCAACCCAACCGTCGACCCAACCCGACTCGAGATTCAACCCATTGACCCAACCCGGCCATTGACTAGTCAACAGTCGGACCGGTCAGCTGGTCCAACGGTCAAACCGGTCGGACCGGTCAGGAGCCGTTTGGCTCACTAGCGTGTGCGCCACACGCGCCGTGCACTTAGGCGGCGCGTGGGGGCGCATGCGAGCTCCGATTGGAGCGTGGTCGGTGGCGTTTGGTTCGTATGAGTGTCATCTACATAGTGTAGTGGTATAATTATTTTATACTTTTGAATTTTATAAATATATGAAAATGCGTAGGAAACCCTATGTACGCATATTTTTTTGGGGTTAAATGCAGTTTATTTATTTGTGGCTAGTATTTTCTTGTGATTTAGGAAATACAGTAGCTAGCTTGTGTGCAAATGCTATTATATATGCTGTGTAAAGCTTGGTTCAATGATATGATGTATATATTTTAATATACTTGCAATTTTCTAGTTGCTAGAAAATTAGAACAATGGTAGGAATCCTTTACATGTTGAATTGCAATTTTAATTATAGTTGAAGCATGATTGTTGTTTATACGTTGGTTATTACCATGCAATATTTTTTTGTGTTAAGGAAAAATGTATAAATTACATAAGATCATGTAATTATTTTTCTTATTGGGAGTTCGTAGGTTGGTAGAATTGAAAGGAGTTCTCACCTAAAATTTAAAATTTGTGCAAATTAAACTAATTAATGATAATAAAACAATTGTACATAGAAGTTGATTGGGAACATTGTGAACTTTTGCTTTTATGTCTTTTATTGAATTATCATTAATCTAGTTTGTCTTTACTGCAAATTAAATGTGTGTTACTCTGTAAAGTGTGCTAGTATTAATTCTGCATTTATTATGTCAATGTGTTATAGCAATTGATTATATCTTTGGTATCCAAGACCATTGTGGCTGACCTCAATAAGGGTGAGAAGTTGAACAGTGACAATTATGATATTTGGCATTGAAAGGTTCAGTACATCCTTGAGGAGCAAGAGGTTTTGGAAACCTCAACCATACCATGGATGAACCTGAGTATGGAATTTCAGCTCAACATAGGAGAGATTTGGAAGCTTATCAAGCTTGGAAAAAGAAAAATAGCATTGCTCGCATCACGTTGCTGAGCTGTATGCAAGATGATTTCATGTGTGAGTTTGAGAGTTATGACAAAGCTTAAGCTATGTGGGTTGCCTTGAAAGATAAGTTTGGGGTACGTCTGCCACTAAGCTGAGGAGACTCACCATCAAGTTTGACACATTCCGAAAGCGCCCGAATGTAACGATGAGGCAGCATCTTCAGGAGATGTCAAACATGATCCGTGAGCTGAAGTCGGCAAGTCACTCCCTCACTGATGAACAGCAAGTTCAAGCTGTTATAAGGTCTCTTCCTGATAGTTGGGAGCATATGAAGATCAATATGACGCATAATGAAAACATCGTCACTTTTGATGATATTGTGTGTTATTTGGAATTAGAGGATGAGCACCTAGAGGTTGCGAGATCCTCTATCCATGCTTATGTTGCTGAATCGAGTTCGCGCAAAGCTTTGGGCTTCAAGCGCAAGAAGAATCTTCAGTTCAACAACAAAGGGAAGATGATTGATCAGGGACCCAAGAGGGCTAAAACCTTTCGACACAAGAAGCGTGGTGGGAAGAAGGACAAGACCAAGATGGAGTGCCACAACTGTAGCAAGATGGGTCACTTTGCTCGTGAATGCACTAACCCTTAAAAAGTACCTTATTATTCCATTACTTTGTGTAATGTTTTTGTTTCTAGTACTATAATGCTTGCTGAATCTCATCCAATGTGGACTATAGACTCAGGAGCAACAGACCATGTAGCTAGAGACCGAGAAGCATTTGTGGAGTATTGTAGGATACCGCATGGAAGAAGATGGATATATGTTGGGAATAACTCAAAAGTTGAAGTGAAAGGAATCGACACATGTAAATTAATCTTACGTGGTGGTCGAAACCTATTCCTGCATGATGTCTTTTATGCTCCAGATATTCGACGAAACTTGGTATCTGTAGTTGTTCTTCTTAGTTTAGGTTATGTATTGAATTTCCATGGTGATTGTGTTGACATTTTGTATGGAACAGTTTATTATGGTTCAAGTCATGTATCGAATGGTTTTATGGTGTTAGTCATTGACTATGATCAGTACAATGTTAATGTTGATGGTTGTTTTTCTTTAATTGTGTCTTCTAATAACGTTGAGATTGATGCAAGTACTTGGCATGCTAGATTAGGTCACATTGGATTGCAAAGAATGCAAAGATTAGTTAGAGAAGGCCTTTTAGGGTCACTCACTAATGTTAGTTTATCCATATGTGAATATTGTTTGGCGAGAAAAACAACTAGAAACCCATTCGGTAAAGGGACTAGAGCTGAATTTCCATTGCATCTCATACATTCTGACATTTGTGGTCCTTTGAATGTGAGAGCGAGGCATAGAGCCTCATATTTCATCATTGACTTCACACATTTCGATTATGTATTTTTGATCTCCCATAAGTCAGAAGCATTAGACTGCTTTAGACGATATATATCGATGGTAGAGAATCAGTTGAACAAAATAATAAAGGCATTGAGAACTGATCGTGGACGTGAGTATCTATCGGAGCAATTCAAGGTTCTTTGTGATGAAAAGGGAATTGTACGACAATTGACTATTCCTGGTACTCCATAACAAAATGGGGTAGCTGAGATAAGGAATAGAACAATATTGGAAATGGTTAGGTCTATGATGACGCAAGCAAATTTACCTATCTCTTATTGGGGAGATGCGTTATTGACTGCTCCTTATATACTTAACCGTGTGCTCTCAAAATCGGTCACTTCCACCCCTTATGAATTATGGACTGGTAGGAAACCAGACTTGAGTAGTCTACGTCCATGGGGATATGCAGCTTATGTTCATGATTCTTCCCATAAATATGGCAAATTAGGTCCTAGAGGGAAGAAATGTATCTTTATAAGATATTCTGAATACTCCAAATGGTACGTGTTCATAGGTGAACAAGCTAATGGAAGTGTGACCGAAATGGAGTCACGAGATGCCATGTTCTTGGAGAACGATTTTCCTAATAGAAGTGAAATTGATAAGGACTTCCAATTATATGAGATGGAAGATCTTGATAACACACCCACTGATGTTGTAGAGGGAAATGGAGATTTACTTCAACACACAAGACCTAGTGGGAGTGTTACATCGCCTGATGAATTGAATTCAAGAGAAATTCAATTGCGTAAAAGTAATCGTAAAAGTATTCCCCGTCATCGTTTTGAGATTGAAGGGGAAGTATTTATAATTGCTCAAAAAGACGATGCCAAGCCTAAGACTGTTCAAGAGGCTCTCTCGTCCTCTGATAAGGAAGAATGGAGAAAAGCTTTCGAAGATGAGATGGAGTCAATGAGGGCAAATCATATCTGGGACTTGATTGATCTACCACCCAATCGTAAGACCATTGGAAACAAATGGATCTTTAAGATTAAGCATAGGGCGGATGGATCCATTGACAAGTATAAGGCTCGCCTTGTGGCAAAAGGTTATACTCAACAAGAGGGTATAGACTATGAGGAAACTTTTTCACTAATTGTAATGTTTACCTTAATATGCCTTATTCTAGCCATCGTTGCACATTTGGACCTTGAATTACATTAAATGGATGTAAAGACGGTATTTCTCAATAGAGAATTAGATGAGGAAATCTATATAAAACAACCAATAGGTTTTATAGCTAAAGGTCAAGAGCACAAAGTTTGCAAGCTTCATCGCTCAATATATGGCCTTAAGCAATCATCTAGACAGTGGTATCTTTGTTTTCATCGAGCAATAATAACTTTTGGTTTCACGATGATCGAAGAAGATCACTGTGTATATGTCAAACGGTCCAAAGATAAATTTGTGATTTTATCACATTATGTGGACGATATTCTGTTGGCTGGAAATGACAAGGTTTTGGTTATCACCATAAAAGAATGGTTGTCCTCCAATTTTGAGATGAATGACATGGGAGAAGCTGCTTATATATTAGGACTTAAGATCGAAAGAGAACGATCGTGGAAACTCCTTACTTTATCACAAGAGTCTTATATTATGAAGATTCTCGAGCATTTCAATATGCATCATTGTAATCCCATTGATACTCCTATCATGCAAGGTGAAGGCCTAAGTACTGAGATGTGTTCCATTGATACCCTTGTCATGCAAACTGTTCCTTACACTAGTGCGGTCGGAAGTTTGATGTATGCTATGATATGTACTTGACTTGACATATGTTATGCCGTAGGATTGGTGAGCTGATATCAATCAAATCCTGGTCAAGTACACTGGAAAACAGTGAAGAGAATTCTTAGATACTTGAAGGGCACCATGGACTATCAACTTTATTACCAAGGGAATGATTTACGCCTATTGGGTTATTCAGATGCCGATTGGGGTGGAAACCTGGATGAGCGTAAATCAACTTTTGGATATGCGTTCTTGCTCAATGGAGGTGCGATTTCTTGGAATAGCAAGAAACAGACATGTACAGCCTTGTCTACGATGGAGGCAGAATTTATTGCATGTTCTGCCGCAGTGCAAGAAGCAGTATGGCTAAAACGTTTCTTGGAAAATTTAGCCACTATCACTAAAGTTCCAAGACCGGTGATAGTTTATTGCGATAAAGCAGCCATTGCCTATGTGAAAGATCCAAGTATCATGGAAGGATAAAGCACATTGACACAAAGAATAACTTCATCATAGATATTATAGCGCAGAAAGAAGTGATCCTGCAATACATTTCAACCAATAGAATGGTTACTGATCCATTTACGAAGGCTATTTCTAGAGACATATTCTCGACTTATAGGATGTTACTAGGATTGCGTAGGATGAGATATATGTTATTGTAGAGGATCATTAGTTTATGTATTTGTGGACAGATGTATTGTACTTGTTTGTTTATTAGTGATTTGATATTTTATCAATAAGTACAAATCCACTATGAGACTAGCACAAACACACATATATTATTGAAAAGTATGTCAGCAGGTAATGATTGGCTTACTCACACAAGCAATCGCCTCAAGTGTTGTAGGTAGCATGTTGAGATGAGACGTTATGTACAAATAAATGCTGAAGAGTAAGTTTGGTACATAAAATATGTCACCTTGATTGGAGTCAAGATGAGGTCTGTGATTTTTTTATAATAAGACCGAACATGATAGTCCCACAATCATGTATGCCTAAAAGATGCCAGATGCGAGTACTTAATTTGGCTTTATAGAAAGTGAGTTGATATAGCACTCAAGCTAAACATGAGTACGTGAGAAGTGCGTGACTACGTTTAAGCTAAGATCTGTATGGTGGATATATTTGATAAATGACATACGCTCTTATAGAAAGAGTAATCCACTATAGCATGTAATTCATACTACATGTGCATTGTACGACCAATAAGGGAAGATGAGTAAAATTATCCATATGTACTCATAGTGTGAGCCCTTGAGGTAATTTGTATTTTACCTCAATTTTGTGCTCTATGTTACTTCTGACTATGTTCTCGAAGTGAAATATCAATGTTGCTACTTTAACATGTCACGGGCGGTCATGAATAGATATGGCCTATGGGACATGTCTAGGAAAGTAGTTGTTTTGAAATTGAGAGAGACATGAGTACGAAGGAAGACTATTGTTGTTTTACATCTATCACATGTATTTATTGGTCAACCAATTATATCACCCTATGTGGTTGCAGATGTAATTGTAAATACATTGTGTTTTTTTTAGGCTAGTCAAGTATAGTCTTTAAGGGATAGGTATACTTGGACTGATGTAACAAAATATATCTGGGGCATTGTGAGACATCGATTGTTTATTTCTTTTCAGGGTTGTAGCCATTATGTCATCCCTAACAGGTGCATAATTTGAGCTCCCAAGTGCAGGTGTACCCACTGGTCGCACGGCTTATTTGCCAGTATGAATTATTTTGTAAAATTGATGAATGTTGAATGCCTTATATTATTGATAGAGCACTATCAGGCCCGTCATGTCCGAGTGGGAGATGTTATACTTTAGTTGGTACGTCCATGATGGGGTGCGAACGAAATGCATCATTTCATCTAACTAATGGAGGGGTACGAAGGGAGACGTATAAAAGCCTCCCGAACACAATCGTTGGACTGGTTGGAAAACATTCGCGCCAAATTTTCACTCCATTTCCATCAAAGAAGAAAAAGGAATTCCATTTCATTTTTGTAAGAACGATCGGTATTTACACCGTGGAAATTATGTGTTTTCCTTGTGATTGCATCCAGACTAACGTGAGAAAATGTTGTTCGTGATTTAATCGCAATTCAATGTTCGATCTGGGGCTATTTGCTATTTGCGCATCGGAATCAGGTAAGTCGTCTTTCGTCAACTTGAATTCTAACAAGGACTGAACAATACTTGCGAGACTTATGGAACTTGTGGTCCTTTTGGAGTTTGTAACTCAATAAGTTTGCTTATTTGCAGATGCTTAAATGGGTTTGTGCCAAAGTCAAATGAAGAATGGAACAATGGAAACTGGACCGGAGGATGTGTGAGAGAGACAGAATTGTATTGCCAGAAAAACTCGAGCACATCAGCTTCAACAATTGTAAAGAAAGATGCCTTTTGTCAAATGAGTCGGATGAAACTACCTGACTCTGAGGATTATATATCAGACATTGGAGATCAAGAAGGATGTTTAAGCTGGTGCCTGAGCAACTGTTCTTGCTTGGCTTATTCTTATGTCGGCACCATCGGGTGTATGGTTTGGACTAAAGAAAACCTCATCGATCTTGAGGAATTTTCCACAGCTGGAGACAATCTATTTGTTCAAGTTGCACATGTAGAAACAGGTTAGAAATGGTTTCATTGAGATGTGTTTGAGTCAACATCAATTGTCTTTTGCATAACTCTCTTTCCCTTTCAAGGAGGATCGTTGCAGAAAGCCATTATCATCAGCCTGAGTACTATTGCTGGGATCCTGTTCTTTGCAGTATTTGTTTTTGGTCTTTGCAAATGGAGAGCTAAAAAAAGAGGTACTAAAAAAGAGCCACATCAGTGTTTTCAGAGGGTTGTGCTCCTATTTTGTTTATTCTTATGTTGCTATGAAGATAGTAAGCTGATTCTTAACCAATGATAAACACAAAAAACTTCAGAAAAATCTTAAGGCTCCTTGACTTGCTAGGTAAACCTGAAAAGCCGGGCAAACTGCTACAAGGAAATGCATGAAAAGAGCAATTGAAGGAAGATGATGCACTGGAGTTGACTGTTTTCAGTTTTGATAGCATACTACTTGCTACAAACAAGTTCAGCACGACAAGTAAACTCGGGCAAGGAGGGTTTGGCTCTGTTTACAAGGTAAAACCATTTTGCAGGAAATTCATTAAATGGAAAATATAGAGATAGTTCAAGGTCTAAAAGCTACGTGATTTGTGAAACAGGGAAAGATGAACGATGGGAAAGAGGTAGCTGTGAAAAGACTTTCTAGTAGCTCGGCCCAAGGTGTTCAAGAGTTCGAGAATGAGATAGTCCTAATATCGAAACTCCAACATCGAAATCTGGTTAACCTCATTGGTTGCTGCACTGAAGGAGATGAAAAAATTTTGGTATACGAGTACTTGCCAAACAAAAGCTTGGACTCCTTTCTTTTTGGTTGGTTTTTCTCTCTGAATAACTACTTTTTAGTAATTCATTTTTCGAAATAGCACAAAAATATGAAAACTGTTCGTGTTTGTTATGTTTGTTAGATTCAAAAAAGAAGGCAGAACTCGACTGGGGCAAACGATTCCAAATTATTGAAGGAATTGCAAGGGGGCTTCTCTACCTCTATCGAGATTCTTGCCTTAGGGTCATACACCATGACTTAAAAGTGAGCAATATTCTCTTGGGTGAAAAGATGAACCCAAAAATTTCAGATTTTGGGCTGGCACGAATGTTCGAGGGCACTCAAATTTTGGTGAACACTCACAAAATTGTTATTGAATAATCAATCTTTTGAGTCGATCTTTCGAAAGCATATAGAAATGATTGATTTAGCACAACGATGCTGTCACTTTAGAAATCTTTCATCCTGTTGTCCCTCAATACAATTAAAAGGGTAAATACTAAGTTCAAATCAATGCAGTGGTTATATGTCTCCTGAGTACGCTATGGGCAGAATATTTTCTAAGAGATCCAATGTCTATGGCTTTGGAGTGTTGCTACTGGAGATTGTTAGTGGCAGAAAAAACATCGCCTTGTATGATCAGGGATATCTCAGTCTCCTTTCCTACATAAGTGCCAAATTCCAACCTTAATCGATATAAAAAGTTCCCTGCAATATTATGACAGTGTTCTCTTGTAAGCATGGCAATTATGGAGTGAAGGCAAAGCATTGGACCTATTGGATGAAGCAATTGCTATTAGCTTTCCATTGGAGGTAATAAGATGCATCCACATTGGGCTTCTCTGTGTCCAGGACCATGCTATGGATAGAGCAAACATGACGAATGTGGTTCTAATGCTAAGCGGTGAATCAGATCTTCCTCAACCGAGACAGCCTATATTCACTTTCCAAAATGAAATGCCAAATCATGCTATTCCACCGCAACAAGAAAGCATCTGGTATGTTAACACCATCACTAATATAATGGTTGAAGGAAGATGACGGCTATGTTTTTTCATTTTTATTTTCTATCGTTTGTAGTTGATTTTGTTGTTATTTTCTAAGACATTAGGCTATGTTTTGTCGTTTGGATTTCTAATCAGAATATGACTGCATAGAATATGATATGAAATCTAAAGATACAACTAGCTATCGACTATTCGATGGTTACGATAATAAAGTCAGATATATTCATATTATATCATTGTACATTGTTTGATATAACTGCCATATTAATATAAATAAACCAATTTTTTTTACAAATAGAGAGTGAGAATCTCTCACAATACTCTTGCCTACTTTATATTTATTTATTTATTATTTAATTTTCCTCTTTTTAATTAATTTCTTTTTTTATTTCTTTCCCTTCCATCATTCTCTAATAAAATTTCAATTAAGTAATAAGCTATACTAATATACCTAAAATATGTTTAAGATAGAATTAAATTCGAATATATAAATAAAAAACTATTTTCTTGTTATTTTGAATTTCTTATATTAGAAATCAAATACTTTTTTATATCGAAAGATAATTTTAATTTTTTTAATTTAAGAAGTTTGAATTTCCTATTATAGATATTAGAAATCTTATTCACCTATATCCCACCTCCTTCATGGAATGATTTAATTCAGCCTATATCCTCATTATATTCGACTTTATCATGTCTTGAATAAATACCAAATGCAAGATAGGATATACATTGTCATATTCTGAATCTCATCCTAACTGACAACTGTAGCCTAGTGTTTATTTGAGTAACTTTGAGTTATCCAAGAAGATGAAAGAAAACATAAAGTGGCCCAAAGCTTGAATGATGGAGCAATTTGTTCAGAGGAGCTTCGCATGTAGATGGAAGGTGTAATAGATGGCCCCATCAAGCCCAGGCCCATGTCTTTATAGACAAACTCAGCCCATCTTCATTTTTTCTTCTCTACATATCTCACGTTAAGTGAAAGCAGCGATAGAACAAGTAAAAGAGGAAAAACGAGAAGCTCAACCGTGAAGAAGGGAAAAGGGGAAGGAGAGAGAAGAAGGAAAAAATTGTACGTGTGGTTGAGACACATCGACTAACCAAATTAACTATGAAGCATAACATATGTCTAATCGGAGTAATTTTGGAAGTTATGGCACAAATTTTGAGTTATGCAAGTCTTAAACTATGAGGTTCAATTAAGAAGTTTTTGAGTTATGATTTTTGTGGAAATGGTAGTCTGAGGCTTTGTGGAGTCGTAGGCTTTGACAAAACTCAATTTTGAAGTAGGTTTGTTTGGAACGAAATTTCAAAGTTTTGTGTGCAAGTTACTTGTAATGGATAATACATGTAATAGTAAAAGGCAAACATACACCATAAACAAGCTTCTTTGTAGCGTTTAGGTGTTGATACGTTAACGGTTGAACATGTTTTAGTTGAGTCATCCATTGGAATAATGTTTTACTCAAATTTTGACATCATTTTTCGAATAATTGATAAGATCACGAGTGCGTCAACTTGAGTAACCTCTGTAAGTCAGTTTCAACTTTTTCAGTAAGTGGTGTTAGATGTTCTTTGAGTTTATAAACTTATAGTTCAAAAGTAATATGGTTTAACGGAAGAATGACACTAGGGGTGCGTATGGTAACATTTTTATTCGCAGGATCAAGAGTAGTTTTTTCTAATTCTATTCCTTAGAATAGTTTTTGAGTAAAAAAAAAACATATTTGGTAATTGCATAAAATTTCTATTTTCGAAATAGAAAAAGAACATTAATGTATTATGGTACAACGTACTATTTTTTTTGTTAGACGTCTTTTAATTTTTAATAATTTTTTGAGATTTTTTTTTCTCTCTTCTTCTTCCTCGGGCAACAATGAGCGGCGGGCAGTAGAAGGTGGACTAGTTAGAAGAGGAAGAAGTGGGTCAAGTATACGATCCAATACAAACAAGGTCGGGTACATGGTCTAAAAAAGAAGAACCGGTTATAATAGGGTATGGCACAGGGTTCAGGTATAGACCCTACCCACCTTGGACTCGATCACCCCTACCCTACTTGGTTGAACTAAGCCCAATGTCTCCTAAACGAAAGCCCTAAGCCCAACTCCAAATCCCCTCCTCCCGCACGTCCGCACAAGGCATACTCTCCAGCCTTTTATTTATTTTTTTCCTTTTATTTTCTTTTACTATTTTTTATTTCTTTCCCACTCTCATCCTTCTTCACCGAGAACCCAGTATTCTTACCAACAACATACCAATGGAAGAGAAAGAAAAAGAGGGAGGGAGGCTGGGCCGGCCCATCCCCAGCCCAGTTTCGCTTCTCCTTCTTTTTTTTTTATAATAATTTTTAAATAATAAGTATAATAATAATAAACTTGAAAATTAATTTTTCTAAATTTTAATATTAGTAGTGCAAACATTACTAATGTCCATATGCCTATTTTTTTTAGTGGCTAAAAATTAATCCATAAATTTTTATGTGATTAATGAATGGTTAAATGAATTATTAAAATTAAAGTGTCGGCATAACTCAATTTACAAGTTGCAATATTTGACAGAAAATTTCGAGCACAACATAGTTACAATTATATTAAACAAACTCTTAATTTGTGTGATTTATATATCTAATTCCTTGCAAAAAATAAAGAAGTATCATAATATGATCAATTCTATGCTATAGATAATTTGCAAAAAAATAAAGGCAAATTATCAATTTACCACTTTTTCCTTTGACGACTTCATATGTCACCTTTCCTCTTCTTCGAAGCAAACAAGTGAGAAAGATAAGTATCGTTACACCTCCAATAGGAACGACAATGACAATAGTTATCACGTTGAATTTGTTGCTTTTTCCTAAACACATGCCATTACATATATGAGAAAATTGCCAAACTAATCAAAAAGCCTTTTAGATGAAGGCATGGTTAAAATTTAAACATTCTAACACCCTGCTTAACTATATTGGAATTAGACCTAAGATTGAAGTGTGAAGATTGGTAATTTGACACAAACGAAGAGCCTTGGGATACTTGAATGGAGAGGCTTAATCAAGAAACTCTAAGCTTCAGTTGCAATTCTAGCATCTGTAAGTATTTGGTTACGGTAAAATGATGGGGTTGAAGGAAAAATAAATTCTAGGATGGACAAATCCCGTTTGATAACGTGTTAATATGTAAATTAAATTTGAAGGAAGAGCATACTGAACTATCATTTGTTATGATAACTACATTATCATCACCTCATACTCCACCTTTAACTCATTTGCCCTTGCACTTTGAACTGTGATTCCTATAGTTCCTCACCTCATTGCAACAACAACATGAACGATTCTTGATTTTGGACTTTTATTTAGAATGGCTCTTCCATTTGCTACTTCAAAATTCTCTTTGTTTTTCTATTTCCTAGATAGCCAAATCTTGCATCATATCATATGCCATGTTATATTATCGCTGGTTCTTTATCACTCCATAGAGAGCAAGACGGACTTTATCATTTCTGGGGAACTTATCATGCGCTTGATTAGAAGAGTATTAGTGAAGTTCTCAAGAGAATCCGTCTATAGCATTATGCCTTGTTTCTCATTGGAAAAGGCTTCTTTGACATTTTCCAAGTCCATCTTAAATTTGTTAAACTCATCCCAACTGTGTTTTGATTGATGTACCTTCGACCATGCCAAATTGAAACATCATTTTGAGTATATATATAAGTAATTATTCAAAACCTTCATTAGTGAAGTGACTCAAGTGTTTCCCATAATGCCGTCACAATCTTTTCTTCGATCACTTCAATCAACACCTTATCTCACAGAATCAACAAGATTATGCTCTTTTCCTTCTTCATCAATTGTACTTCATTAGCATCTTTCATTTCATTCAATAACTCATCCTTACTATCCAACTGCTCCACCAATTTTTGGATTGTTGAGAGCACACATCTTGATGCTCCATTACTTGCTCCTCTAATTGGCCTTTTCACTCTCAGCTCTTGCTCCGAACATGATCCCAAATACGTTATTCCATACAATGATCAGACAACAAAGATGCTATTTCTAGAAATACTAAACTTAGGTTTGGTATCAATTGTCGTGAAATAACACTGAAGCCAACGAATATTACAATTAAATACTTGCTAGTTACTAAGACAATAAATTTTCTAGAGAAGTCAACCAAATAATAAAAACACCAAACACTTACATGATTCAATTGTCGGTATTTATTTTATAGAAGAACAAACGTTAAAGAAATTTACCATGAATTCGTAGAAGTAAAGAGTTTCAATTATTGAACCACTCAAGTGTTTCCACGCTTAGATTACACTCAAGGAATTCACAATTGTGTTTACTGACAACCTCTCATGGTCTCACTAAGAAAATTTAAAAAGGAAATAACTCACTTCGAGCTCTATCCGTAATTGAATTGATGAACTCCACTTGTAATTATGGCCGCTGCCGGAGCACATAAGCGCATGGGCTTAAATCTCTCTGGAAAACCCAGCTCACATTAACTCCATGAGCCGCACGATGAGTTGGACTTGCTGGAATTCCTTGGCCATACTTAAACACGGACTTTGACTCCAACTGGAATTATGGTGTTCATTTTGCCTTTCAATCCGATCCAAACTTAAGTCTGCAACCAAGTTCTAATCGTGTGAAAATTTGTATTTTCACACAATATGGGCTAGACTTCAATTGGGTCAGGTTTTCAATCAATGGGTTCAAGCTCAACACTTAATTTTGAGAATTCAATCACAAGTTCAAGCTCGAGACATAATTTAACATGCACATTCGCTCTCTCCACAGGCTCTATCACGCGTGATCAAGCTTTGCGCTTGGGGACAAATCAAGCCCCACCGTAGCCCTTCCTTGATTAATGGCTAGATGGCTGTCTGGTTACCTCTTTCTTCGTTGAAAGAGGCCCCCAGTGTCCAAACATATATATCTTTCTATTAATATTTAATAAACTTAAATCTAACAAGAATAAAGTTCAAAATAACTAAGGGAAAAAAAAACAAGCACTCGTGATGGATAACATGTTTTTATCAATGATAATTCCTCATCTACATCTATAACTAGAGGCAAATCTATTCACCATTTGCCAACTTTTTCATATAGTAAACAGAGACTTGATTATGGACCAAAAAAGAAAAAAAGAAAAAACCAACATAGACTTGATTTTCTATTAAGACAAAAAAGAATAACAAATAACAAATTTACCACAAAAAAGTGAATCCTAGTGACCAAAGAATGGACAGGTAGCTATAAGAGCCATGATGGAGATAGGACTAGTTTTTACTCTCAAAATAGCAATAAATTTAAATTTGAGAAAAGTAAGAAGGAAAGTAAGGGCATGTTTGGTAATATTTTTATTCCGGAAAATAATTTCTTTTAAAATAATAGTCTTTTTCTATTTCTTTTTCTTTGAACAATTTCTGATTAAAAGAATACATTTAGTAACCATAAAGAATTTATATTCTTGGAATAAAAAAATAACATAAATGTATTTGGTACAGTCCACAATTTGTAACGTAGAATTTCTTTCAATTTTTTAGATTTTTATTCTTTTTCATTCTTTTTTTCTTTTCTTCTTGTGGAAATAGGTGGTGGACAGCAACGGTAGAGGGCAATGAGTTGCGAGGGAGAAGAAGAAAATAAAAAAGAAAAAAATACTTATTTCTAAAAATTATTCTTAGAAATAAGAAACTACTTTTTCTATTTTTTTTGTTTCTATTCTAAATCTACTCCTTGGCAACTTTTCTATTTCACGGAATAAAAAAATTAATTGATATTAGTAAACGGAGTTTTGTTCCTTTTTCCTACTTTGAGGAGAAAAAGAGCAAAAAAAAAAAAAACAGAAGTGTCACCATGGGTGCCCTAAATAAATTGAACGAAACTATATTAATATGGAAATTGTCAAGGGCAATATTGTCAATTTAGTGAAAAGGTACAGATTTTATTTTTTTTTCCTCTCTTTTTGGGTCGGCGAAAGGTGCAGATTTAGCCGGCGGATATAGTCACACCCTTTCTACAATCTACAGACTTTTTCATACCTGGACAAGCTTCAGATCATACGGTCGACGAGGCCATGCACAAAGTCACGGGAGGACAGACTCAGCTTAAAAATTGATTATATCCCGGATTTTGATGTTTCAAAAGTTGAAGACTTGTCCCTTCTTTGTCCCATCCGAAGAAAGGCAAAAGGAAACTTCCACATACCTTCAGGTGTTGTCACGGGAGGAGGAAGGGGAGGCGGAAGGGGGCCTTCAGATGTCGTAAGCGGAGGAGGAGGTGGGGCCCGCACACTCGTACCTCTCGTTGCAGCTCGGGGTCAATGTCCTCGCTCCTTGCTTCCCCTCGAGAATATCAATCGCCGACAGGAGGCATCTGTTACACTCCCACTCCATCAAGTCCGGCGTGCACTGCGCCATCATGTACAGCGTCTGCGAGCTCGTGAACTTCATCTCTGCCTCCGCGAATTTCGTCCCCGACGCGCTGCCTGAAGCCCTATAGGCAATGTCCCTGATGCTCTTTCCAAGTGCTTGCCTGAACCTGGCCCGTTCAGCGATGTTCCAGCGGTTGAGCAGCGTGAAGGAAGGCGTCACTTCCATGACGGAGAAGATGGACTTGTTCGAGTACCTCAGCATGCACTTCTCGTACCAGATCACAGAGACTCGCTGGTTGGGGCATACCTGGCGGATATCCCGTTTTCCAGTGGCGATGCAGTCGCTGCACGTGGCGGTGCTGACGTCGCTGCAGCAGAGGAAGAGCCCGTAGGCCTGGTCAGGAGGGTTTTGGCCCGCAGTGGCGTTGGCAAAGCCATCGCTGTTGTTGGTGGCGGCGGAGGAGAGGGAAGAGAGGAGGGTGTTGAGGTTGGACTGGTAGGTGGAGTTGGGACTGAAGAGGGTGGTGTTTGGGCATTCATAATCCAGCAATTCCTGCGACAGGCCAGTACTGAAAATTTTGAAGAAGTAGAAGAAGTAGAGAGAGAGGGAGACCGCGAAGCAAGATTTCATGGTTGGATCAATGATTGTATTGGCTATAGCTAGATCGACATGGAATTAGAGGAACAAAAATGTTTAAATTCTCAATTCTACTCATTCCATGCACTTGCATGCCACGAATCCATCGACAAGTCTCGTATAACTTTATGATGGATGTGAAGTTTGTAGACCCCTCCTATTTTAGTTAATTTGATATATAGAAAGCAAAAGATCTAAGACCACTTGTGGTGCGCAGAGATCGGTCCCACCCGCTCCTGACTGAAATTTTTGCCCTGCCAGTGGAACAGGGCGATGAGCCAACCGTGGAGGATCAAGGTGGGATTTTACTTTAGGGGGCGACTTCGCAAATAGTCTAATCTTGGCGCTTCTTGATTTTGCAAGCTCTTATTTTAAATGATGTTTCGGTTCCTTTTTGAGTTTGTAATATATTAGACTAGTGAAAAATAAAAGATAAATGAGATTGATAAAATGAAGATGGCGTGAATTTTTATTGAGAAAAGAATTGATTTTTATTCGTGGAAAATTTCAAGCAAAAAATAAAATAGAGAGAGAAAATCCGTTGATAATTTTCTCCTTTGTTTCAACTAGCCTCTTTCTCTAAATACATGGAGAGATCGTCAAGAGAGTGGTGAAATCCAATCCCATCAATGATATATCCACTCATATTCACCTTCATTTATAAGCTTAAATTAATGAGCTATGAAGTTTGTGAATCAATTAAGATAATATAAATTTTGTTGAGGAAACAAACAATCTAATAGTAAGATAAATTAAACAAGAAAATAAATTGAACATCAAATTTATGTAATTCGATTGATCTGACCTATTTGTATGGGGAGAGCAATAAATAATTTTACTACACATCAAGCAATATAATGGAAATTATAACTACACTCAAATCACCCAAATATTATTAGTATTTTCCAACTCTCAATTATACCAAATAGCTTAGATAGTGTTTAATTCCATAATTTCTCACAAAATAATCTCTCGATCGTACAAAGAAATTGTACAAATCTTTACCATAAGGGAAAGTATAATCCTTGTTTGAAGTTGTCAAAGTTGTGGACAAATAGCAGGGAAAAAAATCCTCTCTCTCTCTTCTCTTTCTTTTCCCATCTTCTTCTTCCATCTTTAGCCATGGGAAGGTTTTGAGCTAGTGTGGCATCCTAGAATTTCATAAAAATCCCTAAATATGCCATGAGCCATGGATAGGTGATGGAAACACCGTTATTGTATTTTTGTAGCCTTTCGATCCATGATTCGCAATGAGATTTATGGCCAAGCTTTTAATGGATAAATTTTGGGAAAGAAAGTTATATCTTTGGCCATATGTATTATAAATTGGAACTTATGGATTTATGATTGCAAGTGTATAGCCATTTAATTTGCAATTTAGTAATTTGATTTAATAGGGATTTAGTTAGTTTTTAAAAGGGTTAATCTTAGGTTATTTAAGCTTGGGTCTTAGGCCCAAGAGTGTTGGGCCTAAGATGGGCCAAAATGGCCGGCCCATAAGCCCATGAAGGGGCCGTTGATCGCACGAAGAAGGGGGGGGGGAGAGACCGGTTTGCATGCCCCCCATTTGTCCTTTGAAGTTAGCCAAGTGTCACCCATGCACAACTAATGATGGCTAATGATGGAGGGAAGGAAAATTAGGGGAAAATGATGGCTAGCTTAAGCGAGAGAGAGAGAGAGAGAGAGAGGAGTTCATCCGAGAGAGAGAGAGAGAGAAGAGAAGGAAGTAAGGAAGAAGAAGGAGGCTGTGCGTGCACGAGAGGAAGGAGAAGGGCAGTCCACCGTCGTCCGTTCGCCGCCGTCGAGTCCGCCTCGCCCTCCGTTCGTGTTTGCTGTGTTCGCTCAGTCTAGAGGCAAGTGGGATCTCTTGATCTACTCTTGCATGCTGTGCTTAGTGTGTGTGATTGAATGATAAAAATTCGGAGGTTTAGAATGTGAAAAAATGAAGTTATAAGGGTGGTGCTCTAGCCTAGTGTACTGTTCTTGAGAAAACAGCTCGACTTTGGATGTTCTAGTGACTTGCATGTGATGTTCGAGTTGGATTTTGGATTTTACTTATAAATGAAAGTTGTTAAGGACATCTTGAAGTATAACAAACTCAAATTTGGGACAAAAAAAAACAAGTATAAGTGAGTGAAATCGTTATTCTTTGGAAAGACTGGATCTGAAAATTTCGGTACTAGGAACAGGGGTTTCAACCGCCTATATTTCATTACCTAGGACGAATCTGACCTTGATGTCCCCATGAAGTATTTACCTTATGGTCTTAGCTATCACATAGTCAAATTTCATGAGTTTTGAATGTCATTTGGGTATTTAATCAAAATTTTTTCTAAAACTGGGTAATCTGATGTGTTCAGACTTGGTAATGTTGCAATGCATAGTCTATACCGTCTTGTATGAGATTATTTTGGGAAAGTGTTCTGAATGAAATATTATTTATTATGTCTTGAATACAACATATTCAAATTTTGTAATTTTTGAAGTTCATTTGCCTATTTAACCAAAAATGTTTCAAAAGCTGTGCAAGTGGAACGGACAGAATTAGTAGTGATGTGATGCGTGTTCTGTATCGAACTATATGGGGATCTTTCGGGATAGTGTTCTTCATGAAGTATCTGCCTTTATGTCTTGAATATCACATGTTCGAATTTCATAATTTTTTAACGTCATTTTTGTATTTAATGAAAAAAATTTCTCAAACTGTGCAAGCTGGATTGTGCGAATTTCAAAAGCTGAAATTGACATTATTGCCATTACATCATGTGCCATGTTGATATTGAGACACAAATGTGAATATGAATTATGATAAATGAGGATACCATCAGAGGTGTGAGCCGACGAGGCCTCGAGAGTGTCAGGATGCCCAGAGGTGGGTGCCGGATGCCCGGAGTGTGTGTGCCGAATGCCCAAAGTGTGTGTGCCGGATGTCCTCGGGAGTTTTGGGATGCTTGGAGGTGTGTGCCGGATGCCTGGAGGTTTGTGCCCGAGGTTCCTCATGATGCCAGGTTGGGTGCGAGTGATAAAATGTGGGATGCAATTACTGGTCCCGGGAAAGAAAAATGTGGTGACCTAAATTGAAAGATAAAAAGTTGAAATTGAATCATGCATGGTATGGTGACATGTATGCATGACTGTATGATATAATATGGATTAGTGCATGGTTGTATATGCACCTATGGCATGGATATGCATGAATGCTTGGTGACGAGTGCATGGTTGTATATGCACATATGGTATGATGACATATGCATAGCTGCCAGGTAAGTTATGTTTAGATGCATGAATGATATGTACTCTATTATGATGTTATGATTGTCTGTTTGATGCATTGAGTAGTTTAATGGATCTTTTACCTGTTGAGTGGTTGTACTCACTCCTTTGGGGACCAACATTTTAGAGTAGAAAGATGCCTCTCTCTCCGGTCACGCAGGGTACCTTTTACGGCCTTCCATCTAACGTGGAGGTCGATTGTATGGAGCTTGATTGTGTCACCATCCCTTGTTTGACATTCGTATGGGTTCGTGTGCTAGTGATGTATGATGTGGGCCTGGCTGGGGGCCCGGTCATCTAGGAGTTCTTGTCTGTCCACGTCTGCTGTGATGGAGTGATACAGGGGATGTTGCCGCCGCCCTGCCTGATACACCAGGATGGGTGTGATGGCCCGCATGAGGAGGGGGAGCTGACTTTTTGGAGATAGCCGACACTTGTAGATGGAGGGTTATACATGATCGATATAGGGGGTCGAGATCTCTCTTTTGAGCTATAGCCAAGTTTAGCTAAAAGTCTTGGCTTTTTGGTTGTACCGACCCAAGATGTCTGTCTTAAAAATGTAAATAAAAGTGGCTCGGCTTATGTTTTCCTTCGATGTGTAGCTGGTGTGTATTGTACCATCATTAAGAGAGTAGAGAGAGGGTGAGACTCGTGTTTAATTTCGCTATGAGCTACACTAAACTCTTTAAAAAAAATGCCTATGGACTTCGGTCCTTCTTTAAACCCCTTTATATCAAAGATATGTAACTGGTATTCATTAGGTGGAGTGATAGGTAGCTGTGGCGACCTTAGCTGTTTGGGGGTGCCACAGCTAGTGTTGGTATCAGAGCAATGGGATAAGGAGCCTCATTTGGAAATTGAGGAACGTGATGACAATGCACACCATAGGGTATTAAATGGAATAATTGGTTAACCTTGAATAACAGGTGATGAGTGTTTACTCGTAGATCCCTAGTAGTTTATTTTGAGTTGTCTTTAAGTACCAGTAACATGTTTATGTTACTTATGTAGTAGTAGTTGCTTTGAATGGAGATAGTGAATCTCAGATTATTCCTGAGGCAATGCTTGGAAATTGCAGGAGAGTCATGGTGCGAGCTGGAAGTGCTCATCAATGGAGGGCTGAAGCCTCTGCTGCAAGGGCTGAACCCCGAATGGAAGACATCCTGTAGGCATTGGCCAACATTGGAAATTTAATGGATAGGCAAGCGCAGCAACAACCTAGAATGGAACGTCGCCCTCAAGGACTGGTGGAACAATTTCTGAAGTTGAAGCCACTTAAGTTTAGTGGAATGGGAAGTCCTGAGGAGGCGGAACATTGGATTGATGGAATGGAGCGAATTTTCTGGTTGTTGGACTGCAATGATGCTGAGAAAATAGTTTTGGCAGAGTACCAGCTGGAGGGAAATGCAAAGTTTTGGTGGAGAGCTTCGAATGATACCATCTTTCCACCAGGTACTAATGTGAACTGGGAAGAGTTTGTGAGAGCTTTCAATATGAAGCATTTCTCTGATTGTGCTAAGGATAAGAAAATCACTGAATTTGTTCAATTAGAACAAAAGGAGCTGACAGTGGATCAGTATGAGGCAAAATTTTCTGAATTATCTAAGTATGCTCCTAGATTGATTGAGGATCGTGAGGAGAAAGCTAAGAGATTTCTGAAAGAATTGAGGACTAATATTAGGAAACAACTGGTGCCTTTGAGTATAAAGGATTATCATGAGATTTATGAAAGGGCACAGTTAGTGGAGCAAGAGTTGGTGAGAGAGCGATTAGAGTTTAAGAGACAGCTGAACTTTAGTGATGTGAGAAAGGGTAAGAGACCCTATCCTGGTCAAGGTCAAACTTGGAATGCGAAGAAAAAGAGCAATTTTGGAAATTTTGGAAGAGCACCTTATCGAAATGAAGAATGTTAAAGGTGTGATGGGCAACATGACCCAGGACCTTGCAATGGACAACTGAGATGTTATGGTTGTGGACAAGTGGGACACCTTAAGAGAGATTGTCCACAAGAAAGGTTGCAAATGAGTGTTGGCTTGGTGCAACAAGCACAACAGAGTGCTGTTAGACCAAACCTACCAAGGAATCCTCAGTGGCCACCAGCATAAGGAAGGATGTGTGCGGTCACCCAAGAGGAAGCGGAAGCTTCCAAAAATGTTATCTCAGGTATGATCCTTATAAATGATAAAAAGGCATATGCATTGTTTGATACGGGTGCTACACATTCATTTGTGTCTAAAAGATATAAACAGTTGAGTAAAATATAAACTACGTCTCTTGAGACGCCTCTCTATGTTTCTACGTCTTTAAAGAATATGGTATTGTCTACGTTGGTATGTGGAAAATGTAAGATAACAATGGGAGGAAAGGATATGGAAATAGATTTAGTCGTAATGGCTATGTATGACTTTGATGTTATCATAAGAATGGATTGGCTTCATAAGCATAAGGCTAAGGTGGATTGCTATAGGAAAGTGATCTAGTTCATGTTGCTTGATCAGTCTAGTTGTGAATTTTTGGGAGGTCAGACCAACCTACCTATAGCATTTATTTCCAGCAATAGAAGCTCGTGCGTTACTTGACAAAGGATGTCAAGGGTACCTAGCCATGGTTAAAAATCATACTAAGGAAAAGCCTAAGCTTGATGAGATTCAAGTGGTCAGGGAATTTCAATATGTATTTCCTGAGGAGTTGCCTGGATTACCACTAGAGCGGGAAATTGAGTTTGAAATTGAACTAATGCCTAGAACATAACCTATATCGAAAGCTCCGTATAGGATGACCTTAGTTGAGTTGAAGGAATTGAAGGTGTAACTACAAGAGTTGCTTAACAAAGGATTCATTAGGCCAAGTGCTTCACCTTGGGGTGCACCAGTCTTGTTTGTGAAAAAGAAAGATGGGTCGATGCGTCTGTGTATTGATTATAGACAGCTAAATAAGTATCATTTGCCTAGAATTGATGATTTATTTGATCAATTGCAAGGAAGTTCAGTCTTTTCTAAGATTGACTTGAGATCGGGATACCATCGATTAAGGATTAAGAAAGAAGACATTCCTAAGACTACAATTAGGACTCGTTATGGACATTATGAGTTCTTAGTTATGCCATTTGGATTGACAAATGCACCGGCTGCATTCATGGATTTAATGAATAGAATATTTAAGCCTTATTTGAATCAGTTTGTGATTGTTTTCATTGATGATATCTCGGTATATTATAGAGGACCTGAAGAGCATGAGCAACACTTAAGTATAGTTTTGCAAACTTTGAGGGATCATAAGTTGTATGCTAAATTCAGCAAATGTGAATTTTGGTTGGACCGGGTAGTATTTTTAGGACACGTGGTGTCGGGAGGAGGAAATTCAATGGACCTAGCGAAAGTTGAGATGGTAATAAATTGGCCGAGACTGACCACACCTACTAAAATACAGAGTTTCTTAGGATTGGCTGGTTATTATAGAAGGTTTATTGAAGGGTTTTCACGATTGGCAGGTCCTTTAACAAAATTGACTCGAAAGACCGTGGAGTTTGAATGAAGTGGGGAATGTGAAGGGAGTTTTCAGGAACTTAAAAGAAAATTGACTTCAGCTCCAATCTTGACTATACCGTCTGGATCTAATGGTTTTATGATGTATAGTGATGCATCTCACAAAGGACTGGGATGTGTTTTGATGCAGCATGGCAAGGTCATAGCCTATGCATCAAGGCAATTGAAACCTCATGAGCTAAATTACCCAACGCATGATTTAGAATTGGCAGCTATAGTGTTTGCTTTGAAGATATGGAGACACTATTTGTATGGAGAAAAGTTTGAAATCTATACAGATCGCAAGAGTTTAAAGTATCTATTTTCACAAAAGGAATTGAACATGAGACAAAGGAGGTAAATGGAGTTGTTGAAAGATTATGATTGTGAGATACGATACCATCTAGGAAAGGCAAATAAAGTGGCAGATGTCCTTATTCAAAAGTCGGCTATGGACATGGCTAGTCTAAGAATAATAGAGTGGAATCTGTTAAAGTCTATTGTGGATTCAGACTTTAAATTGGAAATGGATTGCCTTACTGGTATGCTTACTGCATTAAGGATTGAACCCAAAATTATTCAGAAAGTTAAGATCCTACAAGAATCTGACCCAAAGGTTATGAAAGTAAAAGATGGAGTGTCTTTAGGGAAAAGACCATAATTTCAAGTCTCTGAAGATGGTGTGATAGGATGCCAAGGACGACTTTGTGTTCCCGACAATGAAGAAGTGAAGAAGGAAATTTTGTTAGAGGCACATAGGAGTAATTATAATATTCATCCAGGAAGTACAAAGATGTACAGGAATCTGCGTCAACAATTTTGGTGGAATGACATGAAGAAGGATATAACTAAGCATGTCTCTCAAGTTTAACGTGTCAGCAAGTAAAGGCGGAACACTGCAAACCCGCAGGACTGTTGAGACTATTGGATATACCAGAGTGGAAATGGGAACATGTAACGGTGGACTTTGTGCAAGGACTACAAAGGGCATCAAATGGTGACGACTCTATTTGGGTAATAGTGGATCGTTTGACGAAGTCTACTCATTTCCTAACTGTTCGTATAGACTACTCGATGAGTAAACTTGCTGAGATGTATGTAAGCCAGGTAATACGCTTGCATGGTATTCCTATAACGATCACTTCTGATCAAGACTCTAGGTTTACTTCAAATTTTTGGCGAAGTCTTCAAGATGCCTTAGGGACAAAGCTTCAATTTAGTACTACTTTTCATCCTCAAACAGATGGACAAACAGAAAGAGTGATTCAGACTCTAGAAGATATGCTGAGAGCATATGTCATTGACTTTAAAGGAAATTGGGATAAGAATTTATCCCTGATAGAGTTCGCTAGTTTTTAGAAAAGTATAGGCATGACTCCGTATGAGGCATTATATGGAAGCAGATGCAGGACCCCTTTTGGTTGGAATGAAGTAGGTGAAAGAAAATTAACAGGACCAAAGATAGTACAAGTTACTACATAAGCAGTCGAGACAATCAAGAAAAGACTTAAGACAACCCAAAATAGGTAGAGAGATTATGCTGATAGACGTAGAAGGCCTTTAGAGTTTAATGTGGGAGATCACGTATTTCTTAAGGTATCTCCTATGAAAGGAATAACTCGATTTGGAATGAAGGGTAAGTTAAGCCCTAGATTTGTTGGACCTTTTGAGATACTTGAAAGAATAGGAGATGTAGCTTATCGTTTGGCGTTGCCTCTTAAATTGAGAAATTTACATGATGTGTTTCATGTGTCGATTATGAGAAAGTACCAACCAAATCCTGGTCACATACTCGATCAAGAAGCCATCAAAGTAGATGAGAAAGTGAAGTACATCGAAGAACCTGTACAAGTACTGGATCGAAAGGGGCAAGTTCTTAGGACTAAGAAGATTCCTTTGGTCAAGATATTATGGCGACATCATGATGTGGAGGAAGCCACATGGGAGAGTGAAGATCAAATGAAGGAAAAGTACCCCTACTTGTTTCAAGAGACATGAGCGATGTCTAATTTCGAGGACGAAATTTTCTGAGGAGGGGAGAATTGTGGCATCCTAGAATTTCATAAAAATCCCTAAATATGCCATGAGCCATGGATAGGCGATGGAAACACCGTTACTGTATTTTTGTAGCCTTTCGATCCATGATTTGCAATGAGATTTATGGCCAAGCTTTTAATGGATAAATTTTGGGAAAGAAAGTTCTATCTTTGGCCATATGTATTATAAATTGGAACTTATGGATTTATGGTTGCAAGTGTATAGCCATTTAATTTGCAATTTAGTACTTTGATTTAATAGGGATTTAGTTAGTTTTTAAAAGGGTTAATCTTAGGTTATTTAAGCTTGGGTCTTAGGCCCAAGAGTGTTGGGCCTAAGATGGGCCGAAATGGCCGGCCCATAAGCCCATGAAGGGGCCGTCGATCGCACGAAGAAGGGGGGGAGAGACCGGTTTGCATGCCCCCCATTTGTCCTTTGAAGTTGTTGGAGAAATCTTCTTGAAGTGTTTTGAAGCTGACAAAACATTTCCATCAGTCTAGTCTGAAGGTTTGCAAACTCTGCTATTTAAAGTCTGAAGACCTCCGGACAACCAGACTCAAGACTCAAAGTCTATCCTCATTGATAGTCTCTAATCCATTGAAGAAAGGTTATCCAAAACTGGATGTTTCATTAAGGATATGACCTTATCGACTGGAGAAGATCTCTTGGCTGGAAAAGACATAACGGAATTCTTTGATTGATCGAGATTGACTCGAAGATTAAGGATCCGATGATTGCCTAAATATTCTTGGAAGGTTCTACTTATGGAAACCAAGATCCTGAATATATGGGCGAACATGATTGATGGGCTATCGACACGTTCCTTTAATAGCTCAAATAATCTTCTTAATTGATTCCGTCCAACGGGTAGATTGGAGGAATTCCTTTGGTAAATGCCAACAGGTATGATGGCGTAAAGGAGTATATAAGGAAGACGTTCTAAGCCGTTCAAAGTGTGCGCGATAGAAGAATTCCAAAGTCTGAAGCTTTCTGTTGTTTAGACAATTCCTTTGAGCAAAACTTTGTATACAAAAGAGAGTCTATATTTGTGAGAAACCTTGAGGAGGTGTGGTAGAACATCTACATTGTGGAATCAAAGAAAAGCTATGCTGTAACTTCTCTTTTGTTCATAGTGAAATCCAGCCGGTGGGCTGTCAGTGCGGAAGAGTGGACGTAGGCTTGAAATAAGTCAAACCACTATAAACCTTGTGTTCAATTTTCTCTTCCTTACTCTCTTTACTTTGATCATACTTCATTTTGTTAATCAATAGAAAACTTCCTTTCTATCGGTTGCCTAAAATCGCTTCCGTATCTCGATAAATTGTTTGTGCAACTATTCACCCCCTCTAGGTAGTTATACTAGCTATGTTATACTAGCTACTTTGAAAAATTTGCTAAAAAGGTTCAAAACGAAAAATGATATGTTATTTCAAGTATAAGAACAGATCATGAAGGTGAATTTGAAAATCAAGACTTTACAAGGTTTTGTGATGAATCTGGTTTTCAGAATTTATTCTCCTCTCCGTATATTCTAGAACAAAATGGAGTTGTTGAAAGAAAGAATAGATCGCTTCAAGAAATGGCTAGAACTCTTCTAATTGAAAGTAACATCTCCTCACGTTTTTGGGTTGAAGCAGTTTTTACAGCATGTTATATTATTAACAGAGTTTTTCTAAGGCCTATTCTAGAAAAAACCTCATATGAATTATTCAAAGAAAAGAAGCCTATTGTTTCATATTTTCATGTGTTTGGATGCAAATGTTTTATACTGAAAAATGCAAATGATTGAGTTGGTAAGTTTGAAGAAAAGTCAGATGAAGGCATCTTCCTTGGATACTCAATCACAAGCAAAGCGTACAGAGTCTACAACAAAAAGACTCAAACTATGGAAGAATCAATGAATGTCAAATTCTAGGATTCGATACAAAATGAATCTATTCAGACTCATCTTGAAGATCCAAAACCTGCTCCAGACTCTACAAAATCTAAGGAAATAGCTCAGACTTTGAAGGACCAGCAGCAAGTAACTGTTGAAGATTCAAGTGAAGGAAGTGATCATCATTCTGACAAATCAACCAGCAACTGGAAGCATAAGTCCAGTCATCCCAAAGATCTTATCATTGGCGACATTAATGAAGGAATTCACACAAGATCCAAAAGGCGCAAAGAGTCTAGTGCTGTGGCTCTTATTTCTGAAATAGAACCCAAAAGCATAGATGGAGCTTTATTTGATGAAAGCTGGATTGAAGCTATGCAAGAAGAGCTCAGGCAATTCAGTATCAATGATGTCTGGGAATTGACTCCAAAGCCAAAAGGTAAAACAGTTATTGGAGCTAAATGGGTTTTCAAAAACAAGATGGACAAAAAAGGAAAGGTCGTAAGAAACAAAGCAAGACTCGTGGCCAAGGGATACACGCAAGAAGAAGGGATAGACTATGATGAGACTTACGCACCAGTAGCCAGGTTAGAAGCAATTCATTTATTACTTGCATTTACTTGTCATAAAAATTTCAGGTTATTCAAAATGGATGTCAAAAGTGCCTTCCTTAATGGATTCATCCATGAGGAAGTCTATATGGAACAACCACCTGGGTTTGAAGACCCAAGGAAACCAGACTCAGTATTCAGACTCAAAAAGGCCTTATATGGCTTAAAACAAGCACCTCGAGCTTGGTACGACAGGCTGAGTAAGTTTTTAATCCAAATCGATTTTGTGAAAGATAAAGTAGACACTACTTTATTTATTAAAAGAGAAAGCAAAAGTTTCGTGCTAGTTCAAATATATGTCGATGATATTATATTCGGATCTCCTAATGAAAGTCCGTGCAAGAAATTCTCTAAGACTATGCATGATGAATTTGAAATGAGCATGATGGGTGAGTTAACCTTCTTTCTCGGGCTTCAAGTGAAACAACTGAAGGAAGGAACTTTTATTCATCAAGAAAAATATGCTAATGATCTCATCAAAAAGTTTGGTCTGAACAATTGCAAGAAGGCTGAAATACCAATGTCAAGTTTCTTGAAGATAGACAAAGATGAAGAAGGAAAGAAAGTCGACCGGAAGCTACACAGGAGTATCATTGGCTCACTTCTTTATCTTACTGCTTCTAAACCTGACATTTTGTTTAGTGTTTGCATTTGTGCCAGATTTCAAGCAGATCCTAAAGAATCTCATTTAAATGATACAAAGCGTATTATTAAATACATTGCTTCTACTTCAAGCATCGGTCTATGGTATCCTAAAAGAGGAGACTTTACTCTTCTTGGATACTCAGACGCAAATCTAGCCGGTTGCAAAGTTGATAGAAAGAGCACCTCGGGTACCTGTCAACTACTTGGAGGTAGGACAATGTCTTGGTTTTCAAGAAAGCAGAGTACAGTAGCTCTCTCTACAATAGAAGCAGAGTATGTAGCTCTTGGGAGTTGCTGTTCACAAATTCTCTGGATAAAACAACAGCTAAGAGACTTTGGAATTGAAGATTCATGCACGGAGATTAATTGTGACAACACCACCGCCATCAATCTCACTAAAAATCCAATTCTTCACTCAAGAGCAAAGCATATAGAGATTCGACATCACTTCATTAGAGATCATGTTCAAAATGGAGAAGTTTCGATTCAATTTGTTGATTCAAAGAATCAACTAGCGGATACAAAGCCTTTGGAGAAAAATCAATTTGAAACCATCCGTTCTAGACTCAACATTTTGAGGTATGAGGAAATCAAAGTCTAAAGACTTTCAGACTCAGACATACAAGACCTTGATTGTAAGTAATTCTCTCTCTCTCTCAAATCTTATCTTGAAGAGGTACGATCGTCAGACTATGTTTAATTATTGCTATATTTAATCGACGTAATTGTTACATCGTTCCCTTTCAAAAAGGAAGTTGTTTTTTGAAATGACTATTTTCGGGGAAAAAGGACAGTTATTTTGAAAAGGCATCTTTTTATTTTCCTTAGTGACGGTTTGTATACCTCCATTTTTAACCGATCATGCACTGTTGATTTCCCTTCACTTTACTCTCAAAAACCCTAGAAAGCATCGATCTTCCATTCCCGTTTTCTTCCCTTGTTTATGAGATAGCTAGTATAACCACCTAGAGGGGGGTGAATAGGTGCACAAACAATTTATCGAGATACGGAAGCAATTCTAGGCAACCCATAGAAAGGAGTTCACAAAATGAAGTATGATCAAAGTAAATAGAGTATGGAAGAGAAAATTGAACACAAGGTTTATAGTGGTTCGGCTTATTCCAAGCCTACGTCCACTCTTCCGCACTGACAACCACTGGCTGGATTTCACTATGAACAAAAGAGTAGTTACAGCACAGCTTTTCCTTAATTCCACAGTATAGATGTTCTATCACACCTCCTCAAGGTTTCTCACAAATATAGACTCTCTTTTGTATACAAGGTTTCGCTCAAAGAAATTGTCTAAACAACAAGGAGCTTCAGACTTTGGAATTCTTCTATCGAGCACTCTACGAATAACTTAGAACGTCTTCCTTATATACTCATTTATGCCATCATACCCGTTGGCACTTACCAAAGGAATTCCTCCAATCTACCCGTTGGACGGAATCAATTAGGAAGACTATTCAAGCTATTGAAGGAACGTGTCGATAGCCCATCAATCCTGTTCGCCCATACAATCAGGATCTCGGTTTCCATAAGTAGAACCTTCCAAGAATATTTAGGCAATCATCGGTTCCTTAATCTTAGAGTCAATCTCGATCAATCAAAGAATTCCGTTGTGTCTTTTCTAGCCAAGAGATCTTCTCCGGTTGATAATGTCACGCCTCGACCCTCAGGCACGCACACATCTCTTACTTTTGGTCGATTTTAAAATGCGATATCCCAGGACTATGTATCGCTGACCCTTTCATTTATATATGCACATGCGGAAGCAGTTATAATTCCCCAGACAATAAAGCAATGGGATAGAAAAGCAGGCCATACATTTTTCTTACTGAAAATTCACAACTACATCTTTTTACATGCAAACAAGGTCTGACAAGACAGGATAGGATTTCAGTCCTCATCCGGGTCGTACTCAATGTCATACTCGGGGTCCTCCTCCACGTACTCCTCTTTGGGTTCCTCAACAGGGATCTCCTCATCAGATTCATGCTCCTTAGGCTCCTCATCCAGGTCTTGAAATGGTTATTCAATAACCACTGAGACCACGTCTCAGCAAGTTCTACTTCCTAAGACCCGATTAGTAAACTAATACACCTTAGGGCTGCCTATGCACAACATGAATTAGAAGACTTACCTTAGCCTCAGATTCCACCTGCATATTAGTACAGATCAAATAGGCACACAAGCAATCACATCACAGATCGAAGCATCGATCTAATCGACTTAGTCGATTTCACATCAGGAAGACCACTCACGATCATCTCCCTTCAATCATTCAATTCACACACATCAAACCAAGGCAATGAATCACATCAAGACACACTCAGATCGAATCATCGATCAATTGACCTAGTCGATTTCAAGCCAGTCGAATCATTTCTAGGTCATTCATCCCACATCAAGCAATTCCTTGGATTTAAGTAGTGGCTTTACGGTCCCACCCGACCCTCTCAAGAACTAGTGGCTTTACGGTCCCACCCAACCCTCTCCAGATTCAATTTAGGAATAAATCTTAAATTCACTCATAAATTACTTTAGCACCAAATAAAGCTCAAATAAATAAACGGACTGCACCACGACAATCAGCACGAAATTCCGGTCACCGGCCATCCCAGTTGAATTTCCGGAAAAATAAATAATTAAATAATTAATTTCGAAAATTAAATAAATAAATACAATAAATTCAATTTAGCACAATATAAAGCTCAATTAAATAAACGGACTGCGCCATGATCATTAGCATAAAATCCCAGTCACTGGCCATCCCATTTGAATTGCCGGGAAATAAATAATTAAATAATTAATTTCGAAAATTAATATTTAATTCCTAAAAATACCACCTAGGCCCGAATCGCTTAATTAACACCCGATAAGGGACGGGAAAAATCCCAAGAAGCGTCCAATAAATACTATAGGCAATTCTCTATCTAATTACACTAATCACACAACTAATATGCAAACCAATTAACTAATAATCACTAATCAATTCTAATCTAACAACCTAATTACACTTAATTAACACTAATCAACCTTTAAGTATAATTAGCGCACTAAGAAGGCATTAGTGAGTAAAACTCACTTGGTACAAGCGGGGATCGGGACACCGCGATGGCGATGCGACGGCGGCCGAAATCCGAATTTTCGGTGGTGTCGACAGACACTCAGGCCGGACCTACAAGCTTTCCAAGCCCACAGAAAATTCTGGGTTGAGATCGAACTTGGGTCAATTAACTTCGCGGGCTGAGTTGCTGAAACTGCTTGGGCTTCAAAACTGGGCCTGAGTTACTAGATCTTTGGGTTTAATTGTAACTGAACTGGGCTGAGCTTTCACAGAAATGGGCTGCTGAAGCTGAAGCCCACGGCTTCAAATGGGCTGAGAATGGAATGGACTGCAGCTTGTTGGACTAAATTTTTCTTGGGCTGATAGTCTGAACAAGAAGTAGCAAAGGTTGATGTTGGGCTCGAGGAAACGAAGACCAATGCTACTGGGCTGCTTCATTCGGTGCAGATGGCTTCAACGTCGCAGCTGCAGCGTCTTCGTTGATCTTCAAAGCTGGACAATGCGCGAAGGAGCTGTGGTCAACAAGATGGAAGAGTTCGGTGGTTTTGTTGTCTCGGTGGAGCTTGCTGGCTGACTGAACGTGGGAGAGACAGAGGGAGCAGCTCACTGTGTTGGAGCTGTCGGTGGCCTAACTCGGTGAAATGGAGCCACACGAGGGGATGGCAGCTGCTGTCTTCGTGGCAAGTGGATGAGAAGATCGGTGGAGGCAGCTCGGTGGAAGAATTGGTGAAGATGACTCGGCATCTGCGAAGAAGAAGTCGTGGGCTGCTCGGTGGACAGTGGAAGATGCCTGGCAATTCACACTTCGCTGAATCATGCTGGGTCAACAAACCGGCTGTTGCTTGACTCGTGAAGCGGCGTGACAAGCCGTGTGAAGATCGGTGGTGGAGTACAATTGCTAGTGGAAGAGAACGACGTGGGGACTTCTTCGGTTGCTGCTCAGTCAACAAGATGGAGAGCTGGGCTTTGATCGTGGCAGGTAGTTGCGGTAGCTTTGCAAGAAAGAAAAATGAAAGGAGAAGGGGCAGAATGGTTCGGTTCACTGAGAAGAACGAAAGCAAGGCAGAAGCAGTAAGTGTCGTAGGAAGGGAAGAGAGGAGGGAGAGAGCAAGGAGATAGGGATGGAAGGAAAACCGGTTTCTCTTTTTGGAGACCATTCCCTTCAATCTTATCCCTTTGTTCCTCATATGGCCCACCAAACCTCAGCTGGCTTGCTCAGCACTCTTTCAAGCTCAAATCCCTTCTAGAAGCTCTTTGAGTTGGTCCATAAGTGTGAGCAAAGGGGGCACACGAATTTTGAAACAATTGGCTTCTCAATTTAACCTTGTAAGGCATCAATAAATCCAAGTGATGCCTCAATGCTTCAATTAAATATTCTCCTCATCCAATAACCCATCTTGCATCCTGATTTCACAATAAAAACGGTCCTCTACAAAATTCCGATTAAAACGGCCCTATTTATCCAGTCGAAATTAGAACGCGAAAATCTGGATGTCACAGATAAGGTCATATCCTTAATGAAACATCCAGTTTTGGATAACCTTTCTTCAACGGATTAGAGACTGTCAATGAGGATAGACTTTGAGTCTTGAGTCTAGCTGTCCGGAGGTCTTCAGACTTTAAATAACAGAGTCTGCAAGCCTTCAGACTAAACTGATGGAAACGTTTTGTTAGCTTCAAAACACTTCAAGAAGATTTCTCCAACAATCTCCCTCTTTTTGATGGTGACAAAACTTTCCTTCAAATTTGGATAACTTTGACCTGCAAAACATTTCTCAAACACATATGCATATCTTATAGTGATAAATGGCTAAATGAATAACACTAGAATCTGCAACCACAGAAAATAGGTTAGTCTAGTATGCGATGAAGCCATCCATAAGATATCAATAGTAGTTAATAGAAGCAGTCAAGTCCAAGTCTAGTTCAGTTCTCATCCAGACACAAAAACAAAGTCAAACAGAGTCAAACATAAAACAATTCAACAAACTTCAACGAACTTCACGATTAAAAGTCAAAGTTCAAATGCATCTCTCCCCCTTTTTGTCAGCATTAAAAAGGTTGAGATGAAAATGGAATAAAGTCAGATTGCTTGGGAACGTGGACAAGCTGGAAATCTCCCATAGACTGAACGATGCCTGCCAGCCTTTTCAAGTCTTCCTTCAGTTGTGCAATCTCCTCGCCCTTGGCATTGGCCTGAATCTGAACAAAGAGGGCTTGGATTTTATCATTCAATGAACATGAAGAAACTTGACCCGCATTTTGCAAGGTTTGAACCTCGCATCCCAAGGCATAAATTTGACCTCGCATCTCCAAGAGAATATCCATGATTCTACGAAAGTCTGCTGCATTATCACTCTGAGTACTTGCTTCGGCTCGATCTGATGGAGTAAATGCAGATGATGGTAGATCAGCATAATCTCGCAGATGTGGTGATGAAACTTCATGACCTTCTTCTGGAAATTGAGAGGCATAAACGTCCTCTGGGTCTGCAGGTGAGCGACTGACTCCTTCACTTATATCAGGATATGAGGACTTTCCTCCTTTCTCTTGATCTCCCCCTGTTTCCATGCCTACAGGTGGAGAAGAGTGTTCCTCAGGTTCACCTTCTTCTCTCTTCTCTTCTTCTTCTTTCTCAACTCTTTCCTTCTCAGCTTGTCTTTCTTCTTCTTCCTTCTTCTCTACTTCTTTATCCTCTGCTTCTTTCGTCCCTTGTTCTGATTCTTTCTCTGGAACAGAACGACTAAGATTCTTCAAAGCCATTGCAGAAATGGTGAGGTTTTCATCATCATCTTCATCTTCAATAATAAGAGCTCTTCTTTTCGTTCTTGAAGCAACCAAGGGCTCCTTTCTTTTCCGTTTTGATGAAGAAGAGGGTTGATGAGCTTTGACTGGAGTCTTCTCCTTGAATTTCTCCAACGCCTAGTTCAATTCTTTCAGACGCATTTTGGTCACCATTTTCAGTCCTACCACCATATGATCGCACGATCGAACACAAAAGATTTGCGGAGGCTGAATATTCAAATGTTTGAATAACTTTGTCACAAGACTTGGGTAAGGAAGTTGACCTCTGTCCTTCATCATGGCTCTATACATGTGAAACATAACAGTGTGAGGAAGAGAAAACCTTTTCCCAGTAAGGATGTCATACATCAGCTTTGCCTCTGAACTTGAAACATTAGTCTTGGAAGTTGATTTTGGTCGGAGGCAATTGATCACAATCTTGTGAAGCAAGATGTTGAACGCACTCATCCTTAAGTATGAAATCTTTTCCTCTGTTCTCATGTCTTTAACAAGTTCCAATGTAGCACGAGCAATAGAAACTTTGATCGGTTGATATCTTCCTCTTTCAACTCCTAATACATCCTCCAGCATATCCATATCCACAACATAATCTTGATCTTTGACACTGAAAGAGAATCTATTCGCATCCAAAAAGCTAAGATTTGAATAAAAATATGCGGTTAGTTAAGCATAGGCCTCTGTAGTGTCGGAGCAGAACTTATCAAGTTGAAGAAAACCGAACATTTCCCTCAAGTTCACATTCACAGCATCCAGAAAATCAAAATCCACACTCCTAGGGTTTATCACCCCACCCTTCAGCAATTTTGAGTACAAATCCTTTTGTCCCTTCGATTTGAACAAGTCTCCGCTTTTTCCTCGATTTTCAACCGCAACACCCATTCTCGGTTGAAATTGGCTGTACAATTTGTCATCATCATTCCCATCTACAGGATTCGATCCCTAATCACAAGGATCACTTGGGATATTCGCAAGGGTTTCATCGGCCACCCCTTTACGAGCAATTTCCAAACTTTCCATTTTTCTCGAAAAGGTATATTCATTTCCATATCCTTTGTCTTTAAGAAAATCATCGACATACTTCAAAGGAGTATGAATCCCTTTTAAAGCACGATACAGCTTATACATAAAAGCGGGTTTTTTTAACTCTTACAGGATCTGCATCCTTGGTGATTTCTTCCTCTTGTTGATGATCAATGCCTTGAGGACTAGATGGAGGAGAGTGACGCTGCTGAGAATGTTGTGGGCTCTGCTGCTGATCTGGAGACACTTCTTCTTCAGTAAGATCGAAGTGCATAGGCCCCTCACTCATTCGCCGTGGTCCCCTGCTTGCGATTCTCGAAGACTTTCTTGAAGACGGCATCTCCCTCAGTTCTTTGGAAGATTCCTTGCTTGACTTTCCCAAGAAAGATGACAACTTTTTCGAAGATTAAACAAGGGAAGAAAACGGGAATGGAAGATCGATGTTTTCTAGGGGTTTTGAGAGTAAAGTGAAGGGAAATCAACAGTGCACGATCGGTTAAAAAAGTAGATAAACGAACCATCACAAAGGAAAATAAAAGATGCCTTTTCAAAATAACTGTCCTTTTTCCGCGAAAATAGTCATTTCAAAAATAACTTCCTTTTTGAAAAGGAGACGATACAATAATTACGCCGATTAAATATAGCAATTTAAACACAGTCTGACGGTCGTACCTCTTCAAGATAAGGTTCGAGAGAGAGAGAGAATTACTTACAGTCAAGGTCTAGTATGTCTGAGTCTGAAAGTCTTTAGACTTTGATTTCCTCATACCTCAAAATGTTGAGTCTGGAACAGATAGTTTCAAATTGAATTTTCTCCCTGGAACAGATAGTTTCAAATTGAATTTTCTCCGAAGGCTTTGTAAATATATCCGCCAGTTGGTTCTTTGAATCAACAAATTGAACTGAAACATCTCCATTTTGAACATGCTCTCTAATGAAGTGATGTCGGATCTCTATATGCTTTGCTCTTGAGTGGAGAATTGGATTTTTGGTGAGGTTGATAGCACTGGTGTTGTCGCAATTAATCTCCGTGCATGAATCTTCAATTCCAAAGTCTCTTAGCTGTTGTTTTATCCAGAGAATTTGTGAACAGCAACTCCCAAGAGCTACATACTTTGCTTCTATTGTAGAGAGAGCTATTGTACTCTGCTTTCTTGGAAACCAAGATACTGTCCTGCCTCCAAGTAGTTGACAGGTACCCGAGGTGCTCTTTCTATCAACTCTGCAACCGGCTAGATCTGCATCTGAGTATCCAAGAAGAGTAAAGTCTCCTCTTTTAGGATACCATAGACCAATGCTTGAAGTTGATGAAATATATTTGATAATATGCTTCGCAGCATTCAAATGAGATTCTTTTGGGTCTGATTGAAATCTAGCACAAATGCAAACACTAAACAAAATGTCAGGTCTAGAAGCAGTAAGATAAAGAAGTGAGCCAATGATACTCCTGTATAGCTTCTGGTCGACTTTCTTTCCTTCTTCATCTTTGTCTTTCTTCAAGGAACTTGACATTGGTATTTCAGCCTTCTTGCAATTGTTCAGACCAAACTTTTTGACGAGATCATTAGCATATTTTTCTTGATGAATAAAAGTTCCTTCCTTCAGTTGTTTCACTTGAAGCCCGAGAAAGAAGGTTAACTCACCCATCATGCTCATTTCAAATTCATCCTGCATAGTCTTAGAAAATTTCTTGCACAGACTTTCATTAGAGGATCCAAAGATAATATCATCGACATATATTTGAACTAGCACAAAAATTTTGCTTTCTTTTTTAATAAATAAAGTAGTGTCTACTTTACCTTTTACAAATCTATTTCAAATTAAAAACTTACTTAATCTGTCGTACCAAGCTCGAGGTGCTTGCTTTAAGCCATATAAGGCCTTTTTGAGTCTGAATACTAAGTCTGGTTTCCTTGGGTCTTCAAACCCGGGTGGTTGTTCCACATAGACTTCCTCATGGATGAATCCATTTAGGAAGGCACTTTTGACATCCATTTGAAATAACCTGAAATTCTTATAACAAGCAAATGCAAGTAATAAACGAATTGCTTCTAACCTAGCTACCGGTACATAAGTCTCGTCATAGTCGATCCCTTCTTCTTGTGTGTATCCCTTGGCCACGAGTCTAGCCTTGTTTCTTACGACCTTTCCTTTTTCGTCCATCTTGTTTCTGAAAAACCATTTAGCTCTAATAACTAATTTACCTTTTGGCTTTGAAGTCAATTCCCAGACATCATTGATACTGAATTGCCTGAGCTCTTCTTGCATGGCTTCAATCCAGCTTTCATCAAATAAAACTTCATCTATGCTTTTGGGTTCTATTTCAGAAATAAGAGCCACAGCACTAGACTCTTCTCGCCTTTTGGATCTTGTGCGAATTCCTTCATTGATGTCGCCAATAATAAGATCTTTGGGATGATTGGACTTATGTTTCCAGTTGCTGGTTAATTTATCAGATTGATGGTCACTTCCTTCACTTGAGTCTTCAACAGTCACTTGCTGATGGTCTTTCAAAGTCTGAGCTGTTTCTTGAGATTTAGACTTTGTAGAGTCTGGAGCAGATTCAGTCTCTTTAAGATGAGTCTAAATAGATTCATTTTGTATAAAATCTTGGAATATGACATTCATTGATTCTTCCACAGTTTGAGTCTTCTTGTTGTAGACTCTATACGTTTTGCTTGTGGTTGAATACCCAAGGAAGATACCTTCATCTGACTTTTCTTCAAACTTACCAATTCGATCATTTGGATTTTTCAATATGAAACATTTGCATCCGAATACATGAAAATATGAAACAATGGGCTTCTTTTCTTTGAATAGTTCATAGGGGGTTTTTTCTAGAATAGGCCTTAGAAAAACTCTATCGATAATATAGCATGATGTTGAAACTGCTTCAGCCCAAAACCGTAAAGAGATATTGCTTTCAACTAAGAGAGTTCTAGCCATTTCTTGAAGAGATCTATTCTTCCTTTCCACAACTCCATTTTGCTCTAGAGTATATGGAGTAGAGAACAAATGCTGAAAACCAGATTCTTCACAAAATTTAGCAAAATCTTGATTTTCAAATTCACCTCCATAGTCTATTTTTATACTTGAAATAACATACCCATTTTCATTTTGAACCTTCTTAGCAAATTTTTCAGACTTACTTGCCGAGAAATATACCCAAGTAAATCGCGAGTAGTCATCCACAATTACTAGGCAATATTTCTTACCTCCAATGCTCTGCGTTCTTGTTGATCTGAAGAGATCCATATGTAAGAGCTGCAGTACACGGTTAGTGAAAACTTGATTTATTGGCTTAAAGGAATTTCTTACCTATTTTCCCAATATCCATGGTGTACATAGATCAGACTTTTGGTATGATAAATTGGGTAGACCACGAACAAGCTTCTTTGCTGAGATTTTGGCTATCTGCTTCATGTTGATATGCCTAAGCTTTTTGTGCCATAAGTTCGCTTCGTCTTGGATTGAGATTAGACATTGCGACTCATCTAGTTTCACGTCTAAGAGGTAGATATTCCCATGTCTTCGACCCATGAATGACTGAGTAGAGTCTTTACTGGTTCCTGAACAAAGACCCTCTTGAAAGTTGATTTTAAAACCAGCATCACAAAGCTGACTGACACTGAGCAGATTGTAATTGAGCCCTTCAACTAAAGAAACATTGCTTATTGTGAGGTTCCCAATCTTTACAATTCCAAATTCCACTATTTTTCCTTTGTTGTTTCCTCCAAATGAGACTTTTCCACCATTCACTTGAACAAGCTTTATGAAACAATTTGAATCTCCTGTCATGTGTCTCGAGCATCCACTATCCAAATACCTTTCACTTTTTTCTTGATAGTGACCTGCATTTAAAAAGAAACTCAAGCTTTCTTTGGTACCCATATTTTCTTGGGTCCTTTTTAGTTAGTCTGATATACGGTTTTCGCCCAGACTTTATTGACAGGTCTCCAAACCATAGGACATTCTTTCTCAAAATGATCTGCACTATTGCATTTTGAACATCTAAGAGCATTGCGACCTACTGGTTTTACAAAGGTCCTTTCAAAATGATTTTTGTAAGCATTTCTTGTGGGTTTTTGTTTAATTATTTCTTTTACTTTAGGAAAATCAATTAAATGAATAGTTTCAACAGTCATTCCTAAACCAGATTTATTGAAATAAGGTCTTTGAACAGAAAGTATTTTCTCCAGTTTTTTAGATCCTAGAGAAAATCTTTTGGAAATATTTGAAATATCATTTTTCAAGAATGCATTTTCTTTTAAAAGATTATCTTTACTTTCTTTGAGAAAAGAAACATTATGGTCTAAGCATTTCACTTTTTCTTCCAAAACATTCTCTTGTTGTTTTAAAGCAGAATTTTCTTTTTTGAGTTCGGAAATTCTTTTAAGAGAAGTCTTAAGACTGAAACATAATTCATCAATGTATTTTGAAACTTTAATAGGGATTTTGAAGTTACTTACTTCGAATTCACTTTCTGAATCTGAATCAGTCTCGGAGTTTGATTCTGAATCTGATTGTGCCATTAGACATATGTTGGCATAATCATCATCACTATCTTCGCACTCCGTATCACTTCAGGTTTCAGCTTTGAGAGCTTTTCGATATTTTTCAGTTTTTCCTTTATTCTTCCTTAGAAGAGGACAGTTGGGTCTGATGTGTCCCTTTTTCTTACATTCGAAGCAGACTACATCTTTGTTTGATTCATCGTCTTCAGCAGACTTGGTCTGTTGATTTTGAAAACTTTGTTTCCTTGGATTGAATCTTCTCCCTTTTTTGTTCAGCTTTCTAAATCTTCTTATCATGAGAGCAAGCTCCTCATCGTCCATATCGTCTTTAGAATCTGCAGCATCAGAATCATCATTGGATTTTAATGCAATGGATTTCTTACCTTTAGGGTCTTCGTCTTCATTGATTCGTTCCACTTCATAAGACTGAAGAGTTCCAACCGATTCATCAACAGATAATGGCATGATTCTTTGGGTCTCTCTGATTGAGGTCTTTATGTGATTCCAATCCTTGGAGAGTCCACGCAGTAGTTTGTTTACCTTCATGGGATCAGAAATTGGTTGACCTTGATTTTCAAGACCATTCACGATTTTTGTAAAACGACTAAACATGTCAGTTATAGATTCTCCTAGTTTCATTCTGAAGGCTTCGTATTGACCGAGAAGAATGTTGATTCTAGTCTCTTTTACTCGATCGGTTCCTTCGTAAGTAATGTGTAATCTATCCCAGACCTTTTTGGCTGTATCACAAGAAAATATTCTGTTATATTCAGTAGGTGATAAAGCACAATATAAAGAATAAATTGCTTTTGCATCAAGAGCTTGTCTCTTGATTATCTCTTCCTGAGTCATTTCGCTAGACTCAACAGTGTCTTTTTCTCTTTCCGAGGCAGGTGCAACTTTAGGAATGATTCCTTTTTCTACAACATCCCATTCCAGAGAATCTTTTGATCTTAGGAACGCCTTCATCTTGTTTTTCCATATGTTATAGTCCTTTCCATCAAAGTAAGGCGGTCTGGTAGTGCTTTGCCCTTCTACCAGCCCTTGAGCCAACATACTAGCCATGGATCTTTAACTCTGAAATAAAACACTTCAAACAAAGTGAGTACACGAGCTCTGATACCAATTGAGATAGCTAGTATAACCACCTAGAGGGGGGTGAATAGGTGCACAAACAATTTATCAAGATACGGAAGCGATTCTAGGCAACCAATAGAAAGGAGTTCACAAAATGAAGTACGATCAAAGGAAATAGAGTAAGGAAGAGAAAATTGAACACAAGGTTTATAGTGGTTTGGCTTATTCCAAGCCTACGTCCACTCTTCCGCACTGACAGCCCACCGGCTGGATTTCACTATGAATAAAAGAGTAGTTACAGCACAGCTTTTCCTTGATTCCACAGTGTAGATGTTCTATCACACCTCCTCAAGGTTTCTCACAAATATAGACTCTCTTTTGTATACAAGGTTTCGCTCAAAGAAATTGTCTAAACAACAAGGAGCTTCAGACTTTGGAATTCTTCTATCGCGCACTCTACAAATAACTTAGAACATCTTCCTTATATACTCATTTATACCATCATACCCGTTGGCACTTACCAAAGGAATTCCTCCAATCTACCCGTTGGACGGAACCAATTAGGAAGATTATTCGAGCTATTGAAGGAACGTGTTGATAGCCCATCAATCCTGTTTGCCCATACAATCAGGATCTCAGTTTCCATAAGTAGAACCTTCCAAGAATATTTAGGCAATCATCAGTTCCTTAATCTTAGAGTCAATCTCGATCAATCAAAGGATTCCGTTGTGTATTTTCCAGCCAAGAGATCTTCTCCGGTTGATAAGGTCATATCCTTAATGAAACATCCAGTTCTGGATAACCTTTCTTCAACGGATTAGAGACTGTCAATGAGGATAGACTTTGAGTCTTGAGTCTGGCTGTCCGGAGGTCTTCAGACTTTAAATAGCAGAGTCTGCAAGCCTTCAGACTAGACTGATGGAAACGTTTTGTCAGCTTCAAAACACTTCAAGAAGATTTCTCCAACAGTTTAATCTTCGAAAAAGTTGTCATCTTTCTTGGGAAAGTCAAGCAAGAAATCTTCCAAAAACTGAGAAAGATGTCGTCTTCAAGAAAGTCTTCGAGAATTCGCAAGCAGGGGACCATGACAAATGAGTGAGGGGCCTACGCACTTCGATCTCACCGAAGAAGAAGTGTCTCCAGATCAGCAGTAGAGCCCACAACATTCTCAGCAGCGCCACTCTCCTCCATCTAGTCCTCAAGGCGTTGATCATCAACAAGAGGAAGAAATCATCGAGGATGCAGATCCTGTAAAAGTTCAAAAACCCGCTTATATGTATAAGCTATATCGTGCTTTAAAAGGGATTCATACTCCTTTGAAGTATGTCGATGATTTTCTTAAAGACAAAGGATATGGAAATGAATATATCTTTTTGCGAAAAATGGAAAGTTTGGGAATTGCTTGTAAAGGGGTGGCCGATGAAACCCTTGCGAATATCCCAAGTGATCCTCGTGATTGGGGAGTTAATCCTGTAGATGGGAATGATGATGATAAACTATATAGCCAATTTCAACCAAGAATGGGTGTTGCGGTTGAAAATCGAGGAAAAAGGGGAGACTTGTTCAGATCGAAGGAACAAAAGGATTTGTACTCAAAATTGCTGAAGCGTGGGGTGATAAACCCTAGGAGTGTGGATTTTGATTTTCTGGATGCTGTGAATGTGAACTTGAGGGAAAAGTTCGGTTATCTTCAACTTGAAAAGTTCTGCTCCGATACTACAGAGGCCTATGCTGAACTAACCACATATTTCTATTCAAATCTTAGCTTCTTGGATGCAAATAGATTCTCTTTCAGTGTCAAAGATCAAGACTTTGTTGTGGATATGGATTTGCTGGCAGATGTATTAGGAGTTGAGAGAGGAAGATATCAACCGATCAAAGTTTCTATTGCTCGTGCTACATTGGAACTTGTTAAGGACAAAAGAACAGAGGAAAAGATTTCCTACTTAAGGATGAGTGCGTTCAACATCTTGCTTCACAAGATTGTGATCAATTGCCTCCGACCGAAATCAACTTCCAAGACTAATGTTTCAAGTTCAGAGGCAAAGCTAATGTATGCCATCCTCACTGGGAAAAGGTTTTCTCTTCCTCACACTGTTATGTTCCACATGTATAGAGCCATGATGAAGGACAGAGGTCAACTTCCTTACCCAAGCTTGTGACAAAGTTATTCAGACATCTGAATATTTAGCCTCCGCAAATCTTTTATGTTCGATCGTGCAATCATATGGTGGTAGGACTGAAAATGGTGACCAAAATGCGTATGAAAGAATTAAACAAGGCATTGGAGAAATTCAAGGAGAAGACTCCAGTCAAAGCTCATCAACCCTATTCTTCATCAAAACGGAAAGGAAAGGAGCCCTTGGTTGCTTCAAGAACGAAAAGAAGAGCTCTTATTGTTGAAGATGAAGATGATGATGAAAACCTCACCATTTCTACAATGGCTTTGAAGAATTTAAGTCGTCCTGTTCCAGAGAAAGAATCGGAACAAATGACGAAAGCAACAGAGGAGAAGGAAGCAGAGGAGAAGGGAGAAGAAGAAAGAGAAGCTGAAAAGGAAAGAGCTCAGAAAGAAGAAGAAGAGAAAAGAGAAGAAGGAAAACCTGAGGAACACTCTTCTCCACCTGAAGGCATGGAAATAAGGGGAGATCAAGAGAAAAGAGGGAAGTCCTCATATCCTGAGGCAAGTGAGGGTGTCAGTCGCTCTCCTGCAGATCCAGAGGACATTTATACCTCTCAATTTCCAGAGGAAGGTCATGAAGTTTCATCGCCAAACCTGCGAGATTATGCTGATCTACCATCGTCTGCATTTACTCCATCAGATCAGGCCGAAGCAAGTACTCAGACTGATAATGCAGCATATTTTCGCAGAATCATGGATATTCTCTTGGAGATGCGAGGACAAATCTATGCTCTGGGATGCGAGGTTCAAAACTTGCAAAATCTGGGTCAAGTTTCTTCATGTTCATTGAATGATCAGATCTAAGCCCTCTCCATTCAGATTCAGGCCAATGCCATGGGTGAGGAGATTGCACAACTGAAAGAAGACTTGAAAAGGCTGGAAGGCATCGTTCAGTCTATGGGAGATTTCCAGCTTGTCCGCGTTCCCAAGCAATCTTGACTTTATTCCATTTTCATCTCAACCTTTTTCATGCTGACAAAAAGGGGGAGAGATGCAAGATTTGAACTTTGACTTTCAATCATTTGAACTTTGACTTTTAATCGTGTGATTTGTTGAATTGTTTTGATGTTTAACTTTGTTTGACTTTGTTTTTGTGTCTCGATGAGAACTGAACTAGACTTGGACTTGACTGCTTCTATTAACTACTATTGATATCTTATGGATGGCTTTATCACATACTAGACTAACCTATTTTCTGTGGTTGCAGATTCTAGTGTTATTCATTTAGCCATTTATCTCTATAAGATATGCATATGTGTTTAAGAAATGTTTTGCAGGTCAAAGTTGTCCAAATCTGCAGGAAAGTTTTGTCACCATCAAAAAGGGGGAGATTGTTGGAGAAATCTTCTTGAAGTGTTTTGAAGCTGACAAAACGTTTCCATCAGTCTAGTCTGAAGGTTTGCAAACTCTGCTATTTAAAGTCTGAAGACCTCCGGACAGCCAGACTCAAGACTCAAAGTCTATCCTCATTGACAGTCTCTAATCTGTTGAAGAAAGGTTATTCAAAACTAGATGTTTCATTAAGGATATGACCTTATCGACTGGAGAAGATCTCTTGGCTGGAAAAGACATAACGGAATTCTTTGATTGATCGAGATTGAGTTGAAGATTAAGGATCCGATGATTGCCTAAATATTATTGGAAGGTTCTACTTATGGAAACCGAGATCCTGATTGTATGGGCGAACAGGATTGATGGGCTATCGACACGTTCCTTTAATAGCTCGAATAATCTTCTTAATTGATTCCGTCCAACGGGTAGATTGGAGGAAATTCTTTGGTAAATGCCAACGGGTATGATGGCATAAAGGAGTATATAAGGAAGACGTTCTAAGCTGTTCAAAGTGTGCATGATAGAAGAATTCCAAAGTTTGAAGCTTTCTATTGTTTAGACAATTCCTTTGAGCAAAAATTTGTATACAAAAGAGAGTTTATATTTGTGAGAAATCTTGAGGAGGTGTGGTAGAACATCTACACTGTGGAATCAAGGAAAAGCTGTGCTGTAACTTCTCTTTTGTTCATAGTGAAATCCAGCCGGTAGGCTGTCAGTGCGGAAGAGTGGACGTAGGCTTGAAATAAGTCGAACCACTATAAACCTTGTGTTCAATTTTCTCTTTCTTACTCTCTTTACTTTTATCGTACTTCATTTTGTTAATCAATAGAGAACTTCCTTTCTATCGATTGCCTAAAATCGCTTCCGTATCTCGATAAATTGTTTGTGCACCTATTCACCCCCCTCTAGGTGGTTATACTAGCTATATCAGAAGTTAGCCAAGTGTCACCCATGCACAACTAATGATGGCTAATGATGGAGGGAAGGAAAATTTGGGGAAAATGATGGCTGGCTTAAGTGAGAAAGAGAGAGAGAGAGAGGGGAAGTTCGTCTGAGAGAGAGAGAGGAGAGAAAGAGAAGGAAGAAAGGAAGAAGAAGGAGGCTGTGCGTGCGCGAGAGGAAGGAGAAGGGCAGTCCACCATCGTCCGTTCGCCGCTGTCGAGTCCACCTCGCCCTCCGTTCATGTTTGTTGTGTTCGCTCGGTCTAGAGGCAAGTGGGATCTCTTGATCTACTCTTGCATGCTGTGCTTAGTGTGTGTGATTGAATGATAAAAATTCGGAGGTTTGGAATGTGAAAAATTGAAGTTATAAGGGTGGTGCTCTAGCCTAGTGTACTGTTCTTGAGAAAACAGCTTGACCTTGGATGTTCTAGTGACTTGCATGTGATGTTCGAGTTGGATTTTGGCTTTTACTTCTAAATGAAAGTTGTTAAGGACTTCTTGGAGTATAACATACTCGAATTTGGGACCAAAAAAAAAAACAAGTACAAGTGGGTGAAATCGTTATTCTTTGGAAAGACTGGATCTGGAAATTTCGGTACTAGGAATGGGGGTTTCAACCGCCTATATTTCATTACCTAGGACGAATCTGACGTCAATGTCTTCATGAAGTATTTACCTTATGGTCTTAGCTATCTCATAGTCAAATTTCATGAGTTTGGAATGTCATTTGGGTATTTAATCGAAAATGTTTCTAAAACTGGGTAATCTGATGTGTTCAGACTTGGTAATGTTGCAATACGTAGTCTATATCGTTTTTTATGAGATTATTTTGGGAAAGTGTTCTGAATGAAATATTCTTTTTTATGTCTTTACTACAACATATTCAAATTTCATAATTTTTTAAGTTCATTTGCCTATTTAACCAAAAATGTTTCAAAAGCTGTGCAAGTGGAACGGACAGAATTAGTAGTGCTGTGATGCGTGTTCTGTATTGAACTATATGGGGATCTTTTGGCGTAGTGTTCTTCATGAAGTATCTGCATTTATGTCTTGCCTATCACATGTTCGAATTTCATAATTTTTTAATGTCATTTGGGTATTTAATGAAAATGTTTTCTAAAACTGTGCAAGTTGGATTGTGCGAATTTCAAAAGCTGAAATTGACCTTGCTGTCATTACATAATGTGCCATGTTGATATTGAGACACAAATGTGAATATGAATTATGATCAATGAGGATACCGTCGGAGGTGTGAGTCGACGATGCCTCGGGAGTGTCTGGATGCCCAGAGGTGGGTGCCGGATGCCCGGAGTGTGTGTGCCAGATGTCCTTGGGAGTTTTGGGATGCTCGGAGATGTGTGCCGGAGGTTCCTCGTGATGCCAGGTTGGGTGCGAGCGATAAAATGTGGGATGCAATTACTGGTCCTGGGAAAGAAAAATGTGGTGACCCAAATTGAAAGATAAAAAGTTGAAATTGAATCATGCATGGTATGGTGACATGTATGCATGACTGTATGATATAATATGGATTAGTGCATGGTTGTATATGCACCTATGGCATGAAGATGCATGAATGCTTGGTAACGAGTGCATGGTTGTATATGCACCTATGGCATGATGGTATATGCATGAATGCTTGATGATGAGTGCGTGATGGTGTATGCACATATGGTATGATGACATATGCATAGCTACAAGGTAAGTTGGATGCATGAATGATATGTACTCTACTATGATGTTATGATTGTTTGTTTGATGCATTGAGTAGTTTAATGGATCTTTTACCTGTTGAGTGATTGTACTCTCCCCTTTGGGGACCAACATTTCAGAGTAGAAAGATGCCTCTCTCTCTGGTCATGCGGGGTACCTTTTATGGCCTTCCATCTGACGTGGAGGTCGATTATATGGAGCTTGATTGTGTCACCATCCCTGATTTGACGTTCGTACGAGTTCTTGTGCTAGTGATGTATGATGTGGGCCTGGCTGGGGGCCTGGTCATCCAAGAGTTCTTGTCTGTCCATGTCCACTGTGACGGAGTGATACGGGGGATGTTGTCGCCGCCACCGCCCGATGCACCAAGATGGGTGTGATGGCCTGCGTGAGGAGGGGGAGCTGACTTTTTGGAGATAGCTGACACTTGTAAATGGAGGGTTATACATGATCAATATAAGGGGTCGAGATCTCTCTTTTGAGCTATAGCCAAGTTTAGCTAAAAGTCTTGGCTTTTTGGTTGTACCGACCCAATATGTCCGTCTTAAAAATGTAAATAAGAGAGGCTTGGCTTATGTTTTCCTTCGATGTGTAGTCGGTGTGTATTGTTCCATCATTAAGAGAGTAGAGAGATGGCGAGACTTGTCTTTAATTTCGCTATGAGCTGCACTAAACTCTTTTCAAAAAAAAAAAAAAATGCCTATGGATTTCGGTCCTTCTTTAAACCCCTTTATATCAAAGATATGTGACTAGTATTCATTAGGTGGAGCGATAGGTAGCTGTGGCAACCTTAGCTATTTTGGGGTGCCACAACTAGCCTCACCTTACCCTCTCTCTTTTTGTTGATTTTGTTTACATTTTATTGTTCTCTTTTACATTTTCTTCTCTCCCGATTTAGATTTGGGAGCTCTCATCTCCTGATCTAACTTTCGATTTGAGAGTTTAAACTCTCCCAATCTAGTTCTAGATTTTGGTTTTTTGCCCTCCTGATCTAAATTTGGGAGTTTAATAAATATACTTGTGGGGATTCGATACCCCTCTACTTTGTTTGTGTATAGGTTTTGCCTTTAGTCTTAATGATGATTGCAAGATTTTTGGCATTTCATTGAATTCCGAAGATTTTCTTTCCACATGTTAAATTTGTGTTTGTTTAACATATTCTATGCTCAGCTTGAGCACGTAAACTTCTTTTGCCAACTCAACAAGCCCACACTTTCCTTTCAAAGTCCAAACACTTTTGGACTTAAACATGGATATAAGAAGCCAACTCTAATTCGTGAAAACAAAGTGACAAGTGTTGCACAAAGTTGCACTAGCCCATTCAATGAGTGACACATGTCACTCAAGGGCCAACTTGTCAGAAACATGCAACCCTCTCTCTTCTCTCTTCACATGTCACTCGATCCTTCTCCTCCCATCCTCTCACACTTTCTCTTCCTCTTGATATTCTTCGTGCTCTTCTTCCTTGCCAAGCACCTCCTCTCGACCACGTATAACACTCAGATGATTGCAAGCGCTAGCAAGTTCATTACCCCGTAGGGGTAGCAACAGCACATTGCCATGCAACACACGACCACAACGGCTGTGCACAACTTGCACTGCTTGCTAGAGCACTTGTTTTTAGAAATTTTTAGAAATTTGGAATTTTCTTTATTTTATTTTTTTAATCATCTTCTGATTTCCTACTGACAAGATCATCGGGTCTTGACGAATGGCCACCAAAGGAAGAAAGAAAAAGGAAAGGAAAGAACACGGAAAAAAATAAGCATAGAAATTACAAAACGGCATTAATCTCATCGAACACATTAGATCACCAACCATTCAACGTAGGATAATTAGTATTGACTAGATCGTCATATCGATTTCCAACCTAAATTGGCCGGAATGACTATATTGGGAAACATACAAAAGTTTAGTACTATAATGATCAAATTGAAAAGCTTATCATTGACTTGGCAGTTATATATAATAGGCTTACAACAACTTTTTGAACAATTTTTCCACTTTTCCACTCCATTCATATTGTTGACAATTTTTTTTTACATTGTTAGTTTATAGGAATTAGGGTGCGTTTGGTAACGTTTCTGTTTAAAAATTGTTCTAGGAAACAGAAATAGAAAAAAGTGTTTCTGTTCCAGGGAACAATTTTTGAACAAAAAAACGCGTTTGGTAAACTTGTTCTGAGAATAAAAAAATAAACAGAAACACGTTTGGTAAATTTGTATAATTTTTGTATTTTTTAATATTTTTTCTATTTTCTTTCTTATTTTCTTATTTATTTTTCCTTATTTTCTTTTTTTCCTTTTTTCTTCTTTTGGTCGGGCCATGGCCGGCACGAGGGCGCGGCCTCGCCACGAGGCCTGGCTGGCCGAAGTAGGAGGGCGGGGCGGCTCCGAGGCCAACTCGGCTCGCCCGAGCGGCGCGAACTCGCCGGCCAGCCGCCCCGCCAACCGACTTAGCGGTGGCGATGGCCCGCCGCGGAGGTCGCTCGGGATCTGGCGAGGAGCTCGCCGGTGAGCCCGAGCTTCGCCGCCGGCCGGCGACGCCCAGTTCGCGCCCCGGCGCTCCACGGCCGGCCGAGGGACCGGCCAAAGAAAAAAGAAAGAAAAAAAAGAAGAAGAAAAAATAGAAAAGAAAAGAAACAAAAAAGTGTTTCTAAAACGTGTTCCAGAAACAAGAAACAACTTTTTTTTTGTTTCTTGTTTCTATTCCAGATGTGTTTCTGGGAACAAAAAAACAATTTTGGAACAAAAACGTACCCAAACGCGTTTCTGTTCCTTTTTTGTTCCCAGGAACAGAAAAACAAAAAAAGTGTTTAAAAACAGAAATAAAGAACAAAAACAAACGCAGCCGTATATGCTTTCTATAAACATGTTGTATAGTTCCATCTATTGATTTTAAGTTTTTTGTTTGAATTAGATATTCTAATGGAATCATATTCTATTTTAGTTTATTTTGTGTGTGTAGCCTGTTTGTCGATTAAATGCCCATAATTATCTTAGACATGATGAATTTCGTCACAATCTTTGATCTTCATTTTTGTGTTAACACGTTGATCTTTGTCTAAATAATTGGTACATAGGTAAAGGATGATAGAGATCGGAGTAGAAAAAGGAAATGGTAGGGTTTTCTTTTAATATTCTAAGAATATGTTTCAAAGTGCTTTTGTCCGACGAGACTGCACTGAGTGCTGGAGTTTCCTTTCATATTCCAAATCCCTACCGTTTCAAAGTGCTTTTGTCCGACACGACTGGACCGCGTGAAGGGGTTTCTTTTTATATTCACCCACCAACGCGGTTTCTTTTTATATTCACCCACCAGTTGGTGTCCGGATTGGACGGATGACCATAAAGTCTCCACAGCAACAATTAAACACAAAATAAAAGGAAAAGACTTAAGATTGAATGATCCGTAATGAATACTAGATCAACCGTACTTTGATCTCTTAAGTCTAACATTGACCACTAACAATAAAAGTCTGAAAATTGTCTAAAAAAATCTTAAATATATTATATTTTTATAAATTCAATCATAAATCTTTTTATGTTTTGTCAATTGAGTTTATCCGACTAATTTTAATCAGAAATTGTTGACGTGGACAGCATCATTAACATGGCATTTTGTAAATAACATCTTAGTGATATTTTGAATATTTCATGATTTTTTTCTTTTTTCTTTTTTACTTTTCTTTGCCTTTTTTTTTCCCTGTTTTTCGGTTAGGGCCGATGACCTTTTTCACCTACAAGCGAGGGCTGGCCAACCCTCACCAGCCCTAGGTGAGAGCATAGTACCCCTCGCTAACTTTAGGCGAAGGCTGCGACACCCTCGTTGACTAAAGTGAGGGCTTGCAAGCCCTCACCCAAAATTAGTGAGAGTTGTGGTGAAGGTTAGTGAGCCCTCGCCGGCCCTCACCCAAAAAAAAGCGACAAAAAGAAAAGCAAAGAAAAGTAAAAAAATAAAAAAAGATTCAAAATAACATTAAAATATTATTAGAAAAGTGTTATGTCGGTGCTGGCTATCCATGTTAGCAATTTTCAGCCAAAAGTGTCCAAATGGACTCAATTGGTAAAATGTGCAAAAGTTATGACTGAATTGGTAAAATTGAAAGATTTAAGATCAAATAGACAAAAGTGTAATAAATTTATGACGTTTTGGATAATTTCCCAATAAAAGTATAAGGTTTTGCTACAGCTATATACATTGTATTTCTAATGTTTTCAAGATAAGCATTGTACAAATGTCAAAATTTTTGTGCAATAATCATTTAAGTGACATAACTTTTTCTTCGATTATTTGAGTATCATAATTTTAAAGAAAAAACACTTATATAAGTGTTATAATTTTCAATTGATGAATGTTATCAAAAAGTTATATCACTCAAATGATTGATTGAAAAGTCAAATGACATTTAAATGGTCAAAAGAATTATTGCACTCAAATTATCAAAAAAAAAAAAAAAAGTTGTGCTACTTGAATAAACACCGTATGGAAGTTATGACACTTATGGTATCATTTTTTCCAACATTTTCCCATACATGGCTAATAAGCTAGCTTAGAAAGCTTTATTTGGAGAAAGTTACTAATGTGAAAAACTTAGTTTTTAAGATATATTGAAACTTTATATTGTATGTCAAAAGTTAGAAACCCTGTGTATGGTGATTGAATTCTAGGTATAGGTTCATAGAGAGTTGTTGTGACCTACCACTCAGCAGGGAAGAAAATAGGTTTAGAGGTACTCGCTTATGAGATGAATCGAATGATTCATTCAAATGACAATCTCGAATGGACCATCATTTGCTAACACCATTTAAGAATCATCGATCACAAACCCATATCTTGCATTACATTGGATATTTGATTTCATTCAATTAATCCTATACGAATTTCTACATAAAGAGTTGTGACTAACTTATTGGGATTAGCTTAAAACCAAGTGAAGTATAGGAATATACTTGACTTTCTAAGTAATTAGGGAATTTATGGTCGGAGACTTAATTACACCAATGATCAATTAGTGTCCTTTTGATATTTAACATTGTTTATTTCAAGAAGATTTTAGTCAGATAGTTTGGATGATTTTATATCTATTTACTCACATATGAGATGATTATGCGAGTGCACAGTTATTAAAATAGTAATTAGCAACTAAATAAAGCATTAAATAATTACAAGGGAAAGTAAGCATTTAATGCTAAGAAGTAAATAAATGTCAATCCTGAATAGGCAAAAGAGAAGCCATAATCATCATAAATAAAGTGTGCAATTAAGAGCATTCTTCTTTATGGATAATTCGAACTCTATGATAATGCCATAAGAGCTTATTCAATTTTTTAGCGCAATTTCCTATATTAATGATTTTCCCAATAATTTTAAGAGAAGGCTACCCAAAAGGACTATCTTTAAGCATTTCAGAGGGCTTCCAATTTTTTGGAATTTTTAAAGTTTTCTGGAATTTTCTAAATTTTTGTTTATGAATTTTTGAATTGTCCAAAAAATTTTAATGGCTTTCTGAATTTTTATTTTTTTATTTTTCTGTATTTTCTAAATTTATAATACTTTTCTGATTTTTAATATTTTTATTAATTTTTAAATTTTTGAATTAATTAATTATAATAATAATAATTTTTTAATATTAAAATAATATAGCATAAAATGGACATCCGACCCGGATCGCAACCAATCGGGTCCATGAATGGACTAGGCTCAACGATCGGGCCCAATCCCTCAACCCCACGAATGGACTAGGCTGCCTTGGCCTAGGCAAGGGTCGGGCTCGCCCTCGCTCGATTGGGCCTCACTTGTGGCAGGTGAGGCCAGCTCGATAGCCATGGCTAGTGATGGCTACCGGCAAAAAGAGGAAGAAAGTGAAAAAGAAATAACATAAAAAAAAGTATAAAAAATTTCAAAAAATATTAAAATATTATATAAAATTATCCACGTCAGTGTTGACCATATATGTTGCACCGCCAGTGTTCATGTTAGCGAATTTTGACCAAAATTGGTTGGATTGATTCAATTGGTAAGAAGTGAAAATGTGAAGGACTAAATTAACAAAATTGAAATGTTTAGAACCAGATTGATAAAAGTGTAATAGGTTTAGGACTTTTTGGACAATTTTCCCAATTTCGAGAGGAGATACCGTCTAGGGTGGGAAGGGATATCTCCATAGGGGTAGACCATTAGAGAAGGTTCATAAAGTTTACTAGGGTTATCTTAAACTAAAGAGCTAGATTTATTAAAAATAATTTACACAAATTTTTTAATAGGATATATGTCAGATTGTGAGTAATCCTCTAAATAATTAGCTATATTCAAAAATTAATAATAGCCCGACATATCATTTAATAAATTAGTTATATAAATTAGACATAATGAGCCTAATATTTTGCTAAAAAAATATGACATATTTTTAACAGTTTAGAATTTGGCTTGTGTATTATAATTAGACGTATAGAACCAGCACAGTTCCCCATACAGATAATCACTAAAAAAGAAAACCTTAAAACAGAAAAAATAAATCCAAAAAAAGAAGGCGTGCCTGTTCATGGGGGAAGCTCGCGTTGATTTGATTATCACTAGACCGGTCGACATTCTAGGCTGGTCACATGTGTGTAACATGAAATTTGGGTTGACCTTCTAGAAGTTTAGGAGGACCACTTACTGTCTTTACCAAATCGGTCATTAGAATATGAAATTCCCACTTGATGTTTTGCTATCTAATTGATTGGGCAAATTTTGGTTCAAAGGTTAAGGAGAGAAGACATGTATGAATAAATGCGATTTGACCAAATTCTTGCCGCTAATTTATCGAACAGGAGAAGAACAAAACAGCGGCAAAAGAACGCATCAAGTGCCATAACTTTGGCCAAAGGGACACTTAAGTGCCATAACTTACGAAAGGTATACTTAAGTGCCACATTCAAAGAAAAACAGATCATTTGAGTGCCACTCCGGCCAAAGTCCGGCCAAAATGCCGACGTGGCATTTTTCCGGCAAAGCGCGCCCAAAACGACGCCGTTTTGCACGCTAACATGGCGAAATAATGCAAAAAGGGCATCGTTTTGGGCTGACGTGGTAAAAAAATAAATAATTAATTAATTAAATTTAAAATTAATTTTAATTAAAATATTTAAAAATAAAATTTTTAAAATTAAATTCAGTTAAAATATTAAAACATAATAATTAAAAAAATTAAAAACTCTAAAAAACTTTAAAATTTTTAAACAAATTTTTTAAAAACAAAAAAGGGAACTGGGGGAGGCAACTGAGGGATCAGCCTTGAGCTGCCACCGTCGCCACCCTGCCACCACCGGGAAGGGCTGGTGACGGTGGGGGGAGGGTCGGCCTGGGTCGCCGGCCCCTAGCCAGGGGCCGACGACCCCGGCCGACCAGTGGCAAAGGCCGCAAGCCCCCCCAAATCCAGTGGCAAGGGCTCACGGCCCTCGCCCAGATCCAGCAGCGAGGGCTCGCGACCCCGACCGACCCTCCCCCTGTCATTGCCGGTGCTTCTTCCGCGGGCGGCGCGGGCGGGGCAAGGCGACGGAGGGGATCCTTCAGCTGCCCCCCCCCCCCTTTTTTTTTAATTTTTTAAAAAATTTAAAGTTTTTAAGAGTTTTTAATTATTAATTTTTAAATATTTTAACTAAATTTAATTTTAAAATTATTATTTTAATATTTTAACTAAATTTAATTATTTATTTATTTATTTATTCATTTTATCACGTCAGGCCAAAACGACGCTGTTTTTGTATTATTTCACCACGTCAGCGTGCAAAACAATGTCATTTGGGGTGTGCTTCGCCGGAAAAACGCCGCGTCGGCATTTTGGCCGAATTGGCACTCAAGTGATCCCTTTTACTCCGAATTTGGCACTTAAGTGTACCTTTCGTAAGTTATGGCACTTAAGTGTCCCTTTGGCCAAAGTTATAGCAATTGAGGGGTCCACACGTCACAAAACAGCAGGTAAACCGCCCGATACACTGGGACCATCTTCTTAGCCCTATTTCTCCAAAAATCCTTAGGGCTTTTCAGCTTCAAGCTGCCTAAAAGCTTCCTGTGATCATCACCTGGTATGGTCCTTCCATGGGTGATTTTTAATGTTTGAATACTTAAAAAGTTTTGTCAAGTGGGCGCTAGGAAATTCGGAAACATATAGCTTATTAAATTAATGGATACTATGAGAAGATAACTATATTTGGTATAAATTGATTCCCAATGATCTTATCCTTGAAAAAGTTATGTATTGACACTCGAACACAACACGTCCACAACATGAGCCGACTTGCTTCATTGTCTTCCTTTCAAAGTCTTTCTTTAAAAAGGTATTGTTTTTGTTAAGTAGATGAGCTAACTCTACTAGAAGAAACCAATAGCCAATGGGCAAAATTATACCCAAAAAAAAACCAAGAATAAGTCAAAATCGATTTAAAACTCTCATTATAGGTGGCTTGTAGATCAGTGACCGTCATTGGAGAGGGTTTTGCAAAACCTGTTGCCAAGAATTGTTGTGGAAGGATAACAATTAGGCACTTGTCCAGCCAACTCCATGGCAAGATATTGATCGAGCTAATATAATTTAAATACTGTGACAACTAGCAAAAAATTTACGTCAATAAATGAAAGTACTAAGAAGACACAATTGCAACCAATTTATTACTAATTTGTAAGAGAAAGTGCATTCACAAAGTGTATAGATAATCTTTCTCTCGAGCTATAAATATTGTCAAAGAATAAAAACACACACTTTTGATTTTTTTTTTTCTTGGTTGAAGGGATTGCTTTAATTTCTTCAACTAACGATTTCCAGACAACAAAGAACGCTTTTGAACAAATGATCGCTCAAAAGGGCTAAGATGGGCTATAGGCAACCAATTACAAGGGAGGGCTTCAAATTTGCTAATTGATTGGCCTCACAGAAACAGTGGATAATTGGGATTTCATGGAGATGGGCTAGATGAAATTGGCATTTGCAATAACGGCCCACAAATCCCACCAAGGTTGATCGGTGCCCTAGAGAAAGCCTATTGGATATTGAGCACCTACAACCTAAAGGTATAGTTTTAACAACACCAAAACCCAACTAATAGGTGAAGAAATGTATAGTCTAGTGGGCATTATTTAGTCTAGACAAGAGAAGTAGTATTCATCCTAATGGATGCACAAAAATTTAAAAACGTGCAAAATTACAGAGGATCAATGTATGATTTAGCTTCAAATAGTAATAACATCTTGGAAGAATCTTAATAACTATGATGAATATCATGCATATTCTTTTAAATGCACACAATCCCTTTAAGCAATCAACAATTTATTCTCCAAATACATTGATTTTTGATGATGGGTCATAAAAAATCACGTTGGAAGGCCAAGCAATCACACCGTGAGACCATCCATGAAGAATAATTTTCACTTACACGGCCATTCACCGAGGGTACAATTCAGTAACCGACATATCATTGGTTGACAAAAGCATGGTCCTCCTAGTAGATTGATTCGATCCAAGCTCTTTCATTGGGATGCTCACTCCCACCGATCTACTTCGGACGAAAAAGGCTGGATGTTGAGGCAATGGCAAGTTAAAGTACTTGTTGCTGAGCATGAGAACTACATCGTTCATGGTGGGTCTAATAGCTGGATCTTTTTGAATGCATAGTAAGCCAATGTGCAAGCAACGAAGGACTTCATCTCTTGAATAAGAATCCACGATAGCTGGGTCCAACACTTTCAAGGCCGTGCCATCCCTCCATTTCTTCCATACCTACAACAATAATTCCCAAATATCTTCACAAAATTGCGGCATTAATTCAATGACTCATCATGCAAGACATCTGAATCTAGCAAATATACATATATGACTAAGGAAAAGAACCATAAGTGTTTCTTTAGGCTAAACGACTAAGTTTTTACAAAGGAATTTCAATTTCACTTGACCAAATTTACAAAGAGTGCAATGTGAATATTTACTTCTATAGCATAGTGAAACTTACATAACTAGGAAGATATTCACCCACATCCAATTGGCGGTAGAAGGTATTCTTCTTGCCGCAAATAATCTCTATAAGCAGTACGCCAAAACTATAAACATCAGATTTCGCTGAGAATTCTCCATGCATTGCATATTCAGGAGACATGTAACCACTGCAAAACTAAACATTAGCCACATGTATATTGCATAATTATATGCAAATCAATGAGTATCCTTAAATAGATAAAATGAGCATGTCTAGCATCCAATGACAAAGTCATCTACTGAAGACCTAAGACTTACAAGGTCCCCACGATTTTATTTGTGCTAGCCTGAGTTTGATTGACTCCAAAAATCCTTGCCATGCCAAAATCTGAAATCTTTGGGTTCATTTCACTGTCTAACAAGACATTGCTACATTTTAGGTCACGGTGGATGATCCGAAGACGAGAATCTTCGTGTAGATAGAGCATTCCTCGAGCGATCCCAGATACTATTTTATATCGTAATGACCAATTCAATTGACTGCTTTTTTGGGGATCTGCATTGTTGCACCAAACCTCATTATGTGCTAGCATGTGGCACCTATTCAAAAACTCAAGGTGAATATATTTGCTCTCATCGATCAAAGGTAGCTTAAATTAAAAACTATAATAAGTTGAAAGAATAGAAAACCTCTTAATTTCAAATTTTCCATAGCTAGTGAAAGTTGGAACATTTGATTTGAAGCAGATGTACATAAGAAGGTTAAATTACAACATACCAAATAAGAGGTAATCAAGGCTTTTATTTGGCACAAACTCATAGGCGAGTAGTTTTTCATCTCCCTCCAAGCAAAATCCGAGCAGCCGTACAAGGTTTCTGTGTTGAAGCTTCGCAACTAATAGAACTTCGTTTTTGAATTCTTCATCACCTTGTCTAGAACTTCGAGATAGCCTCTTCACTGCAATTTGTTGTCCATCTAGAAGTCTACCCTAAAGTGTGTTGAATTTATCATGTAATTCCATATCACACTTTTTAAAAACTAAACTAAAGAAGCATTACATTTTTTTTCGGCACCATTATCTTCAATTCAAATGTAAAGCATTCTTCATTGTTTCTAACTTATATGTAATACGTACCTGGAAAACTTCACCAAATCCACCTGCACCCAACTTGTTTCTAGGAGAGAAATCATTTGTTGCTGCTTGTATTGTAGCCAAGTCAAATTGCAAGGACTTCATGGTGGTAAGTTCATTTGCACCTACATTAAGAAAAAAATGCAATTTGATTATCAAATTGTATCGACATTGGCTCCTAGTGGCATTTTTATATGGTTGCTAGTGCTTGGGAACATTATCACGATGAAGAGCAATGGATTAGGCTGGCATGGTTGTTCCCTTACCCCAGTGAAATCTTTCCCCTCTTGATTGGTCATGAAGAAAAAAATTATAATACCATCAATAATATTGGTAACAAAGTAATGAAATGAATCTTGTATCACGATTACTTCTTCATGCTGAAGGTACTGCTAGGTTTGTTAATTGTGGTGCAGATGCTACTTATGCTTGGAGAGACTTGCTAAACGTTAGGAGCATTTTGAGGCCTCGTTCTGTGGTTGGTCATGTCGAATCTATATCCCTCTAGAATGACTCATGGCATTCGAATGGGATCTTGCTGGATGTATTCCCAAGGAGAGTAATTGACGATTATGCTCCTTTGAACTGCAAAAGCAGTTGATATGATTTATGCTCTAAATGGAAAAGGCCCAATGCGAGGTCTGAAGAGAAGGTATCATTCCATGCAGCTATTGTGGTGTAATTTGTTTGAAGGCTTCTTTGGATGACCAAGATTCTTGCACTGCTGCTTCTTGTGACATTCTTACCTCTGCTTAAGCTTTGGAGATTGTGAGGAAAAGAGCCACAATAGTTGAATGGTATTGGCTAATTTGATTTTCATCTAATTTGCTGAGGTTTGAATTCATATTTTGGTTTTCCGTACAAGATAAGCTGCCTATATTTCAGGAAATTGATAGATAGTCTTCTAATCAAGGCCGAACTCTCTGCTTTCTGTGTCATGAAAGCACTGAGATCGTTTGAACTGTCTTGATGCAGCGAGCTATAAAAAGGAGAGATTTTCACTGGTGTTTGGGAAAAATTTTGTAGAATTGCTGCATCTATTTATCTTGAAAGCTGGAAAAGAGATGTTACATTTCCAAAGTTATTGACGGCATTATGATTGCTTGTGTAGTCAAGTGTAGTTTTGAAGGTTGAAAGAGCATTAAGAATCTGATCTTTGTCATTGATATTTTCCATTATATGTGCTACATTTGTATCAAACAGACTCCTAATTCATCTAATTAACATATATGATTCCTTATGGAAAAATAAAGAAATTTCATAATATGGGCATTTATTTGAAGTAGATAGCTTACGAAAAGATAAAGGCATATAGTCGATTTACCGTCTTTTTCTTTGACGATTTCATGTGTCTTCTTTCCCTTTCTTCGAAGCAAACAACATATGAGAAAGACAAGGACAATAACACCTCCAATAGGAACGGTAATGGCTATGGCTATCATGATAGATCTGTTGCTTTTTCCTGCACAGTTTCCATTTTGTATATGAGACAACTGCTAAACTAATCTAAAAACATTTTAGATGAAAGCGTGTATAATATATAAACATTCTAACACTGTGCTTCACTAGGTAGGAGTATGGCCTAAGACTGACACGTGAAGATTGGCAATTAGACATGCAAGAAGAAGCTTGAGAAATCTATATAGAGAGGCTTAAATGAGAAAGTCTAAACTTCAATTGCAATTCTATGTTTTTGGTAAATTGACGGAGACGAATAAATGAAGAATATTAAGAAGTAAAAAAAATTTCTGGATTAACAACCCACGTTTGATCACCTACTGACTGCGGCAACAGGGAATTATTGCGGCTGCTGTAGCACACGAGCACTTGGGTCTAAATCCCTCTAAAAAACCCTATTCACATTAACCTTATGAATATATCAACCACCGCCACAAGAAGTCCAATTTTGGTTTTCTTTATGAACCCCACACACAAAGTCAGAGGTTACCCAATTAGTCCTAATTCTATTGTACGGATACTAATTTAGTTTTGAAATTTCTAAATTTAACCAATTTAATCCTAAACCTCGATGAGTAATTTGAATGTAATTCTTCTGATCAATTTTTGCAAGAAAATTAATGACATGGCAATCCATTCATTGCTAGTCATCCTAGGTGACACACTGCTATGGTAGGGATTTCTAACGAAAAGTGGCTGGAAAGACTACATTAAAATCTTATGCAAAGGTTTGATATCCATATAGTAGGTTTAAGGGTAATTGGACCATAAATTGCTTGCTGTTGCAAGCACAGCTTTCAAACATATGTTTCCCATACGGTATTTCTTTTTGGCTGATTTGAGCTCGACAATTTGTCTCAATATATTTTTATTTTTTTTACGATTAGCATTAATCACCACCAGCAGTGTGACCCTAAAGATGGTTGATATGGATTCTAACCCTAGATCGATTTAGATGTTGAGCTACTTCTCTGATTGTTAAAAACATTTTTGTGTTTATATCAGTTCACGAACGGTGGTTATTGAATGAGGAGAATTAATGAACATCTGCTAATGATTCATTACCCTTAGCATAAACTCACTTTATTATTAATTTAAAGATCTCAGACGACCGCTTGTGAGCAATGATTGGTGTAACTTTTGATTCAATGAACTCACCATGATAGCTGACTATAAGCCATGTCCATGCGCCAAAGATTGAGGCATGGACCATAGCTTCTTTTGCTGAAAATATGGAATTATTCCGTACCTACTTTTTGGCAAAACTGTTTTTATCCAATGCGCTGACCCAAAAATTAATTAGATGGTCTATGGAGCATATAGATTAAACTTATTTGAACAATTAATCGTACAAATCTTAGGTGGAACTCGTATAACTAATAATTAGATTATCTTAATCCACCCTGATTAAAAGAGGACAAAAAACAAAAAGCCACGTGCCTAATGCCTGAACAAGAGCCAACGTACCTGGAGGCGGAGGCGGCGGAGAGGGAGGCGGAGGCAGTGGCGGCGACGGCGGCGGCGGAGGTGGAAGTGGCTCGGTAACTGGGTCAAGGAACGGATAGATCTCGTAACGGAACTGGCAACTTGGCACCAGGGCCCTCATTCCCGCCTTCCCGAGACAACACTGCGTCAAGTTCCCGACGATTTTCTCTTGGCAGTCGATGCATTGCTCCTTTGTCAAATCTGGTGTGCACTGCGCCATCACGTAAATCATGTCAGACCCCACAGACATGTTCCTTGTAGCAAACTTCCTCAGTGAGCCACCGCCGGCTGCCTCGTCCCGCAGACCATTTATCTGTGTCCCCACCGTGAACGTGACCTGGCTTGAGACGCTGTCCTCGTTGTACAAAAGGTAGTTGGGTTCAGTCTTAACTGTGCTGAAGATCAAGGCGTTAGAGTAACGGACGGTGCAGTTATCGCAGTAGAAAATCGCCTCCTTCTGGAGGGGGCAGAGGCGGCGGATGTCGGCGGCCGAGGTTTCGAGGCAGGTGTGGCAGCTCTTGGCAGTGAGGTCGCCACGGCAGGAACCGATGACGTAGAGGGTTTGGGAGGTGCCGGAGATGGCGGAGGAGGCATTGAAGAAGCCGTAGGTGAGGGACAAGGAGTCTGTGGTAGAGATGGAGGAGAGGAGGGTGGTGAGGGTGGTGTTGTAGGTGCTGTTGGCGGTGAAGTTGCCAGTCAAACCACAGTAGGTCTTTGGGAATTGGGCGTTTATGGTGGAAGTAAACAGGAGAATAAGCAAGAGAGGGAGATCTGGAGGATCCATTCTTCTTAGTGCTTTTGTTTTTTTGGGGCGTTTCGGGTGTTTCTTTGATTAGTGTCGAGAGGCTAATAATGTATATACGCAAATAGCTGGTGCAGCTCCTACACAAGTTGCTTCGTCGAAATATCTACTTCGTCCACGTCTTCTACCTCGGTGTGGGGGTTGTTCATTGAATCCTTTTCTCTTTCTTTGCCAGAAAACCAGTGATTGACCGAACGCGCGTCGAAAAGTATTAGGGAGTCCTGCACGATTCAGCGGCCGACACGTGGCGTGACGTGGCACGCGTGGGTCCCTTGACGACGAAGCCTCTCTCCCTCTCTCCCTCCCTCCCCAACGTTCATTCTCTCCAACACGCAACTTCTTGTCACGGTAAAACACTGTTCAGATCTTGGGAAATAGGAGGGAAAAGAAAATGGAAATCAGGAGCTAGGCTCACCTTAGATCACACAACAGAAAGGAATCTCGCTATGGCTGCGATCGGTTCTGGGCCTCTGGCCGCCCCGCCAAGACACGGCCGGTTGTTGGTGCCTGCCCGATTTCATTTTCTCTCTCCTCTGTATAAGTGCAATTCATCACCGCCTTCTTTTTCTTTTTCTTTTCTTTTCTGCTATGCATTCTTGTTCCAGATGATATGAAAAGTGGTCTTTTTCTTTCCTTATTTATTTATTTATTTTGCTTTTATTTGGGGCTGGAGGAGAACATGTACATAGATATGTAAATACAGATATAGTCCATTCCAACTTTCAGTGAGAAGCCGACAACGATGCCGTAGGTTGTCGTTGGCCTTAGGCAATCACACCAAAGTGGTCAGATCGCAAGTAGCTTCAATTGGTAGTGAGATTCTTTTTATAACTTTCTTTTCCTCTTTATTTGATTTTAAATTATTAAACAATTTGGCCGGTCTTATTCGAGATTTACCAAATAAGAAATACACTATTTCAAGCAAACATATCTTCCTCCTCCTGGCGAAGGAAGCATGAGCCTTGAGATCAATGGTCCTGTCATTGAAGCGAGTCAATTACGTTATCTTACGTTTTTCCAAAGCAGAATAATGCCCACTGAGTTGGACTCTTTGGTCCTCATCCCAAGCGGAGACTTGGGAAAGAAAAGTCTGAGGATGGAGACGTAACTGGAAATGAGAGAGAGAGAGAGAGAGAGCAATCTTCATTCTAATCTTTGTACTAAAAAAATGTAGGAACTCTTGTTTCCGATCCCTTTTTCCAATGAAGGACGTGCCTTTTCAAAGGAAAAGTTGTTTGGTGCCTGGGAATTTACATATTAAGATCCTCTGATTGCCCAGGCATCTTGCTAATTTTTATTTATGAATAAACTTCACATGCAACTAAATTTTATTACGGATTAAGATTCTCTGAAATTAAAGTAAATTGACATTATTTTTTTCTTTCTAGATGAGTGTAATTTGACGTTTTGAGTTTACTACATTGAGAAGATGACATATTAACACAAAAAAGAAAGGTCCGAACTTAATCTTCCTATTTATACCTTTTTTTCTTCATTCCCTTTTCTTTCTTGTTTATGTTTTTCTTCGCTTCTTCCTCAGTTCCACGGGTAATATCACCGACCTCCTCCTGTTGTGATAGAGAGGCAAGCTCAGCGAAAGATAGGCTGATCCAATGGGAAGCGATTGCCGCTAGTGGCGAGGCATGACAATGAGGTGAGGGCCATGTGACCCACTGCTGCTTCACGTAATGCATTTGCGTGTGTATAAGTGATTTGCACGAAAAATTGCTGAACAACTTTTACAGGTAGTCACCTCCTGATGCCAATGAAAATACTTGCAATGCCGATTGAGTTAAGGATGTGAACTAGTTTGTTCGGCTCAAAAAAAGACTAATGAAAAATTAATGCAGAATATGATGATGTTTTTACCCTACAATTAGCATGAAATGACAGAACACTCATGTGCAGGTTTTAGATTATCCGCTCTGAGGGACATAGAATTACTTCATCCTAGAGTAGCTCCCAGTCATTTACTATCTTTTTTTAGGTACGTAGTAATTCGTAGACCAGCGTAGTGTAGAGGATCCCCATGGGCATGAAGTTCTCTTATGAGTGATGGGAAAAAAGTGACGGAAAAGTGCTCTAATAATTTGATTTTCAAATGGTTTCGTATATACGAGAAAATTCTTTTGGAAAAGTTATGCAAAGTCGACAAAATACGATAATAATCAAGCTATTGATTGACAAATTACAAAAACCAGGCATCGCAGCGAAGTCAAACTACGATACGAAGGCCACGTCGGTTGGAGGCGGCGAAGGCGAGGGAAGAGAGGAGGGCATCGAGATTGGATTGGTAGGCGGAGTTCGGAGTGAAGAGGGTGCTGTTTGGGCAATTAATGATACAGATATTCGGCCGCCAGTCCAGTACTGAAAGTTTCGAAGAAGAAGAAGAAGAAAAAGTAGGGGGAGAGGGAGACGGCGAAGCAAGAATTCATGGTTGGATCGATGATTGTATGGGCCACAGCTAGATCGGCATGGAATTATAGGAACAACAATGTTTGAATTGTTAATTCTACACGTTCTACGCACTTGCCCGCTACGTCTCCATCGACGAGTCTTGTATCACTTTATGATGGATGTGAAGTTGGGAGACCCCTCGTATTTTAGTTAATTAGATAAATAGAAAGCAAAAAATCTAAGACCACTTGCGGTGCGGAGGATCAGTCCCACACCGTCCCGACTGAAATCTCTGCGCTGCCAATGGGACAGGGCGATGAGCCAACCAATAACCGTGGAGGATCAAGGTGGCATTTTACCTTTGGGGGTGACTTCGCAAATAGTCTAATCTCGGCGATTCTGAATTTTGCAAGCTCTTGTTCTAAATGATTTATGGTTCCTTTTTGAGTTTATAACATATTAGATTGGCAAAAAATAAAAGATAAATGAGATTGATAAGATGAGAATTGTAATGTGAATTTTTATTAAGAAAACAATCGATTTGAATCCATAGAAAATTTCAAGCAAAAAACAAAATAGAGAGAGAAAATTTGTCAATAATTGTGTCCTTTGTTCCAACTAAGCTCTTTCTCTAAATATATGGAGAGATCTTCAAGAGAGTGGGAAATCCAATCCCATTAATGACATATCCACTTAGATCCACCTTCACATGTAAGTTTAAGTCAATGTGTGAAGTTTGTAAATTAATTAAGATAATATAAATTTTGTTAAGGAAACAAACGATCAGATAGTAAGATAAACTAAATAAAAAAATAAATTGAATATTAAAGAATTTTACGAGGAGAGCAATAAAGAATTTAGCAATAAAAATAGATCAGATAGTGACATATCCACTTAGATCCACCCACTGCTGACCTATTTGTACAAGGAGAGCAATAAAGAATTTTACTATACATTAAACGATACAATGAAAATTACAACTACACTCAAGTCACTTAAATACTATTAGTATTTATCAAGTCTCAATTATATCCAATAGGTTAGACAGTATTTAATCTCACAATATCTCACGAAATAATCTATGGATCATACAAATAAACTATATAAATCTTTATCATGAGGGAAATTATATTCCTTTTTTGAACTCATCAAAGTTGTGGACAAATAGGGGGGAGCCAAAAAGTCCAGTCTCTCTCTTTTCCCATCATCTTCTTCAATCTTAGCCATGGGGAGGGTTTGAGCTAGTCTCACCCTACTCTCATTTTTGTTGATTTTGTCTGCGTTTTATTGTTCTTTTCTTACATTTTCTTCTCTCCCAATTTAGATTTGAGCGCTATCTTCTCTTGATTTGATTCTCGATTTGAGAGTTTGAACTCTCCAGATCTAGCTCTAGATTTGGATGTTATCCTTTCGCAATTTAACTCTAAAAATTTAATAAATATACTCTTGTGGATTTGATGCCCCTTTACTCTCTTTGTGTAGAGGTTTTCCCTCCAATCTCAATGATGATGGCAGAAATTTTGGTGTTTCGTTAGATTATAAAGAATTGCTCTTTCACATGTTAAGTTTGTGTTTGTTTAATCTATTCTCTTATAAGTACATAAACTGCTTTCGCCAACTTAGCAAGCCCACACTTTCCTTTCAAAGTCCAACAAACACTTTTGGACTTAAACATGGAAATAAGAAGCCGACTGCAATTCGTGAAAACAAAGTGACACGTCTTGCACACAATTGCACTAGCCTATTAAACAAGCGACACATGTCTCAAGGCCAATTTGTGAAAAAACATACAACCCTCTCTCCTCTCTCTTCACATGTCGCTCGATCCTCCTCCTGTCCTCTCGCATTTCCTCTTCCTCTTCATCTTCTTCGTGCTCTTCTTCCTCGCCAAGCACCTGCTCCTGACCATGTACACCCGGATGAGCGCAAGTGCTAGCGGGTTCATTCCCGAGCAAGGGGCGACAGCAGCACATAGCCACACAATCCGCGACACCGGCTGTGCACAACTTACACCGCTTGCCAGAGCACTCATTTTTAGAAATTTTTAGAAATTTGTAATTTTCTTTATTTACTTTTTTGAATTCATCTTCTGATAATTAGCGTTGATTAGATCTCGGCGAATGGCCACCAAAGAAGAGAAATAGTAGAATAGGGAAAAAAAAAAAAAAAGAAGAAAGGAAAGAAGAGGGGAAAAAAAGACGTAAGTATAGAAATTGCAAAACAACATTGTTTTAAATCTCATCGAACACATTAAATCGCCAATCATTCCACGTAAGATAATTAGCATTGATTAGATCGCCATATTAGTGATTTCCAACCTAAATTAGCTGGAATGATTATATTGAGAAACATAGTTTAGTACTATAATGACTAAATTGAGAAGTTTATACAATAGGTTTATAACTTTTTGAACAATTTTTTCACTTTTTCACTCCTTTCAAATTATTAACAATTTTTTTTTTTGGCATAGTATCTCACATCATTTGTTTATGGAACTTATACGCTTTGTATATACATGTGATCTCTCACCATCCATTGACTTAAGTTTTTTTGGATATATTCTAATAGAATCATCTTCTACTTCAGATTATTTTGTGTATAGCCCATTTGTCAATTATCATGGCCATAATTGTCTTAGACATGATGAATTTTGGCACAATCTTTGATCTTCACTTCTGTGTGAACATGTTGACCTTTGTCTAAACAATTGGTACATAGGTAAAGGATGATAGAGACTGGAGTAGACAAAGACAACAACGAAAAGGAAACGGTAGAATATTCAAAGATGATTTTTTCCAACACAGTTCTCGCGGCTCAGGTCAAAGTGCTTTTATCCGACAAGACTAAACCGTGTGCTGGGGCTTCTTTTTATACTCACCCACCGACGCGGTTTCTTTTTATATGCACCCAGCAATTGGTGTCCGGATTGGACGGATGACCATAAAGTCTCCAGAGCAATAATTCAACATAAAAAAGAAGAAGGAGAAGACTTAAGATTGAATTATTGCCAGTGAATAATGGATCATGTATTTTGATCTCTTAAGTGTAGCATAGACCACTAATGATAAAAATAAAATAAAAAAAAATTATCCAAAAAGTCCTAAATCTATTATATTTTTATTAATTTAATTCTAAACATTTTCATATTTTATCAATTAAGTCTATTTGACCAATTTAGTCCGAAATTACTAATGTAGACGACCGGTGCTGACGTGGCATTTTTAAATAAAATTTTACTAGTATTTTGATTTTTTATGATTTTTATGATTTTTTCTTTTTTACTTCTCTTTGCCTTTTTTTTACCCTATTTTTGGGTTAGGGCTGATAGCACCCACCAACCACAAGCAAGGGCCCATTGAGCCTTGCTAGTCCTAGGGGAGAACGTTGTACCCCTCGCCAGCTTCAGGAGAGGGGCGTGATGCCCTCATTAGCGAAAGTGAGGGAAAGCAAGCATCTAATGCTAAGAAATAAAAAAATATCAATCCTAATTAGGCAAAAGATAAGCCATAATCATCATATAGAAAGTGTGCAATCAAGAGTATTCTTCTTTATGGACAATTAGAACTTGATGGTAAAGCCGCAAGAGCTTGATCAATTTTGATCAATTTTCTTTAGCGCAATTTTTAATATCAATGATTTTTCCATAACTTTAAGAGAAGGCTACCCAAAAGGACTATCTTTAAGCATTTCGGGGAGTTTCTAGTTTTTTTTGGAATTTTTAAAATTTTTTAGAAGTTTCTAAATTTTTTTTATGAATTTTCGAATTTTCCAAAATTTTTTAATGATTTTCTAAATTCTAATTTCTCACTTTTCTGGATTTTCAAAATTTAGCTTAGAACAGACATCCGACCCAGATCGCGACCGATCGGGTCCACGAATGGATTGGGCTCACCGACAAGGCCCAGTCCTTCAACCCCTTGAAAAACAAAGGGCAAAACAAAAGAAAAGAGCCCAGCCTAAAACCCATATAATAGGCCAAACCCAAATCCTTTAGCAAAAACGAGCCCAGACTTGCTGAATCAACTAATACCCGAACTTACTAGTTCTAATTAAGCCCAAACTTACTAAATCTAACTTAATCCCACCTAATAACTGTCTCCCTTTCCCCTTTTGCATGTTGCCTTCCTGAAGCCTTCTTCCCCGAACGTCTTCTTTCTTAGGTGGTCTTCCTCAACGAGTTACACCTTCATCGGTTGTCCACTTCGACGACCACCACTCGTCGGCTGACCTCTCCGCCAATTTCCTCTTGTCATCAGACAGCCATTGTCGGCCACAAAGCACGAAACGCGGAACCACATAAGCGATGACAGTGGTGGGGGCAGTGAAACGATCGAACAACCAACGCCCGCGAATGCTAATCACAAAAACGACACCTCAACAGGGCAGATCAACACAAGGACGCTCGGTTTTGGCCAAAAAGGGCAAAGCGAAACTTGATCTCGACGAAGCATTTCATCAAGTGGTTTGCGTGCGCCATCAAACAATTGGTTTCCAGCTCAACCGTGACTGGAGCTTGGGCTACAAATCCTTAGCTGATGGTTTTATAAGTGATGGGCTTAAGGCCCGTCCGTGATGGGCTTAAGGCCCGTCTGCCCATGTTGGGCCTAAAAGCCCGGCCCACAAGAGTAGGGCCCATGGATGAAGGGGCACGATTATTTGTATTTTAGAGGGTACATATATAAAGGAGGAGAGAGAAGGAGAACATACCTCTTGGCATTAACATACGTACGTCTCCCTCTCCTTCCAACGCTCTATTTTCTTCCAAAATGCTTAAGGCGACGCCGTTTCCCTTTTCAAGGCAAATTGACATCATCGGATCAAAATTTCTTCCTCAATCTTCGGCATTGGTCTTTAATCTGTGTCTAACAAGGTACGCTCGAATCCGTGGTGTGCTTTAGGATCGGTGATACGTGATTTTCCCGGGCTTCACTTCCGCATTCGTTTTAGGGGTTCGATTTAGTGTCGAATCCGATTTTCGGGAATCAGTTATTCCCAACATTGGTATCAGAGCTAGGTTCACATTTTTCCTAACCTGTTTGATGTTTTTTGGTTGATTTTTCGCAAAAGTAATTCGGCCGTACGGATCGGGGCAAGAAATCCTGACACCCGAGCGTTGTTCGTCCATTTTTTCGAGTTTCTGTGATTCGAAATCGATTTCTGAAGGCATAGGGTGAAAGGGCTCGTCGAGACGAGTTCGGCAACATGTCGTGCGCCGCCGAGTGACATGTCGTGCGCCATCGAGCGACGCCGCACACGCCCACGCGCACGGCCAGAAGGCACTGTGCGTGGGCGCGACGCGCCCGGAAGTGCTGGCTCGCCCAATGCGTGCGGCGCACGCGTCGATCAGTGAACCGCACCTGCGCGCCGGCCGGGGAACAAGCACGCGCTAGTCGACAGACCGACGCGTGCTGACATCAGCATGATGTCACCCAATGGTCGGTAACCGCTGGGATGACGTCATCGATGACGTCAGTGCCAACGACGGTTGGCCAGGTGGTCACCGGCCGGCAACCCGACCGGCGACCCGACCCGAACCGCAGACACCTGGCACGTGCGAGGCACATGCCGGCTGACGTCTGCATGACGTCAGCCAGCGCACGTGCGCGGCATGTGTGGTTGATTCGTCCGACCAGCCGATCGGTCCGACCAACCCGTCTGGTCCGACCGGCCCAACCGGTCCAACTGGTTCGACTCGTCACCCGACGACCCGCCAACCGTTGACCATTGACCGACCGTTGACTGTTGACCGTTGACTCGAAAAAAAAAAAAAAGAAGTTGTTTCTTTTTCATTTATGCCTATGTGGGTTATATATAATCCATTATTTATTCTGCATTTGTTGCATGGATTTTGGAAAATTATGTATTTTCCCTTATGTAAATTATGGATTCTGAGTAATCCATTTTTAGTTCTGCATTTGTTGTAGGAACCATGATGCGTTATGCACGGATACCTGCAATCCCGAGAACGGACGAGGGAAATGCAAGACTTAAAAGGCTGATGTCAGATTTAGCTAATTATCGATGGCATGACGGTGATTTAGTATCACATGTGGTCAGAGTCAATCAGATGATACAGGAAATCATCTGGAATTGAAATCTTATGCCGGATTTTAAGAAGGTGCCGGCTTTAATGAACACTCTTCTACCTGAATGGCAAGCAGTGTTAGATCGGCTATGGGAGGTCAACGTGGTCCCGGGTTATAGGATGCTAGTGGAAGCTTTTGTAAGAGAGTACTATAGGATTAAGTTAACAAAAACGTCAACCCTTAGATTGAGCGCCACATGGCGCAGAGCGAATGCGCCTTGGAGGCGACATGAAAGCTCTCCAAAAGTTTTTCCATGGTTGGCAAATGTGCCTTCAAATTTCTCAGATACTTTGACTGATAGATTAGAAGGGACATTCCCTATTTATTTCTTAGATTAATTATGAGATGTTTTGTGGGTGTATATATCTCTTTCCATGTTGATGTTTTTCCCTGTATATATTGCTTAGTGTAATGTATAATTGTATTATGTGAAAGCATTGTTATTCTATTAGATGTTAGATATTATTTACTTTCTATTATTGTTGACTGCTGTGGGTAGTTGATAGAAGTTTTTGTAACTTCATAGAATTAGTTTTGCATAAGACAATTATATTAATGATAGTTTTAAGTTAGGATTTTTGGAGGATGATTGGAAACATAGTGACCTTTTGATTCTAAAGCCTTATTTGAAATTATTCATTAATATGATGGGTCTGTGCAAATAGGAATGCATAAATGATAGGCATTAATTATTCGTGCATGTATGTCTGATGTGTTCAGATTAATGTTTTTCAGCAATTAAGAACGTAATTGCTGATATGAACGGCAACAATTGTGAACTATTGAATATGAAGATTCAATATGTACTGGAAAAGCAAGAAGCACTAGAAGCTCTTAACCATATTATGGAAGATCTTGAGGATGCCATGCGCCACCTTGAGCTTGTAGAGGACTGCCTATTGGCATTTGAGCTGAAAATAGACATTTGCAATGCTGGTTCTAGCTCCAAAAGAGCTTTGAGCTCTAAGCGCAAACGTATTGATTCGTTCAATATGTGGGAATGCAAAGGATCAAGTCCTTGTTGCAAGAAATCAAGAGTTAACCAACACAAGAAAGGAAAACGTCCTCAAGAGAAGAAAATGTCAAGGGTGAGGTGTTACAATTGTGACAAGAAAGGTCACTATACTCGCAACTGTTGTGAGCTGAAAAAGGTCAACGCCTCTTGTACTTTTGAGAACTTTGCTTATGTGTCAAGTTCTGAATTATTGGCTAAATCCAATCCTTTATGGACTGTAGATTCAGGAGTGACAGACCATATAGCGAAGGATAGAGAATCCTTCATGGAATTTCGACAATACCAACTAGAACTAAGTAGATCTATGTGGGAAATAACTCCAGAGCTGAAGTTAAAGAGATTTGCACCTGCCAATTGAACATGCATGGTGGATGCACCTTGATGTTCTAAATGCTCCGGAGATTTGTCGAAATTTTGTGTCTGTTTTGGTGTTGGTTAAGCTTGGTTTTAGTGTGAACTTCCATAATAGTGGTGTAGATTTGTATTTGGATACAAACTACTATAATTGTGGTCATTTTCTGGATGGTTTTATTATACTAAATGTTGACTGTGGTGATGTCAATATTTGTTATTCCCTTTTCACGTCTTCTACTTCATATGATAATGATATGAGTGTGTGGCATGCTAGACTTGGTCATATGGGCCAACAACGAATTAATAGACTAGCCAAAGAGGGCTTGTTGGGCAACATTGAAAAAGTCGATTCGTCCATATGTGAGCATTGCTTAGAAGGGAAAACGACAAGGAAACCATTTGGAAAAGGTAAAAGAGCTGAATTTCCTCTGCATTTAATCCATTCTGATGTCTGTGGTCCAATGAATGTGAAAGGAATGCATGAGGCTGTTTATTTCATCAATTTTATAGATGATTATACTCGATTCGGATATGTCTATTTGATTTCTCATAAATCTGAAGCAATAAGTTGTTTCAAAAGGTTTATGAACTTGGTTGAAAATCAATTAGACAAGAAAATAAAAGTATTTAGATCCGATCGAGGTCGAGAATATTTATCTGATGAGTTCAAAAAATTATGTGATGAAAAATGAATAGAAAGACAGTTGTCTATTCTATATGCTCCTCAACAAAATGGTGTTGTAGAGAGAAGAAACAGAACATTATTAGATATGGTTAGGTCCATGATGGCGCATGCTAACTTACTTATCACCTTTTGGAGTGATGTAACTGCTGCCTATATACTTAACCGGGTGCCTTCCGAATCAGTTGCTTCCACTCCATATAAGTTATGAACAAGTAGAAAACCGGACTTAAGTTTTTCTTAAGCCATGGGGTTGTGCCACCTATACTCATGAGTCCTCTCACAAATTTGGGAAATATGTTCCCAAAGGAAATAAGAGTATTTTCATAAGATACTCCGAACACTCAAAAGGGTATGTGTTCATAGGTGAGCAGGAAAGTGGGAGTATAACTGAATTTGAATCACGGGATGTCACATTCTTAGAGGATGAATTTCCTAAAAAGGGTGAAATAGGTGAGGATTACTCCCTATTTGAAACCTTGGATCAAGATAATGATATTAGTGGAGTTCGTCCAAGTGGGAGTAATATGAGAAGTGATGAATTGAATTCAACTCATTCTCAATTACAACCACATGATGAGACATCATCATTATCTAATCCTAGTGGGAGCATAATGGGAAATGATGTGCTAAGTGTACAATCTCCCATATGGTGAACGAGTCGCCAAAGTATTCCGCGTCGATATTTTGACATTGAAGGGGAAACTTTTATGATTGCTCCGCAAGATAAGGATGAGCTAAGAAATATTAATGAGGCTCTGAATTTCCCTAGTAAGGATAAATGGATTCATGCAATGGAAGAGGAAATGGAGTCAATGAAGTTAAACCATGTTTGAGAACTAGTTGATCTTCCAAAAAGGACGCAGAGCTATTGGGAACAAGTGGGTTCTCAAAATAAAGCAAAAGCTGATGGCTTGATAGAAATGCATAATGCTCGCCTTGTGGCGAAGGGGTATAATCAACAAGAAGGAATTGATTATGAAGGTACATCTTCTCCTGTAGTGAAATTTACCTAGATTCGCATTATTATGGTAATAGTGGCTAGTATGGATCTTGAATTACATTAAATGGATGTAAAGACTACTTTCCTCAATGGAGAATTAGAGGAAGAAATATATATGGAACAACCTGTTGGTTTCATATTGAAAGGCCAAGAAGAAAAGGTATGTCGACTTTTGAGGTCGATATATGGCCTTAAGCAGTCATCGAGACAATGGTATATACGTTTTCATAATGCCATAGTGGCATATGATTTTACAATGATAGATGAGGGTCATTGTATATATATCAAAAGATCCAATGATCAATTTGTGATCATATCATTATATGTTGATGATATACTAATTGCCGAAAGTAATATGGAGCTTGTCAATACTGTCAAAAGTTGGTTGTCTTCTAACTTTGAGATGAATGATATGGGATTGTAAACCCATAAACACTCCTATTGCGAAAGGTGAAGGATTGAACCATAGACTGTGTCCAAGGACTCCACAAGAGAAGGAACAAATGAAACATGTTCCTTATGCTAGTGCTGTTGGGAGCTTGATGTACGCTATGATGTGTACAAGACCTAACATATGTTTTACAGTTGGAATGGTGAGAAGATACCAATCCAATCCAGGTCAAGCACGTTGAAAAGCCGTTAAGAGAATACTAAGGTATCTAAAGGGGACTGCTGATTATACGCTGAGTTATTATGGAAATGATCTGCGACTCTAAGGCTATTCTGATGCTGATTGGAGAGGAGATTTAGATGAAAGAAAATCTACATCTGGGTTTGTTTTCTTATCGAATAATGACACCATATGTTGGAACAGTAAGAAACAAAAGTGTATAGTCTTGTCCACGATAGAAGTTGAGTTCGTGGCATTATCAGCAGCAGTATAAGAAGGTGTTTGGCTTAAGAGATTTGTTGGATCATTTAAGTGTTATTGGAAGTGCTGCAAATTCATTGTTGGTTAACTGTGGTAGCCAAGCAGCAAATGCGTACACCAAAGATCCAAAATATCATGACAAGACTAAACCTATAGATACAAAGTATAATTTTGTTATGGATATGGTTGCACGAAAAGAAGTGAACTTAGAGTACATACTACACATAGTATGGTAACAGATCCTATGACAAAGCCAATACCTAGAGATGTGTTTTGTGGCCATATGAAATTTCTAGGATTGCATAGAGGCTGATGTACTGAATATTGTAATTTCCCTAAGTGTTCACATTTGATGAATTTGTGTTTTCATCATTAATGCCTATGAATCTTTGTTTGATCTTTATGCATCTTAATGCTCAGTGCATTATTTTAAGTTGAGAAAGTATGTCGGACAGATATAAGATTAGCCCACTCACATGGGTAATCGCATCTATTTACTGTCTGATAAATAGAGATGAGACTGTTTTTAAGCTTATTATCTAGGTGATAATCGAGAGCTCAAACTTAAAATACGCATGTCGCCTTAACTGAGTATTAAGATGAGGACATAATATTTACTATGTCCAAAAGTAAAATAATCCACATATTTTACTTTATCTGTCTATGATGCCAGATGTGAGTTCTGATGAATTTTGTGAATGAGTAGATACGTAAACTCAAGTTAGACATTGGGTGTGTCTGAACTGTCATCTGTACGGTATTGAAGGTGTAGACATACGTTCCATGGGAAAGGAGTTAATACCGTAATACGTATTTCATACTACGTATACATGAGACGACCAATAAGAGTGGCAAAAGTTTGATCTCAACTTTTATATCGTGTGAGACTCTTGAGGAAAAGAGTTCATCAATTTTTAGTGCCCTCATGACTCTTACTTATTCTCAATATTTCTATTTAGTGTTTGCTATCTTAGGATGTTGCCAATGGTCATGAGTTTGATTCGATCTAATGGGACATTTCTAGAAAAGCAAGCTGCACTGAAATTGAGAGTTTGAAGGAAAGAGAAAGATCGATTTTGGAGAATCACATTGTAGTTTTGTATTCACTGGTTAACCAATTATGATTGTCTTTAGGATAATCATAATTGTGAATACAATATATATATATATATATATATATATATATATATATATCATTGTTTAAAAGAGATCAAGAGAGGTATAAATGTGATTGATCGATCTAGGGTACTGCATACTAAATCTACTCAGAATGTGATGCTCATTATGAGCTGCTATGTATTCCTAACAGATGTATGGCAACAAGCTCTCAAAGTATGCTAGTCGCACGGATTATTCACCGATATGAATGTTGAAGAGAGGTAAAGAGAATTCTGTTTGGCCCACCATGTGCGAGTGGGAGATGATGGTTTTATAAGTGATGGGCTTAAGGCCCGTCCGTGATGGGCTTAAGGCCCGTCCGCCCATGTTGGGCCTAAAAGCCCGGCCCACAAGAGTAGGGCCCATGGATGAAGGGGCACGATTATTTGTATTTTAGAGGGTACATATATAAAGGAGGAAAGAGAAGGAGAACGTACCTCTTGGCATTAACGTACGTACGTCTCCCTCTCCTTCCAATGCTCTCTTTTCTTCCAAAACACTTAAGGCGACCCCGTTTCCCTTTTCAAGGAAAATTGACATCATCGGGTTAGAATTTCTTCCTCGATCTTCGGCATTGGTGTTTAATCTGTAGCTAACAAGGTACGCTCGAATTCGTGGTGTGCTTTAGGATCAGTGATTTCCGCATTCGTTTCAGGGGTTCGATTTAGTGTCGAATCCGGTTTTCAAGGATCCGTCATTCCCAACATTAGCAAACAACGAGCAACATGCAGTGACCTAGCTAAAGACCTATAGGGGCCGGAGCTCGCGTGAGTGAACGACCACGACCACTGGCCCAGCGTACCCAAGAAAGTAGCAAACAGAGGGAAAGAACAAAGACCTACTGGTTCGAGCTTGAGGATGTTTACCGGGAGAGGTCGTCAGACGGAGCACGTGTGTGGCCGAGGTGTTGGCCGAGGCTCTCTCTCTCTCACTCTCAATTCAACCTCAACGTTCCCTCTCTCTCTCAGCTCAAAAATCGCTCCCTTCAGCTCCCAATGATGCTCTCTTTCTCTCTTGTTTTCTTCTCTGCTTCCTCCTCCAAGCAAGCAATGGCCTCCTTCAATCTCCGCTCCCCCCCTCTCTTGATTCCTTCCTCTTTTCTTTGCGAACCCCTGTCCTTTTTGTCTCTGCCTTTGCTATCCTCTCTATCCCCTTCTATTGTCATTTAGCCATCCTCCAAAACCAGGAGAGAAGGAGAAGAGGAGAAGAGAGGGCCGGGCCAGGAGAAAATGAAGAGAAGAAGTGGGTTGGGCTGGCCTAAGCATGGAAGACAGAGGAAATGAAAAGAAGAGAGGGCCAGGCCAGACTGCCTCCGGCTCGGTCTCGCTTCTACCCTTTTTTTTTAAATAATTTTAAAAATAAGATAAAATAATAACGATAATAATAAAAAAATTTAAAATTTTTAATACTAGTAATGCAGATGCCCACCTAATTTCTATATGTGGTACAATTTAATGAAAATTATTTTACTAGGAGTTAAAAATTAATCCGTAATTTTTTATGTAATTACGGAATGATTAGATGAGTTACCAAAATTTAGATGTTAATAAAAGTTCTAATATAATAATCCAAATTCCACTTGACTTTGGCTGTGCACTCTAATTCTAGGATGTCGTTCTCCTATTTTCGCCAATCTAGATGAACCCGCATATACGATTAGTGATTTGGCTTGGAAGACGTTAGAGTAAACCCATCGTCCATTGTGCAAGCAGCCCACCACTTCTTCTGGAGATCACAATTGCTAACAATAAAAGAATTTTCATTCTATTTTCTACCTTGTCACCACATACTCTCCAGTTAGAATTCTAATGAATTTACCTAGAATTTAGAGCTTTCAAAAGCATTAATTTATCTTAACAACAACTCACATCGTGTTACTTCCAAAATTCAACGTTGATCCTTTGGTGATTTTGTCATCTAGGGTGTGGATCTATCATTGAAGCTTCATTTATTGATGTCGCTGCTGAGCCATTAATAGATGTAGTCAACACTTCTCTACCACCAGCGTAAGTCAAATATACAAGCGGTGTCAGTGTTAGAAGGGTCGCCCTTTGGCTTACCAGCACTAAAACCACCCATGATATGGTTGGCTGTCTTGATACGTTCTCTTGAACACATAGCAACGTAATGTGGATGCATCTTAATATTTTATTTCTCAAACTGTCCTCTAATATCGAATCAACAAGGTGATAATGGGTCTATAAGATTAAATATAAGGCAGATGGTTCTATTAAGCATTACAAAGCTTGATTAACTGTCAAGGGTTTCACAAAGCGGAAAGGTTTTGAATTATCAAGAAAATTTTTCCTTAGTAACTAAGGAAGTCATTATTCATTCTTTTGTTTCCATCATTACTTTCCTATCATTGGTCCCCACGTTAGACGTCCACAATGCCTTTTTCCATGGTGATTAAGAGGAGGAAATTTACATGGATTTTTCGTCGAGTTTAGGCAAATAAGGAGAATTTCGGGTATGTCGTCTCCATAAATCCTTTTGTTCACTTTAACATGTATCTTGATAGTGGTATGCTAAATTCATCATTGCACTCATGGTTGCATGATTCAAGCAATTTAGACATGATAATGCCATGTTCACATGGACACAAGGTACATTGTCATTCTACTTGCCAGTATATATTGATAATATACCTATTATGGGCAATAATGAATATGCTATTAAAGAATTCAAGAAATATTTGCATTCTACCTTTTACATTAAGATATGTGGCCTTCAAAATATATTCTGAACATTAAGATTGCACATCAAATAAAGGAATCTGCCTTAGTTAACGTAAATTTGTCTTGGACATTATATCATAATCAGGGTTGTTAGGATGCAAATCAACTATCATTCCAATCAAGTAGAATGTTAAGTTAATGACAATTGAATATGATGTGAGATTATCACCTTTAGACGAGGATCCATTGCTCAAGGATTAATCAAACTATCACAATAGCAAGCCTAAGTTTGATCAACTCCAAAAATCCTTGCCATGCCAAAGTACAAAATCTTTAGGTTCATTTTTCTCTCTAATAGGATATTGCTACATTTTAGGTCACGAAGATGATCTAGAGACGAGAATCTTAATGTGGTTAGAGTATGTCTTGAATGATCCCAGATACTATTTTATAACACAATGGCCAATCCAATTGGCCGTTTCTTTTGGGATCTACATTATTGCACCAAAATTCATTAATGTGCTAGGATGTGACGCCTATTCAAAACTCAAGGCCAAGAACATCACACAATACGAAAATATATTTACTCTCATCAATCAAAGATAGCTTAAAAAAAACTATAAGAAGTTAAAATAACCTTTTAATTTCAAGGTTTTCATAGCTATGAAAGCTTGAACATATGATTTCATGCAAATGGTACATTCTGCACATAAGAAGTTTAAATTGCAACATACCGAAACACAAGTAATCAACGTTTTATTTAGCAAAGAGTCATAAGCCAGTAGCTTTTCGTAAGCAAAATTCGAGCAGTCATACAAGGTTTCTATGTGAAGCTTCACCATCGATGAAACTTCATTCTTAAATTCTTCATCATCTCGTCTTGAGTTTTGAGATAGCCTCTTCACTACCATTTGTTGTCCATTACGAAGTGTCACGCCCCGATCCTCAGGCACGCACACATCCTTCTCTTGGTCGATTTTAATATGCGATATCCCAGGACTATATATCGCTGACCCTTTCTTTTATTAAGCACATGCGGAAGCAATTATAAATCCCCAAACAATAAAACGATGGGATAGAAAAGCAGGGCCATATTTTTCATATTGAAATTTATAACCAAACTTTTATACAAAACACAAACCAATTCATAACTATTCACTTCAAAAGGAATTCTCAAAGAAGATAGACTCTCAGTCCATCCAGGCCGTACTTAAGACCCATCTTGGGATTATCTTCTTCTTCCAAAAGTCCTTCTCCTCAAGTTTCAACTCCGAGTTCTCCTTCTCAAACTCCTCCTCATCAGTTCCTCATCGGGGTCCTGAAATGCTTTCCCCAAACTAGGATGAGACTACGTCTCAGCAAGTTCTACTCCACTAAGCCCGATTAGTAAACCATTATATTATAAGTTGCCTATACATGCATAGGGCAGAAGACGTACCTTGGCATCAGTCTCAACCTGCAATTCAAGATTATATACAGCTACTTCATATATTTCCATGCACAATCAGTCAAATCACAATTCAATCAACTTAGTCGATTACATGTCAGTCGGACCATTTCTAGGTTGATTCGATTATTCTATCTCAATCCCCAAATACTAAAAAATTCCACTTAGGCCCGAAAAGCCTAATTGGAGCCCACTAAGGGTCGAGAAAAATCCCGAGGCACTTCCAATAATTAGTAGACCACGTCTACTTGTTAATTGCGCAAACAATTTATCTAAATCGCATCACAATTGACTAATAATTGCTAATTTATTCTACTCTAACAACCTAAACATAATTAATTAAAACTAAACCAACCTTAAGCATAATTAGCCAACTAATCCGGAATTAGTGAGATTACTCACCAAATCGCCCGCAAATCGGATCAATCTGACAAGGGCGATGCGAGGAACAAAACTTCCCAAAGCACGGCTCGGGTTCGGGGCCCGAAAACGGCCCAAAAGCGGGCCTAAAGCCGCTGGAAACCCATTTCGTGGGTTGCTGGTTGGCTGCGAAACAGGGGAAAACGGAGATGGTTAGGGGCGGAGAGGGCTTCAGGAGAGCGGGCGGTGCTCCGGGGAGGGCCGGTGGAGGTCCGGCGGCTTCAAACGGCGGCCAGAGGTGGCCGGACAGGGTGGAACGAAGGTTGAGCAGAAGCTGAACCGCGCGGGGGAGCACGCCTGGGCGCGAGGGACAGCTGACGGAACGGGCGGCGTCGCACGGGCGGGCGTCGCAGGCGTGCGGTGTGGCGGCGGGACGGGCAGTGACGGCGAGCTGCTGTCTTCAATTTCTGCTTCTGGTTCGCTTGCACAAAGAAGAAAGAAGAAGAGAGAGTGAGAGAGAGAGAGAGAGAGAGAGAGAGAGAGAGAGAGAGAGAGAGAAAAGAAGATGAGGATTGACCGGTCAAAAGTAAAAAGGAGAAAGAGAGAAGTCGGTTGGGGGAAATCGCACAAAAGGGAGGGAAAGGGAGAGGAGAGAGAGAGAAAAGAAAGAAAAAGAAAGAAAAGAAGAGAGAGGGAGAGAGAGAAATAAAATATTACCTTTATACTTATTTTATTTCATTTCTCTTTCCCTTTCTATTTTCTTTTGGTCTTTACTTTTCTTCCGATAATTTCTTTATTGAAATTTCAGACTCGTCAACAATTTGACGGACAATGAGACAGGATCCTAAAAATAAGAATTATGACACGCTTAAAATTCGATTCCTGAAATCGAGTTCAATTTTGTGGTTAAAAATCGATCAATCATGATTTTAGCCCAATCTAACCAATTAGGTAGCTTTTAGGGATTTTACAGCTGATACATACGTTAACGGCTTTACCCAATAGGTTAGTTAACTTATGAGTGATCAGCTCAGAGAAAAATGGTCATAGGCACGTCGATGAAATGCCCATTACACTTTATCGAAACGTGATCGAATTTCAGGATGTCACAACTCTTCCCCTCTTATAAAAATTTCGTCCTCGAAATTTAAACCATTACACTTTGTTAAAAAAGGCGGGGGTTCAACTGTCTCATCGACTCTTTAGTCTCCCAAGTCGCTCATTCAGTGCTGTGGTGTTGCCAAACCACTTTGACCAATGGAATGGTCTTTGTACGTAGAACTTGCTCTTTACGATCGACAATCTGAACCGAGCCTTCCACGTATGACACACGGTCATCCACGTCTAATTCCTCGAAATTGAGCACGTGGGTCGGGTTAGGCTCGTACTTCCTTAACATCGACACGTGAAAGATGTCATGCACTTGCGCTAATCTTGGCGGCAACGCAAGACGATACGCTAGGTTTCCGATTCTTTCAAGAATCTCAAACGGACCTACGTACCTCGGACTCAACTTGCCTTTCTTACCAAAGCACGAAGTTCCCCTCATTGGTGACACTTTCAAAAAAACGTGATCACCAACTTGGAATTCTAAAGACCTTCGACGCTTATCTGCATAACTTTTCTGCCTACTTTGCGCTGTCTTTAATCTGTTTCTGATCACTACCACGGCATCTACTGATTGCTGAACCAACTCTGGGCCTGTTATTTTCCTTTCTCCGACTTCATCTCAACATACTAGAGTTCTGCACACTCTGCCATACAACGCTTCAAAAGGAGCCATCTTGATACTCTGCTGAAAACTGTTGTTGTAGGCGAATTCTACCAGATGAAGCTGATCTTCCCAACTTCCTTTGAAGTCTTTTACACACGCTCTCAGCATGTCTTCACGAGTCTGAATTGTCCTTTCCGACTGGCCATCCGTCTGAGGATGATATGCCGTATTGTACTGAAGCTTTGTATCCAAAGCACTCTGCAAGCTGTTCCAAAAAGCAGCAGTAAACCTCGGGTCTCTATCAGATGTTATCGTAACCAACAGTCCATGCATTCGAACCACTTGACACACATACAAGTCTACGTGTCTATCCAGACTAAGGTCCTTTCGAACTGCAATGAAGTGAGCTGACTTTGTTAGCCTGTCAACTACTACCCAAATCGAATCATTCCCCTTTTGACTCCTTGGTAGTTCAGTCACGAAATCCATCGTGATATGCTCCCATTTCCACTCTGGGATCGCAAGATGTTGCAGAAATCCTCCCGGCTTGCAATGCTGGGCTTTTACTTGCTGATAAGTCAAACACTTGGCCACATGCTTGGCGATATCCGCTTTCATACCTGACCACCAATAGTGTTGACGTAGATTCTGATACATTTTAATGCTTCCAAGATGAATGCTGTAACTACTACAATGTGCTTCAGATAAAATATCCTCTTTAAGTTCTACATCGTCAGGTAAACCAAAAGTCCTTGGAACCTTAGAGTCCTGTCATCAGAAACTTGAAAATTAGCCTTTCTTTTATCGGTATCCTCTTGAAGAATTCTCTGTACGTCTGGATCTATCGGTTGAAGTTCTTTAATTCTGACTTGGACATCCGGTTCAATTCTGAGGGTGGCCATAAGACTCGAAGGTGGCCTACCTCAAATTTGAATTCTGAATCTCGAGCTCTCTCGATTAAGTTCCACTCCTTAACCAAGATCCGTGCCACTGAAGACTTCCAACTCAATGCATCGGCGACCTTGTTCACCTTTCCCGGGTGATAAAGAATATCACAGTCGTAGTCTTTCAGCAATTCCATCCATCACCGTTGTCTCATGTTCAACTCCTTATGAGAGAACAAATACTTGAGACTCTGATGGTCTGTGAAGATCTGAAACTTTTCTTCGCACAAGTAGTGCCTCCAAATCTTCAATGTAAATATGATGGCTGCGAGTTCCAAGTCATGCGTTGGATAATTCAATTCATGAGGTCTCAACTGTCGGGAAGTGTAGGCAACAACTCTGCCATGTTGCATTAGCACGCAACCCAATCCCCTAAATGACGCATCACTATAGATCTCGAATCCTCCAGGACCAGATGGAATCGTCAGCAAGCTTTTCCTTCAGCTCTTGGAAACTACGCTCGCACTTGTCTGACCATACAAATTTCTCTTCTTTCTTCAGGAGCTTTGTTAGAGGTGACGCTATCAATGAGAACCCTTCCACAAACCGTCAGTAATAACCCGCTAACCCTAGAAAACTTCTGATCTCTGACACTGTTGTCAATCTCGGCCACTTGATTACAGCTTTTATCTTGCTCGGGTCGACGAAGATTCCTTCTCCGAAAATCACATGACCTAAGAACGCAACACGAGTCAATCAAAACTCGCATTTGCTAAACTTAGCATACAACTGATGAGTTCTTAAGGTCTGAAGTACTACTCTCAGATGATTCTCATGCTCTTCATCACTTCTCGAATAGACCAAGATATCATCAATGAACACGATCACAAACTGATCCAGATATTCCCTGAACATTCTATTTGTCAAATCCATGATAGCAACTGGAGTGTTCACCAGGCCAAAAGATCTTATAATACTCTAGTAAAGACTATATCAAGTACGAACAGCTGTCTTTCGTACAACCTCCATCCTGGTTCGTAGCTAACGACTTCATAATCTGAAGTCAACCTTTAAAACATCAATACTCTTTATAACTAGTCACACCATTCATTGATCTTTGGCAAAGAACACTTGTCCTTGATTTTCACCTAACTGAGTTGACGATGGTCGATGCACACTCGTGACGAACCATATTTCTTCTTCTCACAAACAAAACTGATGTTTCCCCAAAGTGATGCACTGATATGCACGAATACCTCATTCATCAATCTTCACATCCGCATCTTCAATTCTACCAGTTCAGACAACAACAGCTAGTAAGAAGCCTTCAAGAGTAGCTCTATCTTGGTGCTAGCTCGATCGCACTTTCTATCTCTTTCTCTGACGGCGGTCTGACAGTTCTTGTGACAACACATCTAGAAGTTCTTAGACCACTGAGATGTCCTCCATCTCTAGTTCTTCAATCTATCCTACCCAAGACAATCGCCAAGCAACCTTGGCAACCTCCGTCTAAAAAACAAGTTGCCTTCAGCCAATGGGATTAATGAAATCGAAGATTCTTTTCGACTCCCTATAACCTCGACACTTGCACATGTTAATAGACTAAACTGGATTACTCAATGACCATGATTCATTATCACAAGATGCTCCATAAGCCCACACTATTCATGTGGCATCAAATTCACACTTCAACAACTAATCAAGCACAACTATTGCTAATGATTTCTCCTCTGTCACTTTTGCTTCAACAATTTAAGTTCTACCAACTCAGCACATAACTCTGCTACGTTACTCTGATAAGATCACCTTCAACACATTCTTTCTCTGATCGGTGCAAGATCAATTCTACTCTCATTCCTTTCGCCATCCCAATGGCGTTTTGGCCACAATAGCAATGTCCATGCTACCTTAGACTTCCACTGACAATCCTTCACCTGATGGCCATGCTGGTCATCATCACAACATGTTCTGGTCATACTCGGACACTAGATTTATCCATGCTTCCTTCTACAATTCTGACACCTATCAGGTGAGTCTTCTATCTTCTATCAGGTGAAAGCATGCACTCTTTTCGATTGCCCCATCAGTCTGCTAGGACCACTCCCGACCAGATATCCTTGTTGGCTATACTCCAAACAATTTCGCGTCTTAGGAAGGACATAAGACCGATCTCCACCATCACATCCGGAAACAACCTGATCTATTTGACTCGGTGCTGACTTGACTACCCCACCCTTTCTCGCGAGTAGAATAGAATACTTTTCTCTCGACCTCGGTCTTTTCCCTAACCGATTTCCATTTCTACCTGAACTGGATTTATATCTCAGCTTGAATGCAATGACTCGCTCCCGGATCACATCTCCACTCTGGATCTCAGCAGGTGAGGCGACAAAGGCGGTTACAACACTGACGGCAGTCCAATCCTGAGCCTCCTAGCTCATCCAATTCCCAAGGAACACTAGCATCAAAACGATCCTATTAAACTTTGGATCATTCCACACTATTACTCTAGTACCAACCTGCAGTGGTACTCTTACGCTCGAGCTAGCCAAAGCCAATACTCTGCCACAACTACCTTAGGTACGGACCTTTGTCAGTGCATTATCCCGAGTCACAGAGGACATTGTCCTCTTATTAGGAGTTTTCGGCTCCTGCTCGCTCATGGTTCAGTCTTTTCATTGCAACCCGACTTCCAAACCCACACTGGATTAGAAGGTGAGCAATCCATACACAACAAACAATTCTAGCATTCAGCTAACACAGACATGCACCAGCATGAATTTAAAGGTCTTTCCTACTAACTATCCCATGGTCATCGCTCCTTATCACTCCAATCTTCAACTTTGCTCTAATACCACTTAAACTGGATGTCACGCCCCGATCCTCGGGCACGCACACATCCTTCTCTTGGTCGAATTTAATATGCGATATCCCATGACTATATATTGCCGACCCTTTCTTTTATTAAGCACATGCGGAAGCAATTATAAATCCCCAAACAATAAAAAGATGGGATAGAAAAGCAGGGCCATATTTTTCATATTTAAATTTATAACCAAACTTTTATACAAAACACAAACCAATTCATAACTATTCACTTCAAAAGGAATTCTCAAAAGAAGATAGACTCTCAGTCCATCCAGGCCGTACTTAAGGCCCCTCTGGGGATTATCTTCTTCTTCCAAAAATCCTTCTCCTCAAGTTTCAACTCCGAGTTCTCCTTCTCAGACTCCTCATCAGTTCCTCATCGGGGTCCTGAAATGTTTTCCCCAAACTGGGATGAGACTACGTCTCAGCGAGTTCTACCCCACTAAGCCTGATTAGTAAACCATTATACTATAGGCTGCCTATACATGCACAAGGCAGAAGACGTACCTTGGCATCAGTCTCAACCTGCAATTCAAGATTATATACAACTACTTCATATATCTCCATGCACAATCAGTCAAATCACAATTCAATCGACTTAGCTGATTACATGTCAGTCGGATCATTTCTAGGTCGATTCGATTATTCTATCTCAATCCCTAATTACGAATTACGATCCTCAGATCACATCTTAAGCAAATGTGGAAAACACAGTCCACCACTCGACAACATTCAATATTTAATGGCTTTACGGTCCCACTCGACCACTTTCGATACTCAATGGCTTTACGGTCCCACTCAACCAGTTTCAATATTCAATAGCTTTACGGTCCCACTCGACCACTTTCGTTATTTAATGGCTTTACGGTCCCACTCGACCACTTTCGATATTCAATGGCTTTACGGTCCCACTCGACCACTTTCAATATTCAATGTCTTTACGGTCCCACTCGACCACTTTCGATATCAACAATCAATACCCAACGATTTCTCAATGAAATAATTAACAACAACCATTTAGGAATATATCCTAAAAATTCATAATTAAATCAATTCCATACAAATTACAAATCAATTAAATAAATGGACCACGCCACAACGATCAGCACGAGATTTCGATCGTCGGCCATCTCAATCTTAATTTCCAAAAATTAATTAATTAATTAATTAATTTCGAAAATTAATTAATAAATATTAAAAATTCAATTGAACTCAAAATAAAGCCCAATTAAATAAATGGACTTCACCACGGTTATTAGCATAATTTTCCAATCACTAGCCATCTCAGTTGAATTTTCGGAAAATAAATAATTAATTAATTAATTTCGAAAATTAATTAATTAATATTAAAAATTCAATTTAGCTCAAAATAAAGCCCGATTAAATAAACGAACTTCACCACGGTCATCAGAACAAAATTTCGGTTCTAGACCATCTCAGTTGAATTTTCGGAAAATAAATAATTATTTAATTTAATTCCGAAAATTAATATTTAAATACTAAAAAATTCCACTTAGGCCCGAAAAGCCTAATTGGAGCCCACTAAGGGTCGAGAAAAATCCCGAGGCACTTCCAATAATTAGTAGACCACGTCTACTTGTTAATTGCGCAAACAATTTATCTAAATCGCATCACAATTGACTAATAATTGCTAATTTATTCTACTCTAACAACCTAAACATAATTAATTAAAACTAAACCAACCTTAAGCATAATTAGCCAACTAATCCGGAATTAGTGAGATTACTCACCAAATTGCGCGCAAATCGGATCAATCCGACAGGGGCGACGCGAGGAACAAAACTTCCCAAAGCACGGCTCGGGTTCAGGGCCCGGAAAAGGCCCAAAAGTGGGCCTAAAGCTGCTGGAAACCCATTTCGTGGGTTGCTGGTTGGCTGAGAAACAGGGAAAACAGAGATGGTTAGGGGCGGAGAAGGCTTCGGGAGAGCGGGCGGTGCTCCGGGGAGGGCCGGTGGAGGTCCGGCGGCTTCAAACGGCAGCCGGAGGTGGCCGGACGGGGTGGAACGAAGGTTGAGCAGAGGCTGAACCACGCGGGGGGCACGCCTGGGCGCAAGGGATGGCCGACGGAACGCGCGGCGTCACGCGAGCGAGCGTCGCGGGCATTCGGTGCGGTGGCGGGACGGGTGGTGACGGCGAGCTGCTATCTCCGATTTCTGCTTTTGGTTCGCTTGCACAAAGAAGAAAGAAGAAGAGAGAGTGCGAGAGAGAGAGAAGAAGATGAGGATTGACCGGTCAAAAGTAAAAAGGAGAAAGAGAGAAGTCGGTTGGGGGAAATCGCACGAAGGGGGAGGGAAAGGGAGAGGAGAGAGAGAGGAGAGAGAAAAGAAAGAAAAAGAAAGAAAAGAAGAGAGAGGGAGAGAGAGAAATAAAATATTACCTTTATACTTATTTTATTTCATTTCTCTTTCCCTTTCTATTTTCTTTTGGTCTTTACTTTTCTTCCGATAATTTCTTTATTGAAATTTCAGACTCGTCAACAATTTGACGGACAATGAGACAGGATCCTAAAAATAAGAATTATGACGCACTTAAAATTCGATTCCCGAAATCGAGTTCAATTTCGTGGTTAAAAATCGATCAAACGTGATTTTAGCCCAATCCAACCAATTAGGTAGCTTTTAGGGATTTTACAGTTGATACATCCCTTAACGGCTTTACCCAATAGGTTAGTTAACTTATGAGTGATCAGCTCAGACAAAAAGGGCCATAGGCACGTCGACGAAATGTCCATTTCATTTTATCGAAACGGGGTCGAATTTTAGAATGTCACACGAAGTCTACCCTAAAGTGTTTTGTATTTAGAATTTAGTTTCTCATGACAACTTCTTATAAGCAAACATAGAAAAGCTTTACATCTTTCTTTTTCTTTGACACCATTATGTTTAATTCAATTCATATGTAAAGCGTTCTTAGTATTGTAGCCAAGTTAATATTGCAAAGACTCTACGGTGGGATGTTTGTTTACACTTACATTGCAAAACAACTTGATTTGATTAAAAATTACATTGACGGTGTTGATTTTGAGCTCTACAGTATAGGTTTGCCAGTGCTTTGGGATATTATCACAACGGACATCATCAGTTAAACTGTCATGTTGTGTCTCCCTATTGTGAAGCAATTTGTCCTCTCTTGATTGGTCATGATGGAAAGAAAAAAATAAAATAAAATCATCAATAACATAGGAAACAAATGGGATGAATCTTATATTACGATCACCTCTTCATACTGAGGGTAGCGTTCATTATGGTGCAGATGCTACCCATTCCTGAAGGACATCCTTAAAGGTTAGGAGTATTTTGAGGAGTTATTTTGTGGTTAGCAATGGTCAATTTATATTACGTTGGCATGTCGAGGAGTTTGGAACATGTAGGGGCGAGAAAAATTTTCTCTATCTTCTTTGCTCTCTCCTTTCCTTCACGGAGAAGCTCACTTTCTCTCTTTCCTCGCATTTGTCACTGCCTTCATTGACTTCACACACATATTTGGAGAAGCAACTTTGAAAGTGGCTGAATTGTTTTTACTGAAACATGGGCTTGGGCTTTAGGAAACATGGGCTGGGCCCATCTATGACAAATGTATATTCAATGAGGTTAATCTTGACTTCCTGGATAACACGCTTACATTGTTCATAGGATATTGTATTATATTATTTTATGAATGATAATAGATTGGAGTGGATAGGCACAACTGCAGAAGAACACAGTAGTGTTCGAAGTAGATTTTTGTTTTTTCCCCAACATTGAATGTTATGGCCCAGGTCAAAGGGCTTCTCCATGACAACCTATAAAATTAAGAATATAACATGGGATCATATAACATGTTTGGATTGGATTATACTTTTTACTTAATCTAAATTTTATCCTATACATGTTTGAAACTATTTTTAAACATAATCATCTAAGATTTTCATAATATATATTATTTGACATATAGATTTGCTTATATATATATATATATATATATATATAAGATTATGAAATTTTAACAAGACAGTAACAGAAAGTTCTTTTAATTTATAAACTCCATCTGAGGATGATCATTTGCTGTTCTAATACTCCTATATAACTTTTTTAGGATGCACAATATTTTTCTCATCAGATGATGCTCACGTGATTGCTTTCTAACCTCACTATCCTCATCTGACATCAAGCGTTGAGTGACCGCCACGTGGTGATAGCCGAACTCAAGCGACCACCTTGCGGTGGTTGTTGGCCTCAGGAGGTCGCGACACAGTGCTCAGATCTCAACCGACTGCTGTCTAGTGGCTTTGATTGATGGTGAGCACACTTTTCCTTTTATAAAGTTTCTTTCCCTCTTAAACTTAGTATAATCTTGATTTTTTTTTTATAATTTGCCTCGTCTCATTCGAGATTTACCAAGTAAAAGATTGGCCATCTCCCAGCAATGGAAGCACGAGCCTCGCACTTAGGGTCAGGTCATTGAAGTCAAGTCAGTTACGAAACCTCTGTGTTCCTCCAGAGATGAGTAACGTCGGGTGGCTGTGCGGACGTGAGAGAGAGAGAGAGAGAGAGTAGTCTTCATTGTAGAGTGAAGATAATGTAAAATTTGTTGAGTGGTTCCGATATTTCAAGAGTTTCCAATTCCTTTCTCCAACGAAAGATAAAAGTATAGTCGTATTTCATCCAATAGCAATACTTTCTCCAAACTCAGATGATTAATCACATTAATTTCAAATCCTTGTAGTTCCACCAATCATCCATGCGCGTTCTTTTATTGAAGCCATCAAATAAAGAAAAGAATTGTCTGAATTTTCGTTCTTTTTTCATCTACAAATTCTTCTTTTCCTTTTCTCATTTTTCGCTTCTTCCTTAATTCCACAAGTAATGTCACCGCCCTCCTCCTTACACGGTAAGGAGGTGAGCTCAAGATCATCAACTATCCTTGGTGAGGGTTTTGCGAAACCTATCATCATGACAGAGACGGTTTTACTTCCCATGCCTAGAGGATATCAATTATATGCTCGTCCCATCAACTCCATGATGAAAAAGATTGATGGAGATAATCTAATTTAATACCAGGACAACTAACTAAAATGTTAAATCAAATAATCAAAGAACTATGAAGACACAACTACAACAAATTTATTCCTAATTTTCACAAGAGGAAGTGGATTCACAAAGCAAGTAGATAACCTCTATCTTGAGCTATAGAATACTATCAAAGAATACAAAGACTCTCTCCTCTTTTTCTTTTTTCTTTTTGGATCGAACAAATTGCTTTCATTTCTTCAACTAACAATTTCCAAACAACAAAGAAGTACATTTTGAACAAATGATGGCTCAAAAGGGTTGAGGTGGGTTAGACAACCAATTACAAAGGGAGGGCTTCAATTCTTTGGGTCTTGACAACCCAGTCGGCTAACTAATTAGCCTCATGATAATGGTGGACAACTTGGATTTCCCAAAGATGGGATAGACTAGATTTGCATTCCGCAAGAAATGCCTGAAAATCCCAATCCCATCCATGTTGATTAGCGCCTTAGAAAAAGCCTATAAGAGATGGAGCACCAACGGCTTATAGGTATAGTTTTAACAACACCGAAAACCAACTAGTTTCACAGGTGAACATATGTACATTTGTCGCGATCTAACCTTTTCGTTCGGACAGAAATGGATGATAGATTTAGGGATATTGCCTAAAGGCGGGTCTACGGCCCTCGATTAGGCGCGAGCTCTCTCAAGCTCATATCTCACGCGACATTGAAATATTTGATGTTAAGTCAAATTGGCACTATAAGGATTTTCAAATAAGGAGTGACCATTATAGGGTCTGCTAGAAATCGAGCGAGGAATGATAGTATACTTCACTACGCAACTAGAAAATCTAGCGCTGATGACTTTGTTACATTATTTGATCAATTAGTGTCCTTTTGGTACCTAATCTTATTCATTTCAAGAAAATGTTTGTCAAGCAATATGAATTGATTTAACTAATCTACTAATATGTGACATGATTATGCGGGTGCGCAATCATTAAAATAACAATCAACAATCAAGGAAAAACTAAATAAATTGCAATGAAAGGCAAAAATCTAATGCGAAAAAACAGGAAGCATGGCATTCCTAACTAGGCTAAAGGAAAGCCACAATCAACATATTGAAAGTGTGCAATCGAGATAATTGATCTTAAAAAATAAAAATGAAATTAAAGCTTATTGCAAAACCCTAAAAATTTGTTCAATTTTAAGCACAATGTTTTATCGAAGATTTTCATACATTTTAAGAGGAAACTACTCAAAAACTAATTTTTAAGCTTTTTTCCTAATTTCTGAAAAATAGAAATTTTTTCGGAATTTTTATTTTTATTTTTGATTGTTTAATTTTTTTAAGATATTTTATAAACAATAATATTTTATTCTGAAAATAGGGACGAGGGCCGGGCCTTGGGGCCTAGCCAGAAAATGGGCTTCCGCAGGTCACACTAATCTAGGCTGAAGGACGCGAAATGGACTTCACACATTAAGAGGCTTTAATTGATTGAAAAACGAATTGGGCTCAACTGATAGAATTAAGCTCGATTCCTCCAGCATTTGACTAAGCCCAATCCCAACGGACCAAGTTCGAGCCAAATCTAATTTAACAAGCCCATCTAACTTATCCAGAACCCAAAACACACTAAGCTCAAATAAGCCCAAATTCGACAAAATCCAACTTCAGCCCCCATAACACAAATACGTGAATTTTTAATTATCAAAACTTGGGATCAACGAAAGAAAGCGCGGCTTATGGACTGCCATCTGGAGCATTATACGAAACCTCACCGTTGTTTACCACCAACTTGTCACTAGACCAGCGCCCCCGAACATTACAATCACAGCTTCAAGAATACTCAGAAGGACAATATCAAAGCACCAGGCAAAGGCAATGGAAATTTTTAAGAGATCCAAACTCTTATGGAAACGAAATTTTTAACTGAAAAAGCACTAAATAATCAAGAACAATCTCGCACTGAACAGAACAAATTCGAATGCCTCTTAAACAAGTCAGAATTCGAGACTAAATTGGATGGACTTTCTGTAGGCATTTCTTCGAACATGTAGCAGGCAGCGAGTTGGATAGCAAATATGGACCTACCCGTAGCTCAAATTCACACCCAAACTCAAGAGAAATCAGCAAGCAACATTCAAACTTAAAAAAGCCGAACGAAGAAAAACCGACTTGTTCGGTATCTAATCTTGTTCATTTCATAAAGATGTTTGGCAAGTGTTCTAGATTGATTTTAAACCTATCCACTAATATATGAGGTGATTATGCGGTCGCGCAATCATTAAGATAACAAGTAGCAATTAAGGAAGCATTGAATAAATTACAAGGCAAAACAATAATCCAGCACTAAGAAATAAGAAAAATGTCATTCCTAGCCAAGCTAAAACGAAAAGCAAATCGATATATTGAGAGCATGCAATCAATTAATAATTGAAATAGCAAAGCGCAAACAACCTAGCACTCATCTTTAAAAACATTTACGCCTTATTATAAAGCCCTAAGAGCTTGTTCAATTTTGGGCAAAAAAAATTTCAAGGATATTCACACACTTTAAGAGAAAACTATAAAAGAAAATATTTATTTTTTCAGCTTTTCTATTTTAGAAAAATAATAATTTTTTTTGAAATTTTTAATTAAAAATTATTTTTAGTCAAAAAATAGGGACCGGACCGAGCCCTTGGGCCCAGCCCAATGTGGACCACAACTGGTCTCATGAAACAAGGCTCATGGCACAATTGGACTTTCAAATTGAGCCATCCTTTCAAAAGACCTAAGCCCAGCTCATTAAAGAACTAACTCAGCCAAACCAAATCATACTAAGCTAAGCCCAAGCTCACCAAGGGCCACAATGAACCCAAATTTGAAATCATCACAAGTCCAAATCTTGGGTGAAGAACACTCCTAGTGTTAAAACTTGGCACGAGTAGATACATAAGTACTAAAACTTTTAAAATGTACTCTTAAGTGTCAAAATCGAAAAATAAAGGAACACTTAAGTGGCAATGATTAGAATTTTTGTCCAAATAGCTTACATGGAATTTGTTGTCGAGAATTTTAGATGATGTGCCATTTGTTCAAAAAAAATTATCCACGTGATGCCGATGTGGTTAGATAAGCCCAAAACGACATCATTCTAATCCAAATTTGATTTTTAATATAACTTATAATTAAATTGAATTTAAAAACTAATTAAAAAAAAAGAAATTAAAGAGGGCCTTTACAGCCCTCACTGTCGCCACCTCACCATCGTTGCAAAGGGTTAGCGACGGTGGAGTGAGGGTCAACTAGGGTCACTAGGCCTCGACCTATGGCCGACGAACCCACTCCTACCAGCGATGGTGGCCTCTTTAGGCAACGGCTAGCAACCCTCATATGATATAGGGGAAGGCCGCAACCCCTCGCCTTAGATCTATGCGATGGCATATAGGCCATCACCTGCGATCAGCCAAGGTTGTCAACCCTTTCTGGCTATGGTCCCTCGCTAATTTCCCCTATTTAATTTTTTTAATTTTTAAGTTAATTTAATTAATATTTATATTAAAAATCAAATTTCGGGGCAAAACAACATCATTTTGAGACAAGGATTGTGGAGTGAATATTCTAGCAAGCGAAAAAGACAACTTTCCACTTTTTTCTCTCGCTTCACTCGTCTTGCGGCCTCACCTCCATCTCTCACTCTCATTCTTAGTGGCCTTTGGCCTCATTGCTCCCTCTGTCACTCTCGCTCTCAGTCACCTCTAACCTCTGACCTTATTGCTTGCTCTCAAGTCTCACACCTCTTCTGAAGTGTGGATAAATTGATTGGTTCTATGTAGAGCTGTTAAACGGGTGGGTTGGGTCATAAATGGTCTAAGCCAAATTGACTCATTAATCTATTTATGACCCATTTATGTCTAATGTAAATTTTTCAACCCATACCCAACCCATACCCGACCCATTTAACTAAACTTAAGAAACCACTGGGGGTTCGCCCCAGTGGCCACCCTTCCAACATGGAAGGGGGAGGTGAGGGGTTCAAATCCCCACCTCCTCAGGGGGGGATGGGGGTAGGGACGCGTAAGTTTCGAGAGTGGGTTGCGACTCCCACGCCCTGCAAGAGGCAGGGCACAAGTCTGCGAGTGAGTGTAGAGTAGGATTAAAGTAGGACTGACCAAAAAAAAAAAAAAAAAAACTAAACTTAAGAAAGTTGATTTCTTATATACATATAATGGTATTGCTAAAATAGTTTTATACAACACAAATTTAATCGAAACTTTTTATAATTTTAAATATAATTTGTAATTTTCTTTTTTCTTTTTTGTTCTTCTTCTTTTTTGGCTAGCCACAACGACGGCCGGCGATTGGCCACAGGTGAGCCTAGAGCTCACCCGGCTCGCCCGACACTGGCGAGCTCAAGGCTCGCAAGATCCGCCAAGCTCGAGGCTCGCTGACGAGCACCTGACACCGGCGAGCTCGAGGCTCACCTGGTCAGTCACCAACCATCGCCGTGCCGGCGACCAAAGGAAGAAGAAAGAAAAAAAAAAGAAGGAAAAAAAGGAAAGAAAAAAGAAAAAGAAATTCTAATTTTGGTTTTTTTTTTGAAATATTTTTGTAAAATTAAAGAGAGAAGAGAGAGATTGTGAGATTTTGGGTGAAAATAAATGGCCCCATTTTTAATGGGTTGATAAATTGATCTTAAATGGGTGTAGAGCTAACCCATTTAAGACCCATATATCTCAATCTTGACCCATTAAAACTCATTATGGGTGCTTTAGGAAATAAGGCTTGATCCATTAACGACCCATTTAAATATAAATGGGTCTATAAATGGGTCGATGATCCATTTTGACACCTTTAGTTTTATGGAACCACTCACGAATCAAACTGGATTGGCGGTCCAGTCTTGGGGTAGGTCCTTAGAACCGATGGGTAGTTCTCAATTCCAATTTATCGGAATCAATCCTTAGTAGGTGGTTCTTTGACCATCCACCTAGGATCCGATCACTAGAGCTAGCAAAATGGGTCATAAACCCATATTATGACCCATTTTTAGTTAAATGGGTCATATATTGGTCAAGTGAAAGTTAAATATGGATTAGAAATGGATCAAGGGAAAGTTAAATATGGGTCAGAAATGAGTCTGAGAAAGTAAAACACAAAAATAAATGGGTCTAAATGGGTTATTAGGAAACACTTTAAAGTTTAAACCCATGGTCTCTTTTAACTTTATAAAAATATTTTTTTATTTATAAAAATTGAAATTATAATTATTTTTCATATTCCAATTATTTTTCTTTTTCTTTTTTCTTTCTTTTTCTTCCTTCCTTAGCCGGCGGCCGGCAGGGCGACGGTCGGCCGTCGACTAGCAACAGGCCAAGCGAGGCTCGAGCTTGCCGGTAGGTCGTCAACGACCAGCGAGGCTCAAGCCTGGCTGGATCTGGCAAGACTCGAGCTTGTTGGCGTTGGGTGGAGGCTCGGCCTCGCCGGAACGAGGAGATCGAGCCCCGCCTGACGTCAGCAAGCTCGATCTCGCCTATGGCCGGTCGCCGGCCATTGTCATGGCTGGTGGTCGGCCAAAGAAAAAGAAAAAAGAAAAGAGAAAAAGAGAAAATAATTATTTAAAATTTAAAATTATATTTTTAAAAATAAAAATATTTTAAAATTATATTTAAAAAAATTAAAAAGTCGATTTTTTAAAAATATTTTAAAAATAATTATAAAAATTTTCCATTAAATTTGTATTGCATAAAAATGTTTTAACAATACTTTTTTTTTATAAAAAAATTATGAAAATGAGCTTTTTTAGGTTTAGTTAGATTTTTTTTCATGTTATAGTTTTTAGTTATTCAATGGTATGTTCACATCAAATAAGAGAAGCATGTGCAATGTCTATTTTTTTTTTTTTAATATTTCAATTTATAGGTTTTTTTAACTTTTTTTATTTTATTTACTATTTTTAATTTAATTTGAAGTTTTAATCCAATTAACATATAGTAGAAGTGGGTTTTCCTAGAATATTAATAGGTTTTAGCAATATGGGTCAGGTCGGGTCGGGTCGAGTATGGATCACTAGATTTACACTACAAGAATATAGGTCAAAACGGGTTAAATTGGTCAAATATGGGTCAACTCATTTTCGACCCGACCCATGCCCGACCCAACCCACCCATTTGCCACCACTACCGATCACCCATACCCTATTCTAATCAACAAGTTAATTCCTATTTGAGTTTACAACATATTACATTTGTAAAAAATAAAAGATAATTGACATTGACAAAATGAGGAGTTTGGTGTGAATTCTTATTGTTGAAACAATAAAATTTGAATCCGTCGAAAAGTTCAATTAAAAGAATAGAGAGAAAATCAGTTGATTAATTTTTTTCCTTCACACCAGTAGGCTCTTTCTCTAAATACATGGGGAGATCATCAAGAGAAGGGCGAAGTCCAAGCCCATCGACCACTGGTATTGGCAAAAATGAGGGTTGGAATTAAAATGAGTCGCTCCCAATTTATGGAAAGGTTCAAATGAATTGTAAAGAACGAAGACCAATCAAAAATTGGGTTCAAATATGTTTTAATTCAAATCCATCTTTAACCTATTTTAATCAAGTTGATCTTGAGATATATTGGCCGTTTTTTATTTTTCCATTTTTTGAGCCGTAACTAGTTGTTGTCTCCTTTATTGCGAATCTGTGCCCGATATTTCAAAGTGATGATATAAGAATTAACATCGACTTAACGCTAAATAAGTAGACAATTACTGTGGTAGTTTGTTTTGCTCAAACGTCTATTTCGTTGTAGATTATATTAGTTGCGTGTGTAGATCAAACGCTAGAAGACATCATTTTCGCTGACCTTTGCTCGTATTACAGTCAATATCTAAAACAACTTTATCGTGTTGGAAGGAGTCTTGCGAAAGGGATGATTCTCTTTGGGCCCAAAAAAATAGATGGGAAACATTAATCCTTAACATATCTTATAAGGTTGTTGAAAGAATTTCGTTTCAGTTTGTGAGAAAAAAACTCAACTTGCATCTCAAGAAAAATAATACAAATAAAAATAGCCTCTTAGAGTTGGGCCACATGAAAATTACATGACCTCTTATTTAGTGGCAACAATTGTTAAGAGTTTGAGCCCGAATTGAAATAGATATGTGTTGGGTTTGGTTTGGATATGAGTCATTAATGTTGTATGACGTAAAAATGAGTTAATGCAGATAGAAACCATCTTGCACCCACTTACCACCCGAATTCAACCTTATCCACCCGTTTAGCAAAGAAAAGGACACGACAAGTGATATAACTTTTGTGCAGCGCTCACTTGAATGCCATAACATTTTTTTCAATTATTTGACTGTCATAACTTATGTACAACATTTACTTAGGTATCATAATTTTTTTTTTCCGATTACTTGAGCACCATAACTTTTTTAAAAACATTCATCATAAGTATTATAATACAGTGGATTTCTGACACTTAGCTGAACGTTTTTAAAATTTTTTGACACTTAGGTGACCTTATCCATCATTTGGCAAAATCTACCATGTTTAACTAGTATGAGATTGTGATAATTGACAGATCCGCTTGGGAAAGTTGCACCTGAAATGTGCCTCGATTCTTGGTGACGGGAGACCTGTCATTGAAGTTCGGAAAACATTAATAAGAAAGCACTCCTTGAAAAGAAAAAGAATAAGAAAAGAATGTAAAACATGTACATAAACATTTGAGAAGGACAATCCCGTTTTCTTTATGTTACATGGATCGTACATTGTCGTGCTTCTGGAAGATTCAATTCAACTACTTCTTGTCTAGACTAAATAATCAAATGGGAGTGTTAGTTAAATTACCAATATATTTACTCTCATTCATCAAGGTAGCTCATGAAAAATCTATATTTAGTTAAAAGAACAAAAACCGAAAAATTCAAATTTTCCACAACTAGTGAAAGCTTGAACATATGATTTCTTGCAAATGGTACTTTCTGCACATTAGAAGGTTAAACTGCAACAAACCAAATAAGAAGTAATCAAGACTTTTATTTGGCACAAACTCATAGGTGAGTAGTTTTCTATCTCCCTCTAAGCAAAATCCGAGTAACCATACAAGGTTTCTGTGTTAAGGCTTCACGACCAATAGAACTTCATTCTTGAATTCTTCATCACCCAATCTTGAGCTTTGACATAACCTCTTCACTGCAATTTGTTGTCCATTAGAATGTCTACCCTAAAGTGTTTTGTATTTAGCATTTATTTCCTAATCACAACGTCTTATAAGCAAACATAAAAAAGCTTTACATGTTTTTTTTTTTTAATTTGACATCATTATGTTTGTTCAAATGTAAAGCATTCTTATTAATTCTAACTAATATGTAATTTGCACCAAAAAATTTCACTGGATCCACCTTTACCTAACTTGTTTTCACGAGAAAAATTATTTGTTGTGGCTAATATTGCAGCCAAGTCATATTGCAAGGACTCCATGGAATTAAGTTTGTTTGCACCAACATTACAAAACAACTCAAATTGATTATAAAATTACATCGATAATGTTGATTTTGATCTATAATAATGGATATAGGGAGGGGTGAGTGGTTTCCAATTCCTACCATTTAGGTCCTTAGGCTCCTAATTTTATCTCGGAACCATACGCACCTCTAGATATAAGGTTGCCAGTGCTTTGGGACATTATCAGAAGGAAGAGTACTAGTTAAATTGGCATGTTGTGTCTCCTCACTGTAAAGCAATCTTTCCTGTCTTGATCGGTCATGAAGAAAAGCAAAAAGAAACAAAATCATCAATACTATAAGAAAGAAATGGGATTAATATTGTATCACCATCACTTCTTCATGCTAAGGGAAATGTTCATTATGGTGCAGGTGTTACCTATTCTTAAAGGAATTCATAAAGGTTAGGAGTATTTTTGAGGCCTCATAGTGGGTTATGACAGAATTTATATCACGTTGATATGTTGGGGCGTCTAAAACGCGCCCATGAAAATTTATCTTCTTTTTCTGTTTTCTCATTTCCACGGATGTTTTTACTTACTTTGTCCTTGCATGAAATGTCACGACCTTCACTGACTTCATGCACATATCTAGGGAAGCAACTCTGAAAGTGGCTGAATCGTGGCTATTGAACCATGGATTTGGGCTTTAGGAAACATGAGCTGTGCCCATCTGTAACAAATGTATATTTAATTGGGCCGATATGGACTTCAATGATAACACGCGCCTCGAGAAAATATTAGGTAGGGTCATCATTCCACGTCATCAACAAGAGACTCCATTAATTAGCTGCCACTTCTCCTAGTGAATTCATTAATTTCAATTTTTTTTTGTCAACTTCGATTTTTCTCTCTCCTCTTCCTACTTTTGTACCACACCATAAATCAAGAAATGCTTAAACTTCATTTACTGGCTCGCAAACAAAGATGTGCACAACAAGATGACTGAATTTACGAGGAAAATTCACATGCAAAATTCCTTGAGCCTTTTTACAATTCATTAGGAATCAAAGTCGAAGTAAAGCTTAGTTAAATTTCTTTTCCAATACTCTATTTCTTTTGCACACAAATCTCAAGGTTATTGACAGAAACAGAAGGTGAACCTGCTTCAAGTTGCAGAAACCTTCGTAAACTCACACCCAACCTTGAAAAACACAAACACCTACACATCATAGAAACCCTAAGTTTGAGCCTTCCTCTCTCTTACTATCATTCTTGAGAACATGAAGCGCAATGACGCAATTGCCAGGTTCGATGACCTTGACCAAAGCGCACGTCAGCAGCTCCCTACTCTGCAAGCTCAACGCCAACCACCACCGCCTGGGCTCCATGAACTTCAGCTGGAGGCTCTACGACGACGACCTTGATTAAAGCAGTACAACTTTGATGCCATGAGTGAGAGAAGAGAGAGAGAGAGAGAGAGA